>JASFYC010000763.1:600000-956378 GCA_030412335.1 Botrylloides violaceus
CATTATTGGGAGTTCTTCTGAGATACAGGAGCCAGCCAGATTAAATCCACAGTACTTGAAACTTCCACTGACGTTGGAACTATTAACATGTCTTGGGCAATTGTTCATCAATGCCTAGGCCTAACGAATTAATCTTGATTTGCAGCAGAGACATCGATCTGGTGCCTAATGAAAGTCAATGCGATATTGACAGCTCCATCGTTCTCAACTCTTAGCCTCAAACCGACATAAACCACGGCAAACCGTTGAAAGCCTTTCCGTGAGTAATGTATTACCGCCTGTTTCGTAGCTTACAAGAGACTTGATTTCTATCCTTGGCGTACTTACATTTGACTCGCGTACGTCGTCGATTGTCGTTGTCATAATTTGCCAGTTATTATGAGAATATCGATTTTCGTTGACTGTTACTCCGTTCACCCTCATCTCAAGAGTTGCGTATGTATCAACGTGCATATGACAAGCAAACGTAATGCAGAAACATCCACGGAGGCCACTAGGTCCTTTTAGGATAGCTTGATCACCTCGCCGCGATGGTCTGCTTCCTTCAAGGTACACGTAGTGTTCTGGAATAGTGCAAGTGTTGAGTAATTGAAAACATACTGTAGGTGTAATGATTGGGACCGTATAGACCTAATGTAATGATTGGATCTGTATCTGGACAATATGAAATGATGGTTATGAGTAGGCTATCTCCGGATTTATAGGATGTCGCATGACACTTTACAGTGTTGGGGAGTTCAAGGTTATGTCTAGACTAAGTCCAATCAAGGCTCAACCATGGCCTACTCTAGGTACTAAAGTAGGCTAACTAAAGTAGGCCATGGCTCGACATTGGTTCAAAATAGGGTCGAAAACCCGCTGTCCTATTTCGTTGTTTGTCGGGATTTGTCCGTTGTGATGTGACGCAAATCGAGTATGACATATCGTTCATATCGAGTATGACATACGTCCATATCTTCCATGATTATGCTGCTCATCACAATCAAGCTACACAAATTTCACAACTTCACTCAACCAGAAATTGTAAAGGCCGCAATCCTACAACCATTCATAAATGCGGCTACAATGACATGCCTGAAGAGATGCGCCATTTTATTTGAATTAATGAATGCCTATGAATATATTAGAAGATGTAATACCCAAGCTTACTTCCGTCATATGCAGAATCAGGTCCGGTTGCAGGTGAGCTTGTAGGACCTTTTCTCAAAACCCACTTTCGTTCAGCAGTCGAATCGTTTCTCCATCCACCGAAATCTCCACGCTCAAATGATGTCGATGCTCCTGGGAGAGTCCGAACATATCAGGCTTCAAGGTTAGATATACTACAGACGCTTCATGCGATAAATCATTGAATGATGCTTAGGAAGGTGGGGCCTATACGTGCCAACTGAAATCAAGGCGATATAGGTTATTCTCTATGGATTTGTTTAAGATATTCTGGTAGGTTCCACTTAGGTCATTGCCGCCATGTGACGCTTTAGTAAACGTGCCAATGCGCTGTAGCCTAGGCCTATAATGGTGTTGACATTCTGAAGCTGCAACTTGTCAACAGAAATGCTGCAATGCTTCATATACAACCACCTGGATAATACGGTAGGATGCCAGTCCATTAGTACGTGAGGCATATACGCCTCACTATTTTTCCAGATACCTATAGGCAGTAGCCTGTATATGAATAGGAAAGATTCGATTCGGCAAAACCTATCATATCGACATGGCATACATGGCTTGAGAGGAGTTGAAAACGCCAACCACGACCTCTTACCTGCTGGAAGCCTGTGAACAGGGTTTTGGCATGCCGAATAGTCCGACACAGCGGGATTTGACGTCTTTTCAGGTGACGGTAGAGGCGTTTCACGATTGTCCTGTCCTTGCTGCATCGCTACGTTGTTTTGCTCCGGATTTCTCATATCTGAGTACATACATTAGATTTGCCAACATATCGTCATTTTTAACGTATAGGCGTCGCTCACCTCTCGATTGCATTTCATGAGCCTGCGTCTGGGATTTCATGACTAGAGTAGACCTCGCACCACGACCGGTTGTTGTCTCTGCGACTGGCTCCGGTTCGGATGACGGATTTATGCTCTTATCACCATATCCTACATACTTGGACATTGCAGGCATGGAAGTAGTTATCTGCTCAGAGGTCTGCCTGGTAGTAACCATGCTGTCATCTTCCGGAGTCGTAGGTGGCATGTCCGTGGTGGTTGATTGAGGTGACATTGAATCGTCATCGTATGAATACGTATCGTCATAATAATATAAATCATTGTCTGGTTTTATCTCTTTCTGCTTTTTGTCATTAATCTCGTCAGATGATTTTTGCTTTGTTTTATCGTAATCATTACTTTCTTCGTTGTTTTGCAAACCGTCGTCTGGCTGCGGAGTATTTTCCGGCATGGCAGAGGGCATCTTTTCTGGATCAGGTGTTGAATCCTCTTTCCCATGCTCTTTACCGTCTTCGTCGACCCACATATTTCCCTCCGGTTCTGGGCTATTTTCCGGGTTTGCTGTTGGCTCGGGATTTCCACCAAACAGTACGTTCATTGACGGAGTTGGTGGCGTCTTTTCTGGATCAGGTTTTGAATATTCTTTCCAATACTCGTCTTCGCCATCCCACATATTTCCCTCCGGTTCTGGGCTATTTTCCGGGTTTGCTGTTGGCTCGGGATTTCCACCAAACAGTACGTTCATTGGCGAAGTTGGTGGCATCTTTTCTGGATCAGGTGTTGAATCTTCTTTCCCATGCTCTTTACCGTCTTCGTCGTCCCACATATTTCCCTCCGGTTCTGGGCTATTTTCCGGGTTTGCTGTTGGCTCGGGATTTCCACCAAACAGTACGTTCATTGGCGAAGTTGGTGGCGTCTTTTCTGGATCAGGTTTTGAATCTTCTTTCCCATACTCGTTACCGTCTTCGTCGACCCACATATTTCCCTCCGGCTCTGGGCTATTTTCCGGGTTTGCTGTTGGCTCGGGATTTCCACCAAACAGTACGTTCATTGGCGAAGTTGGTGGCATCTTTTCTGGATCAGGTGTTGAATCTTCTTTCCCATGCTCTTTACCGTCTTCGTCGTCCCACATATTTCCCTCCGGTTCTGGGCTATTTTCCGGGTTTGCTGTTGGCTCGGGATTTCCACCAAACAGTACGTTCATTGACGGAGTTGGTGGCGTCTTTTCTGGATCAGGTTTTGAATATTCTTTCCAATACTCGTCTTCGCCATCCCACATATTTCCCTCCGGTTCTGGGCTATTTTCCGGGTTTGCTGTTGGCTCTGGATTTCCACCAAACAGTACGTTCATTGGCGCAGTAGGTGGCGTCTTTTCCGGATCAGGTTTTGAATCTTCTTTCCCGTACTCTTTGTCATCTTCGTCGTCCCACATATTTCCCTCCGGCTCTGGGATATTTTCTGGGTTTGCTGTTAGACCCGGATGTTCTCCGAATGGTCCATGCATCAACGGATTGGGATTGGTTTCCGTCAACATCGGTGCTTTCGCAGTCGTGGAAGTAATACCGCCACTGTTAACATCTTGGGCACCATTGGCATCGTCGTCGTCCGGATAATCGTAAGGATACAGATCATAGTAATAATCGTCAACTACTTGTGATGGCATGGCCACGGTTTTTTCAGTTGATGGTTCCGGAGTCGCAGCGGTGACGTCAGGTTTTGACGAGTCGTCACTGTCGTCGATGAAGTTATCTTCCGGCGTACTTGGAGGCGGCTTTTCAGGGTCAGACTTGTCATGATCCTTTTCGTCGTATCCATCCTTTATGGGCTCCCAGCCATTTCCTTCGGGCTCGGGCTTTGGTACTGCAGAATTGCCACGGTCTTCAATCGGAAATGGTAGTTCAGTTGCTGGCTCCGTTGTAGTTTCGTAATCGTAATGCTGATCGCCGTAGTAGTCATCTTCACCGTTGACCTCGTTTTCCAATTTCTTCATCTTACATGTCAACGAGTACAAAATTCCAGGCTGAAATTCGTTTTCATTTCTTATGACAGTTGCCCTTAAAAATTATACGCATTGTGAAAACATGGAAACCTTGCATTGCCTTTCAATTTTGATTGCCTTATCCTATGTACACAAGGCTTATAAGCCAACCGTATCCATATTTCAAAGAATAAACTACCGTATTTAGTGACTTGTAGATGAATTATTACGCCGGATGGTCGTTTTTTTGGTTCAGCGTTTGACCACTTATAAGCGGGCTATAAACGCGTCCTCTTAATTTCCAGGGTCATCATTTGTACAGTGTGATGTCAACTTAGCAATCGTCTATGGCTACTCGTCCCTGACCGCCCCCTCTCTAACGTCACCAGTGTATTTCCGTTCGAATATGCCACTTACGTTATGATATAGTTCTTGGTTGGGTCACATTTGGGCGCTTTCCACGAAAACCTGTGCCTTCTCACGTTTTTATCGGACTTATCCATTTCTGTTAAAGCACTGTTCAGCGAACCGTCACATGATTTCTGAAGGAACCCAGTAATTGGCATCCATTCGCCACGAGATACTCCGTCTTCAAGAACCTAAACAAAGTCGGATAATTGATACCAAGCGAAAATCGTCTGCAATGGCAGTAAGTTAATTAAAGGCTAGCCTGAGCTCCGCTCACGAATGATTCGCGATACATCAGTTAGGCAGTCCGCGATTGGTACTAAGTCTATCCAGGCTGAATCAATGTAATGCTAAACTGTATTTGTTGTTTTGTGATTATTGATGACAGGTCTTATATTATAGTGATGAAGGCTACACCTATTATGTCAGTCATGTGCAGTTGCGCAATCGCGCAGTTCAAACTGTTGACGTGACTTGGAAATCTTGCGCCTCAAGCTAAGGCTTGTTGAAATCAAGCGACTCATCGTACATACCGTAATAAACAGTCCCTTGTAAACATCGGTAGGCTCGAAAGCGTCCACATAAACTGAAATAGGGAATAAGGAAAAATTGAAGTAGGCCATGATGATAATTACTTGATTGAGGAACAAAGGCGATAATCTTCTCGGAATGCTCAGATCGTGATTACTGATTAGCCACAAACGTTACAGACCTTTAATCAAATCGCTCTCGGCGAAGTCATCTTGTTCAGTTTTGATAAAATATGTCCCTTCCTTCAAAATTGTAGGTTCGTAATTGTAGACGGGCATTCTCAATATACATGCAACATAATTGTTCATCCACGGGAACGTTCCGTCCTTTGCTTGTGCGATGGAGATGAGCACAGTAAGCCATAGCAGTTTGGATAACATGGTTGCAAGGTGTGACAGATATGCTATGGATCTATCTTATACCTAGGGAGAAGAAACTGTTGAATTGTGGAGTACAATCCTAGCCTAAACTTTTCAAAATTGAATTTTGCCACGATTTGGTGTTTAGTCGTGATAGCCTATATATTACGTTATAGGCTACACAAGTCGATGAAGCATAAATTTGATCTATTTATAAAACGCCTATGTGCAGCTGATAGTGCTCAAAAAAATTACAAATTGTTCTCAGTGTGATATCCATGAGGACTGCAGCCTGCAGGCCGACACTGCTGCACATGAATTCATCCTTCAACAGCTGAGTATCCGAACCACGGAGTACCGGATAAATGTCATGTTGCTTCAGCCACATGATACGCTTCATCACCTTTGACTAGTAGGCACTAGGCATTAGTATCGAGGTACGGGTCTACAAGATGTACATAAGAGATCTCTGTTTCCACGAATCTTCGTGCTGATTAGTCGGATGATCCGTGGAAGAGAGCCTGATTGTGCAATTAGGATAAGAAAGGATGACGCGAGTGTCTACGTAATTAAATCAAAATAGCTTCGCCTATACGTAAACTTCTTTCCCTTCACAACACAGGCACATCGATTATGCATAGTACAATCATCTCTCCAGAGGTGATTGAACTATTGATTATGATTATATGATAATAGGCAAATGTGACAAGGACATTTTTAGCCACACTCCGACGCTTCACATGATATGGTAGAGGCGCTCAAAATGCTTGCGAAATGATTTTCACACATAATAAGCCTACTGGGCTAGACCTAATGGCAGTGACATTATCATTTTCAATCCTCACAGACACTCACTCTGTTGTAAAGACGAAGGCCTTTGGAAACTCATTGGTTGGACAACTTTGCTGATGCATCCGCGAGACTAAGATGCTGTAGTCTATGCCTAGAAATGTAACGCCTGCCTCCCGCCCACCACATCTCTCTCGTTATCTGCGAGACTCTATAGCGTGCCCATAGCTAAAGCTTTCTGGAAAAGACTGAGTGAAATTAACCGCCAGCAGATTTTTAAATACCGACATGACTGAGCAATTCTCAATTCCACGCCTGTGGTTGAGTGATAATATCAATTTATTCCATAGAGTAGCTGTAAACTGGACTTAATACTATGGTTCTGTTCATTCTCAAAAAAAGTATGGCTACATAGTGAATAGCATAGTGTTAAAGCATGCGGTAATTGCTAAGAATAAGGCGGTGAATGGGGGTCAAAGGCGAAGAAGTGGCAATGGCAATGGGTTGTATATTGCGCGGGGCTGCAAGATGGCTTCCATTATGCCCCCTTTCCCTCCCGTGCAATTTGTAAGACTTGTGAAATTTCTAGCTTGGTAATCACCACTTGGTAATTTTAATCAGCAGGCCTTTATGAGCCTGTTGTAGCATAAAGTGCCAAATGTCACCCGTTGGCCCATATATTGCGATATCTATCCAAGTAAATAGACTACAAGTCACGCACAGAACCCAATAATGACCGAAGTTGGCTTAAAATACTCAGTAGCCAAGCCGATGTCACGAAGCCAATCAGCGAAAGTGTCGATCAGATGTCAAACAGCCTTCACCTTGATCGATAGGCCTACCATACGAAGTTATTTGAACTGACGGAGTAGACGCAAAGTCGCAAAAATATCGCATTTCGGTCAATTAGAAGGTTCATTCAGATTCAGCACACAATTCTTGAAGCTGAAAATTTCAGCGATATTGTGACCTAATTGTATAATATAGGCTATATAAGAATTTTGCACCAACGACGTACATTGGACTGGTCTCTACCTGTAGTGCCTGTCTCATATCAGGCAACATTGTGTCACCACCAAGATGGTTTGAGTTTTACGAGACAGATCAGATCGCCTATGGTGCGCAACGCCTATCGAGCTTGCGTATAACTGTTTGCTGCAGTACATGTTTCAGCAGCATTTAAGCCTCATTGAGCCGTAGTCTATGTTCTTTCGGTCGCACGCAATGCGGAATGGTCGAGATAATCGATTAACTCTTGCCTTTGTGCCTAAAAGCGTATACTTACCTACCGCGGCAAGGGCCTACGCTAATTATTATATATTTATATATTTTATTTAAAAAATATAATAAGTCACCACAGATTTAACGTCCAGTCCAGTTTATTGGTATATAATACACAAGCTGACTCTGCTCCTTCATCACCAGCTTGTGTCCAGTCCAGGATGAACGAGCAGAGCTCCGAAAGCTTGTGTATTATATACCAATAAACTGGACTGGATGTTAAATCTGTGGTGACTTTATTATATTTATTACTATTTGAATCGTCCGCCATCGGCTCCACTATTTTTCGTATATTTTATTATACAGTATATTATTAATCTAATTATTTAATCTGATCGCGAAGTAAAATGAGTTGATGCATTTCATTATACATATCTTAGCACGATTATCGAAACCTGATGCGATAATTTATTGCTTATTTGATGTTGATGATATGGCGGTTGGATATCATAGTGACTTGCT
The DNA here is from genome assembly GCA_030412335.1 of Botrylloides violaceus. Classification (NCBI taxonomy): domain Eukaryota; kingdom Metazoa; phylum Chordata; class Ascidiacea; order Stolidobranchia; family Styelidae; genus Botrylloides; species Botrylloides violaceus. The sequence continues at coordinate 607,761 of JASFYC010000763.1, forward strand.
TTTTCTGAATATCTGCCCTGGGGTCATCGTGATAGAATAGATATGCAAAAAAATATTTTCGTGCAATCAGCGCTGTAAAAATAACATTCTTCCTATAATTGCAGTTCATTGCAGCAACTTCGAGGGCAAGAAAATTCTCAACGAAATTTGGGTTTAGCGTCAAACTTTGCGCGTTTTATGCAACTCTAAAGTAGGCCATGCTACGCCTGCGGTGGTGGGATGCATATGCAAACCGGACTTGTGCGTCGGTGGGCAAAACCTATAGACCTACTCAGTGTCGTGTGAAGGGTGTTGCCCCCCCCCCCTGCGAAAAGTCAACACACACAAGTTTGGTCTTGTGACCAGTGACGTCACAGGGTATCAAAACAATTGACGATATCGAGCATTTTGCTTATGCATATTCGTTGACGGTACGCCTATTTTAGGTTCGTAAACACATGGCCAAAAAGGCATTAAAATTGAAGCTAAAGTGCGCGTAGCGCGAGAAATTTTTACCTTGTATCCCTCAGACGACACACCTATAACAGAGACATGTTTCTGTCGGTTGAAACACAGCCTATTTTGTGAGTGAGAATATTTTTGGTAAGGTGTAGGCTCGCTTATCAACGTGGCCCACTTACGTCCCCTCGCGACGGAGAACTTGAGACGTAGCCTATGCATGCCTTCGGCAGAGTTGAATTTTTGATCTCCTATGTAAATTATCGAAGAATATAGTGGAGCCGATGGCGGAAGATCAATAGATATCATGAATAAGCCTTGGTTTATTGAGAATGATAACATTCACAAGCTTTCGGAGAACCACTCTTTCATCCGTGGTGGATCTTTATGATATATTAGAAAGAAATGATTGTTAAACACCTCAAAGTCTACATATCGCACGTAGGTAAACAAATAACTCCTGAAGTACTTGAAGAACAAAATGCTGGTACAATAACTTTATTATTCAAATACTCCAAGACTTGAAATGCAAAGCAAAGCGCTCAAGGCGTCTGCTTGCGAGGCTCTGTGATGTCACGCATCCATGATTTGCATCATACCTACTCACTTCCCCGATCACTTCAGTGAGCGTAGCAGTTGCGCAAACTCGCTTTGTTCTTTTCATTCGCCAGCGCCATCCTTCAAGTCAACTATTTAGACCGTTGGTGTTACACCATCGATCACGAGTCGCGTCGGTGTTCAGATTCTTGAATTTTTGTATGCAAGGCTACCGGTACCGTTATTATAATTTGTTGAAATGCAGGCCTACATTTTCCGCCCAGTCTCCCATATATTATATGAAGCTCATAGGTCTTTTACGCTGGATGTCGTGAATCATGTCATGATTCCCGAAGTGTGAAGCGTCTGCCGTGTACCTACATTATTTAATTAGGACGTGAGTTTTGCGAGAGCGAGTAATCTGTTACATGGTAACCTGTGATTTGTTAATGAATATAATGCCATTCAACATGACTTTTCGTGTTATATATCGTCTCATCAGAATTAATCCGTCAGCCCTCACCTTGTCAGTAACTTCTTAAATGGATAGGTTCGGGTACGCCAGCCAAAAGTATGGCAAGTGTGGTCTTCACTCTTGCCGGGGGAGTTGTATGGTTGGGCTACTTTGCAACTGGAAACCTATCTCCCGTGGTCAGAGTTTTAATGTGTCTGCAGATACCAAGGAACCTGGTCACTAGGTCTATCCTTGCTTGCAGTCCTCAGTCACAGCTAGCAGTCAGCGGCCGCTGCTTCAGTGCTGTAAATACGCTACCTCATCCTTCTGATCAGTTAACTTCTTAGTGGAAATTGAATAAAGACCTGAAAAGTTGCTAAAGGTCATTACCGGAGGATGAGACGATATATAAGCAGTGCAAAGGAAACAACCGGATCCCCCCTTCCCCAGACCTTTGAAATTCCTGAGCGTCTGCAGGTTCTGATTTCAACATTAAGTATCCTCCCACCACTCGCCCAGCCTGTTTTATCATTGACAATTCATTTTATTTGTATCGTAGATATTGCCATAGAGTGACGGCAGCATCAATATCTAATCTGGTTGCAGGAGTGTTACGCATTTTTGAGCAGAATTTTGAAGGTTGTGGATGCTTCGCTGCCATGTATTGCATAGGCCTACTGGTACTACAAGCTAAGCAGAGGATCGTGGGCCGCTTACGCGTTGTCCACGTAACCATTGGTAAAATTGAGGATATAACAGTATCCCATTGATGCCTATTTGATACCTGCGATACCGAGGTAGATTCACGTTCTACAGGCCTGTGAAAAATTGTGGACAGGAGTTTAATTTATGGTCCAAATAGTACTGTATATGCCATGTAGAAAGAAGTCGTTGCTTTATTAATCTTTTAGTCATTTTATTGATATTGTTGGAATATCGTTTAGTGACATAGACGTCTATGTCATAAATATCTGTCTTTAAACACAGATTCCATAATATTATCATGATAGAATAAGCAAATTATCGATCAGCCTGGTTTGTAACGACTCTTTCGCAAAGACGTTGGACGTACGGAAGGGCGCTGTGCCACATCAAACTGTTGGAGTTGGTGGAAACAAAGAATTTGACTAATCAAAAAAATGGCAGACGTAGACCCGGACACGTTGCTGGAATGGCTTCAAATGGGGGTCGGTGAAGAAAGAGATATGCAGCTTATAGCATTGGAACAACTGTGTATGCTACTGCTCATGTCCGACAATGTAGACCGATGCTTTGAAATGTAAGTTGACCATGATATTATGTCAGTCAGTCAGAGTGCAGTAATATGTAGCTGTGTGGACTATATTGTCCCTGCTTCTAAATTTTATTTTAGATACCCTACTGGTACTTGCGTACAACAAACATTGCTGTTGGGTTGATAGTGGATGCTATTGACTAATGGGTTTGCAGTTTTTGGATTTATTTCTTTATGTCAAACTCTTGAGGTTTCACAGAATATTATGGTAGCTTAATAATTCGGTTGTGTGCGATGACATACCGTAGTGCTATTGCTTAGCATGTAGCCTATGCATCGTCCTATTCATTGTATTTCATACACCATGACTGTGAGGTGTGTGCATGTTGTGCTGATCAGGAAAGGAGCGTGTGGTTGCTGACCGGTTTACATTTTTCAGAGTATTATTTATCAATGATATATTTTGATGTTTCACAAATTATTGGTTTTTTCAACAATGATATTATATTTCTATTGGTCAGCCTGTAGCCCATACTCTACGAGCGTGTTGTGCAGATCACGAAAGGAGCGAGTTGGCGCAGAGAGATTCAGATTGGGGTTAGTTGGTGCATTAAACTGCAACGAACCATAAATGTAGAATATTTGCAGTTTCCTTGTCAAGCTCACGCAGTTGCAACTTGCAAGACTTTATGGATTGAGTGGAAAGGAGGACTTAGGGTAAAAGGTACAGTAGGGACTTCAAGGCCAAAGAGTGCATTGACCATATCGTTACACCAGCGTGTGGCTCTGACCCCCCGCCATGTCCCTCTACTAGTCTGTACGTTCACACCATAAAATGTGTAAGCCTGTATAGCTTGAGGAGAATGGTCTATCGTGCCAAGACGTTATATTTTAATATCAAGGTTACGGGTTATGTCTGTTTAGAGTCTAGGCCTATTCAAATTGACCAAGCTTTTGTCACCTATACCATTTGTAGTTGCTAAATGCCTTGAGATTAAATGGGTTCAATATTGTCTAGATTTTGAAATGATGAACGACATTTATATCTAGTAGCCTCAGGCCTCCCCTGCATTTTTTTTTGTCTTGAATAAAAGGCAGCAGCTGTGCCAATAACTAGATTCTACTAAGCTTAACAGTTTACACCTGCCTTCAGCAGGCAGTTTAAAGCATTATTTTCAAGGTCTTTAGTGCTCAGGGTTCTAAATGATTGATTGCTGAGTAATGAATGTGGAAATAGTTCGTAAAAAACATTATACATATATATATGTTTTGAAGCATTTTGAGACTGCATGCAATATTTGCCACTGCCAGTGAAATGATTTCTCCACATTTGCGGACGTGGTATATTATTAACAGCAGCCTAGTCTAAACTAAAATGATTTGTATAATATATATATTAAATTAATATTCTTAATAATTATAATCATCATACCACAAATCCATAATATTCGATTTGTATTCAATAAATGTGAATGTGCAACAGTGTTATTGATCTGAAAGTTGCATTTTTTATTGATTGTAGTGGTATATAATTGCGACCGCTACATTTTCGTTGTAAACCGCAAAGGTACCTCACTGCACTGATTATTCAGGAATATATAATTATGTTGGCAAATTGATGAAATTTCATCTGTGATCTTGGTTTGGTTTCTACTGATCTTGGGGTTCAAAATTCAAATGGCTACTTTGGCATTACTTATATCTGAGATAGACTACTACCAAGCATAAATTGCATTCTGCTTCATGATGTAAGGCCTTTAATGTGACAACCTGACATGCCTCCTAGACTTATGGTTATGCAAGCATAATCCTCTAGATATTTTCTCCCAACCTCTTGTGATGTTCCAACACTTTTTGCGACATTAGGGTTTTGTCGTCCAGAGCATTTTCACTGTTACAATTTTGATGGGACTAACGCCAACTTCAATATTCCATGTTACTTTGTGCTATTTCAATTTGTCAATGTGACCGTTACTAAGTAGGCTTACATGCCATCTATCAATTGTAGCAGTTGACATTTTAAGATTGCATGTGTCATATAATAATATAAATATGTATATACTCAATAGTAATAGATAAAACAACTTTAACGTCTAGTCGGGTTTATTGGAATTCCACCGTCACCTGAAGGAGCAGAACTCTGAAAGCTTGTGAATTATATTTCAGTTAACTGGACTGGATGGTGAATTTGTGACGACTTGTGACTTGTTTATTTGGATTGTTCACCATCAACTACACAATTTTTCATACTCAATAGCTATAGACCTGCATTATGTCAAGCTCGGTAGGCAGCTAGTGATATTGTCACAAATGGTTACGACTCATGAGCCAGGATGGCCTATTTTTGCTGATGTCATCCTATTTGACTAATGAATTGGCAAATTTTGAGTATATGGTGGATTGTTATTAGGAACTGCTCAACAGACTCAAACTTCAGTATTTTATGGCATGACTGAAATACTGAATGCGATATGTGTGATCAATTTATTCCGCATTAATATCACATTTTGATGTCCTTTATAATTATGGTGAAGTTTACTGCAAATATTATGTCTGGTGCTGTAGTTTAGTTTCACGAGCTTTTCTCATCACATCACCTACATCAATTTGAACCTATTATTGTGTTGACTAGGGTCTATGAATAATATATATATATTATTATATTCCTTATCTTTCACCTAGGTGTCCCCCAAGAAACTTCCTTCCAGCTTTGTGCAAAATTTTCCTTGATGAAACGGCTCCCGAGAATGTGTTGGAAGTGACAGCCCGAGCCGTTACTTACTACCTCGACGTGTCAGCCGAATGCACAAGGCGAATTGTTGCTGTCGATGGGGCCGTGAAAGCAATATGTAATCGCCTTGTTCTGGTCAATCCACAAGACAGGACAAGTAAAGACTTATCGGAACAATGTGTCAAAGTATGTGATTGCTTTTTTTGATACTATGTATACTGGTACTACTATCTACTATACTAATACTAGTAAGTAATATAATTAGCTACATGGTGTTAGTGCTATTCTGGTATTTAATTTACAACATGTTAAAAATCTGTGAGTGAGATTATAGTGGTCGTAAATTGAATGCACACTCGTCAGGCTTTATACAATTATATAATATATATATATATAATTATATAATATTATATATTATATAATATTATATATTATATAATATTATATATAATATATTATATAATTATATATATTATATTATAATTATATAATATATATATATATAATTATATAATAGGCCTATACTGTTAGGGTAGGCTATATTATATATTGTCCTTTCTTTAGATATTTACTGTTTACATAAGAATGCAAAAAATTGAAACATAGGCCTACGAATGGCGATAAAACTCAGACTATTATGTTATGTACGCCTACCTGTGTGGTCAACTTTTTCGAAGTTGATAATTATGAATGTTAGATCATATCGTAATTCGTAATGCATTCAAAATAGGCTAGAGGCTGCCGAAATGTGATTTTACAGCTTGCTGTTGCAAATTTGCAAATGCATGAATAGCATGATATTCTCAAAATCTCAATAATGCCTACACTAGACTAAATTGTCGAGATGTGAGCCTCCATAAATGCAGCCAATAATATATGTAAGGTCTACAACAAGAAAATAATTGTAATTAGTGATATCATTCCATTGTTTTCCAGGTTTTGGAATTCATTTGCACACGAGAACCTGGAGCAGTTTATGATGCAGGTGGACTGACCTCGACCTTGACTTTCATTTGTCAATGTGACTCTATCATCCACAAGGTGCCCTTTGGATTTTTGTCAAGTCTTGCCTAGGCAAACTACAGTGTTGTGACAATAGGATTATAATCCGTTTAGGTAGCCTTATACTATAGTTGGTTCGCAAAGTTAGGCCTACAAGGTGACTGTTTTACATAGAACATATTTACAGTTTCTCTTTTGAAAATCACACCTTGGTTGGTTGATAGTTATATATAATATGTAGTTCATGAATATATCCCATCATTCACCGGCTATCGGTAATGGCAAATTTGACAATTGATGAATATATAACATAAAAGTAGAATACATTATGTATTATGTTATGTGGCCATAAAATATGAGTTATGAATAATTCTTATGGCTAAGCTTGAATTTATCTATTGCTATTTACATTTGATCAGTTTTGACCTTGTGACCGTGTGACCTACTTCTATCATTCTTGGTATTGGTCATAAACAGGTTCCTCATTGCTGATCAGTTATCACATAAATGTGATTTACAAGTTTCCATCGGAGTAATGCCAGCTAAAATAATACTTGGCAGCTTTAGGCATATTGACAAGCATCACTCATGCAAGAATGATAAGAATAGGCTAGCCTACCCTTCTACTCTTCCCACACAGCAATATTTGTTCTTGTGTGAGCACTGAGCAGACTAAACAACTTTATTCAGTACCGTTTATATATATACCATTAGTCTGGTTTAGTAAAAAAACTTGATATATATAATATATGTAATGCCTTTCACGCAGGACACACTTCACTCTGCAATGTCAGTTGTTACAAGACTTTGTGGTAAAGTGGAACCTTCCAGTGATACCTTACCAGATTCTGTTCGCTCTCTCTCTTCACTATTGCACAGTGACGATCCATCTGTAAGTGATCTTTATGTTTCATATTGATGTGATATCAAAGGATTATTATCAATTATATAATTGATGATTATTGAACAATCAATGTGTTGGAGACTTGGAGTTGTTAGACAATCAGTGCACACTGTTTAGTTTTCGGGTTTCCTCTACCGCTACCGCTATCTAATTTTGTGGGGTTGTGTGAAAGTGAATGTTTGTGCAATATGCTGGAAAGCATAGTTAGATAATGTACAATATTTATATATTATAATGTTCCCTAGTACCGTACCATGGTACCAGTAGTGACTTTATTTACACTGTTTGAATTGCAAACAGCGTGCCTCTCCAACTCATGCTGGCACTCTGGATTTCTTATCATTTTGTTTATGTTATCATCGACATCGTGTTGTGTTCAATTTACTGACAATGATATGCCTAGGCTACACTGTCGCTTTTGCTATGCTAGTAGGCCTACTATTGTTACCAAGTTTGTGTATCAGAACGCTGTGGAACTTTTCCAACCAAATGTTTGAACTGTTTTGTTGTGTATGCATTGTATGGAGTCTGGCATAGACAGGTTGTGAATGCACTTGAATGCACTCAGATCTTATCGCTTCAAAGGACAGAGTAGACCCTAGGCCCAATTAATTAAACTGTTTTGCCAAAACATTTTAACAAAAATGGTTAAATGATACTTAAATGGCCATCCATGAGGTGTATTTATATTTCTAAAAATAGTGGGTTACACCATAATAGGTAATACATCAGAGCATGCGAAGATGCTTTCCTATATCACTTGAGCCTGCCTCAAATCCTTTGTAGAGGTTGAAATACCTAGGCAAAGGCACACGGTATAATATATATTCTGTTATCTTTCGCTTTCATGGTGCTAGTTCCAGTAATGCTGTCATTTTATCGCCTACTGGCAAATTTTACACACTTGGGCTAGCAAGCCTCAAGTCTTTAATATATATATACATACAGGTTTAAATACCTAGACAACGGCAACCGTACATATAAACACATGGATGATAAATTTATTGTAGACAAATAAAGCTAAATTTGGTGTGTGATCAAAGCCTTTGGATTAGGTTATGTAAACACTTTAGTGGCTGTTAGTTTGAGTCACTTAAGCTTGAATATCATAAACTGAATGGGTTCAAGATTTGAAGTAGTATGGATGGGCCTACTTGACTGAGGTCTGCTATAATAGGACGAATCGTTTGTTCATGTCTTGGAAAGAGATGTCTATGATGAGTTGATGACATGGTCCATTGCATTTTGTCATTTCTAGTGAGAAAAACTTTGAAACTGCTGCCATACCTATACTGTCAATTTCCTGCGTGAGAAAACTACGAAAAAGGCTATGCCTTTTTCCAATGTGTGCATTCAATGTCAATCAATTGTTTTATGTCTGTGGGTGACACCATCTTAGAAGACTCCATCCATGTCACTATCTAATTTATTTACCGATATTAATGTGTGATGTCTCTATTGCCTTGTAGTGAAAAATAAAAATTCTATATCTTTCTCTCTCCCTATTTAACATGTCCATTATTATAAAATAACAATTTATAGTCCGGTATGTATATTATAATCATCATAATTATTTGACTGCAGATACCAGTAGTAAGGTCTACTCCACCTCTAGTTAGTTATCACTATCGGCGTGTATATTTCTAATTGTAATGGACTGTGTGTGCTGTATACTTTCGTTGATCTTAGTTTATGATTTCATTTCCAGGTTTCTGATGGCGCTTTGAAATGCTTCTCGACTTTGGCCGACCGTTTTACTCGAAAAACTATTGATCCGGCCCCGCTCGACGCTCATGGACTAACCAAAGAACTTATCAAACGACTGGCAAAGTAAGACGTAAACGCATAATCTTATCCATGCACAACTTACGATTATCATGCTTCACGTGCCTGTCTCATTGCGTAATGGTGAAACTATATAATATATATATATTATTATATTTATATTCCTATTACCTATTAGCCACGTTCCTCGTGCAGTTTGGTTCTTATCAGTGTCAAGAATGATTCAGAACGTAATCATACAAATGATGACGTGAAACATACTGCAGTCATGCATTTATCGTGAATTGTGAATTGGTGATGTAATTTTTCCTCATATAGCATATTATGCTTAACCTCGTAACATTTTATATCGTGTAGTTCCTGTATTGTCTATGGGACCCGCGAGTTCACTGCTTATTAACCTTGGTGTTGTTGCTTGAAATTTGTTTTGAAATTTATTTTGTTGAAATATCTTAGATTCCTGTCAAGCTACTCATTCATATGAGAAGTAAAACAAGCATTGTTATAGCTTATATTGAACTCTAAGCTGATGTGTATGTGTAACTCTTACTAAGGCAGTCTTGTTATTTTGAATCTATTCGACATAATCAATCATGCTAGGGAAGTTTATCCTTCCTCAGAATCCTCACCCCCACAAGTTTTCAGGCCTACCTACTCACAATGTTGTGTGTAATAGAATTATAACAATAAATCGTCAGGCTATCATCTAATGGAATTTAGCATGACATTTTGTGCACCTTGTCTGTAAGACAAGGGTTGGCAACCTACGGGGCTACGGCCCGCCATGCAAAATCGTCTCGTAGTCTGAAACGGTATGCTACAAGTCGTTTCCAACCTTCGTCAAATGAAACAGACTTATATAAATTCATCAAATCAATATCAGATGAATTCAGCTTTCATTTATTAATGCATTTAAATCCAACACCTCATTCCTTCTATTCAATTTATTATTTCTATAATTTGTGATGGAACAGATTAGGATGATACTGGTTCTGTAATATATATTTGCATATAAATTCAGTTCAAAATTTTATTAGCGGCCCTAAATTTATATAGACATAGCTCATAAAATCTTTTATTGTTCTTATTGTATGTCTTTTAGTTGCGGCATGGCCAGACTCCCGGTCAGTAGCAAAGGTGCAACTGGTGCGGCTGGAACAACTCCTGATCAAAAGAACAACTTTGGCTTGACTACAATCATCAACCTTCTCATTACACTATGCCGTGGATCACCTTCCATAACCAGGGTAAGAGCAGTAATGATTTATATCAGATTATACGGTTGTTAAAGCAGACCAGTACATCTGTAACATTGCAAGACAACTGTATGTCACCACCTAACCAGAAATTTCAACTTCAGTTTCTATGAAATAAATTCACAAGGTGTCAAAGCTCAGCTCCTTCACTACCCTCCCAAAGATGGTGAATTTTTATGTCTTAATGAATTACAGCTGGAAGTTAAATTTGTTGTTACACTATGCTCTGTCTATACGGGTCAATACGAATCAGTGGTTCTTAACCTTTTTGCAATGGCGGACCTGCACATTCATGTATTACGCTTCCGTGGACCGGCTTTTAAAGATATCACTCACTGCTTATGCTACCAGTTTGTCGTATAATCCCATTGTGACATTTGCATGTCTCTATAAATGCCTCAACCCGTGGTACAATGATCAAGAACGACCTGTTACTTTGGCCGCACGGTAGCATTACAAATCCAAAGTGAATGGTCTGACTGATATACCTACCTGTTATGTTTATTGAAGAGTTGCGGACTGACGTCGGTCTAGAACCAGTGGTTGAGAACCACTGACATAGATATTATCTGCTGGATAGTATGGTTAACAGGAAATAATAGTATGGGGCCAATGCCATTATTAATGTGCTCTAGAGCTATCGTATTGTACGGTAATACGGAGCTATGTAGTTTTGCAGTTTGCTCTCATTTCCCTGTTTCCATGTTTGTTCTCTGTGATAATGCTTGTAGAAACTAGCAGTGTTATTTTTGACCGTTCTTTCTCTTCTATTTTTCAGGAAATACTCAGACTGGACTTGCCACAGGCAATAGATGAAGCGATGAAGGGAGATGAAAGGTTTGGACATTGTGTTGTAGATATCAATACCAAACAGCAACCGTTTGTAACTGTCCCATTCTTTGTTAGATGCTCACTGGATACGATGCGATTGGCTGATCTAGTGTTGATCGTAATCTTCGAAGGTCGTGAAGCAATACCTAAGCATAGCATGGCGTTAGGGGCTGGAAGAAGTTTGGGATTAAATCGTTTGGAAGGACTTGGTGGAGAAAGGTCACACAGACAACTCATTGATTGCATCCGAAGCAAAGATACCGATACACTCATCGATGCCATTGATACCGGGGGTGAGCTAGCTTTGCTGCACAAATGAGTTTTGTAGTTGCGACGAGGCATTCAGAACTGGGTGGCGCGACATCACTCAGTCCACAAATTTTCTTTGCCCAGTCTACATGTTCACATGGTACACTTTGCGGTCTGCGGAGTACGATTACATGAGCATGGGCAAAACTCCCAGCCACAAACAGGCCATAAGCTGGGTACATGGAGTATTGGGGTGGGTTGCGAGTTGCGGCGTATTGTCTTTCTGATTGAATTTTCACATTTTCTCTACTCCAATCAGTTATATTCATTTGTGAAAATATTCTATTTTAGCATTTGAGGTCAATTTCATGGATGATGTGGGTCAGACTTTACTCAACTGGGCATCTGCCTTTGGAACACAGGAAATGGTGAGTGTAAATTTTCAGCTACCAGTACATTGCTGGTTGGTGCTAAAACCATAGAGCCTGCTCTTAATATTATTAAACTTATTTGACAATAAGATGTAGATCTTTAAATTTGTGGGATTTGAAATTTGAATGGCAGCGATATTATGCATAACATCACCAAGAAAATTTGGTAATTCAGATTTAACGTGATAGAGGATGCACACTCATTTATTATTCATGATTAGAATATATTCCAAGCCAGGGTGATCGTAAGTTCATTTCTTGGGTGTTTTTTCAGGTGGAGTTTCTTTGTGGTCATGGGGCCGATGTGAACAAAGGTCAACGGTCATCATCATTGCATTATGCTGCTTGTTTCGGTCGACCGAACGTAGTAAAAACTTTGCTAAGGCATGGGGCTAATGCGTCACTTCGCGATGAAGAAGGCAAAACACCTTTAGACAAAGCGAAAGAAAGAAACGATGATGGACATAAGGAAGTTGTGAAGATATTGGAGGCACCAGGTATATAAAAACTGCAGTAATTTGTGTTACGGGCTGCTCAGTGTACATTCGTCGAGGTAGTACACGAATGTGCGCAGCCTGAAGTTATCCAAAACCAAGAGATCAATAACTTAAGGAGCTAGACTTTCCACGTTCACAAGACACCCAGAATCTGTTTTTACCCGAAGACCCAACCGGATAGAAAGACATATTCTTACTGACGGCAATCTCAAAATTCTCAAAGTAGTGGGCTTTTGACAAACATAAAATAGCGTAACATGGTTTGTGGTTTCACTGCATTACAGTTTCGATGCAGCCCTTACTTGCACAGGTGGCCCTATTGGAAATCTCAAAGTTTTTGTATTGATCAGAAAAGTAAATGCACTTGTGGGGAGGCTGTGGTTTGTCTGCCTCTGCTGTCTAAAGCCTGACGTTGCTAAATCTTTTAAACATTTAAATTTGGAACTTTAAAAGATGACCAATGCAATTGACAGTGTGTGGGATATTTTTGTGCGTACTCTGTTTTGAATTATACTGCATTATTGTAAACAGACAAATACATTACACCTGATGACAAATTGAAGCCTATACCTGAGAAAAAGAAGAAGCCAGAGCCTAAAGAGCCTCCAGCTGAGAAAGACAAGGGAGATCCAGAAATGGCACCACTTTACCTCAGCAAGTTAGTATCCCTAGTATTATTATTCTGCCAAACATTATCACCATAGTAGTAGACTTGGAAATGTTCCAACCAATCGGTTTCTAGATAGCGGGGAATTTAGTGGCCCAACGGTGTAAACTTTGGAATTATATGGATTACCTTCTCTCGTATTACACATGAGAGTGCATCAGTTGAATCCTGGTCAGCGTACCAATTGCCCAGCCTAATGGCGACTTTGTCCAAATCGCCATTCCCAAGCCTAAACAAACATCACTTGAAAATCTCTTGTAGGGTTAACCATCCACTGTAGTGACCCTGACTGGGAGATAAACCAAAATTTAACAAAATATGTCACATCTGCTTAAAAGCAAATTTGACTTCAGCTTTCAGCAATACATTCATCGTACCAGTGCATGGATTATAATATAATAAATGCTCACTATTCGTTGCCACTCATCAGGAGAAATTTACAATTTAAATGAGAAAAAGTATTGTGTGGTTAAGTGAAGTATGCTGGATGAATGTATTGCTGAAAGCTATCTTTAAGTTTAAGTTTGCCTTCCTTAAATGAACCTGATATGATCTATCGTCGCACTGAACACATAAGCACATAAGCTGGAATTTGTAATGATGTTGTTATTCTGCAGAATGCTTCCTATTTACATATCGACATATCAAAGAGCAGTATCCAGCAATACTAGAAAGATTGCGTTGTCGTTGATTCGCAAAATGACGCACTATGCATCGCCAGAGCATTTAAAGGAGCTTTCCAAAACGCCAGGGGTTCAAGAAGGATTTTCTGATGTAGTTTCAACCGCATTAGATCAGGAGGTATGTTACGTTACATCGTTCATCGTTGGGATTGCTATTAACAATAGGCGACATATGCAATGTGTATTTTGGTTAAGAGTCTTAAGACTCATCTTCATCGCAAAGGAGATAACTACGAACAACTTTTGTTTGTTGATACATTACTGCATCTGTTCATCTATTATATGAAGAGTTTCTTCATGGTACAGAGCTTGAATATTCTAACTTCTAAGCAGCACAACTTTCCTGGTCTGCATTTCCACTGTATGCATAGTACTAAGTATGATCGATTGATGTAAGATGGGAATCCTCAACCAGAGTCTGTTCCAACGCTACGAAAAGGGGAGGGATGCGTTATTAGTAGGGTAGGCTCTCAGTGGTGAAAATCACTGCCAATATGGAGATATATCTGCAGTTTCCATGCGAAAATGACCAAGATGATATCTGAAGAAGCAGTATACAGACTATTTTGTAACTCTTTCCAATCGAGCTAAAGAAATTTTTCTCTGTATCATGTCGACAATTAGCCACAGTTTTCTCAAAATACCTACTATGGTTACCTGAGTTTACTGACTAGACTGAAAGAATGAGAAACTACATGATTTCTATGACTTTTTAATTTGCAGGATGATGAGGAAAGTCATTTTTCAAGCCTTCAAATCATCAAATGTTTGATGGACAAAGACCGCGAACACTTTGTCGGTTGTCTCTCCCGAGACTGGGTCGTCAGCAAAATAGAGAACATCGCAGGCAGCAACAAACAACTACTTGACGACGACGAAGAGCAAAATGTCGATGAAGATGAAGAAGACCTCAAAACGGGAGCTGTTGGGGGTCACATACCATCGTCCAGTCCTACCGAAAAAGACGCAAGAAACGGGACGAATTCAGCAACACCAGACAACACGTCTGACCTCAAGGATTCAAAAACTGAAAATAAAAGTAAAAAAGATGAGGTCAAGTTTTTACCGGAAGCTACAAATATCGTGCAAAAAGCAATTTATACTTGGCTTGGCAAATGGACGATTGTAAGAGGGAGAGACGCGATGTATCTATGGAGCGATTGTGTCGCTATTGAACTTTCTAATGGAAGTAACGGATGGTTCAGGTATATCTTAAACGGGACATTGTCGACAATGTATTCCAGTGGAAGTCCTGAAGGCGGATCTGAAGGCAATGGTAAGGAATTAGTTCATAATGTGACTTATGACTGGTATTGTAGAATATAGTGGAACCAATGACGGGCGATCAATAGATATCATAAAGAGATCACCACAGATTTAACGTCCAGCCTTGGTTTATTGTGAATGTTCTGAGCGGTAGTGATGTAATTTTTTAATCTAGTTCTTTGAATAATCGGTTCTAATAGTTTTCTGACAATTGGCTCTGTGCTGTGGATTTAGCTAGACTCCATCCTGCTTATAGTCTTAATCAGGGATTTGCCTGCATTTGGTTATGAGCCTGTACCTCTCTTACCACGATTTTGTCGTATTATGTCGGTTTGATCCCCAGCAACTGCTTCTAAGTTGAGTGAGATGGGAAATATATATACTGTACATTGTACATCTTCCTGCGAGGCTCCTGGTGTAAGTTGAGTTCTGTTTCCAGAAACACAAGGACAATACCGGTATACTTAACTCTATAGGCAAGTTAACTGGTATTTTACCTAATGAGGCGTAGTCTTCATTAAACCACAATACTGCCATGTAAAATTTCAACCATGAATTCTGCCCGCACTATCAGAAATGTGCATGCTTAGAATTTGTAGGGCTAGCAATTTTGGTAGCTTCTTCTGTACGGTATATATTTTTGTAGGCTTTTTTTTGTGGTACCTTTTGCAACTTTTGTCTAATGAATGGTGTCCCGTTACAGATAGCAAAGTTGAATTTCTTGACAAGTTGCAAAGATCGTATGGGGAATCCCTCGCTGCGCAAGGCGGCGTTGTTGTCACTCCTATCCTATCAAAAGCAGACAAACAGAAAATTACTGTCGGGAACTGGTCTCTAAAAAGTGAAAAAGAAGGAGAGATGGTGATCACTAACATTGACGGTCATCAGGTTTGTATTTTCTGTGATCTTGGCCTAATGTACTAGCTTCGACTAGCTTGACAGTTTTATATCGTACAAATGGACATGCCTGCTTTAAAACAAGGCATATATCATATCATCCCACCGCCCTCTATGAAAGACTGCGTGGGTGAGCTACTGTGGGAAAAGTAACGTTAGATTTTAAAACTGGCGTAGTGAAGCCATGTTTGGTCACTTTGCCCAACAGATGAGCCTGATGAAGGAGCGGAGCTCCGAAAGCTTGTGAATGTTTTAATTCTCAATAAACCAAGGCTGGACGTTAATAAACTGTGGTGAACTGGTGATCCTCTTTATAATATCTATTGATCGTCCGCCATCGGCTCCACTATATTCTTGAATATATATCTCGATATAGCATTATCGTCAAGATAAATTGTTGTTTGCCAAAGGCCTGAAGCAACAGCCCATAAGATGACCCACCCGGTTTTTAGCTTTCTGTTTCTATTGAAAAGGATATATACTGTTACCTGTACAGTAGGACTGCGCCATTTATCATATTAAGTGGATATTATTTTGCAAGGCAACTATATTGAAGACTTCGTCGACCGGGTTCCAGTTTGAATCAAACCGAGGCACAAATAACAACTTTGAGCCTCGTTCTGGTGCTGTAGAAGATTTCATCGCTGGAATTGCTGCACGTCCGATGTCTGGTCAAGCACGCTCAAAATCAAAGGAGGTAAGATCAATAACCTGCTGGCATGTCAAATGTCGATATTGCATTCCTAACATTTATTTAATGACCATAACATTCTCCCAAGTGGCATCTTCTGTCAGAATCTGATAAACTACTGGTCAATAAGGATCGAAAACACTGTGGTATATACCAAAAATATCGCAAAGGTTCTGGCTTAAGTCGGTCCCTCTAGAATCGTTGGTTACCATACAGATGTCCTGCTATCAATGCTATTTCCCTCCACATTGCGAGTTCATAGCCAAGTGTGTAACTCAAACCTCACTAATAGTCTGCTATCATGTTTTTCATTATCTGGCATCTCCCAACCGATGCCAACCATCTTTAATTCCCCTCCATAAGGTAATTTTTTCTCCTTCAGTAACTCCTTCCCTTACTGCAATCTTTATATTGTT
This sequence comes from Botrylloides violaceus, assembly GCA_030412335.1. Taxonomy (NCBI): domain Eukaryota; kingdom Metazoa; phylum Chordata; class Ascidiacea; order Stolidobranchia; family Styelidae; genus Botrylloides; species Botrylloides violaceus. The sequence goes on from JASFYC010000763.1 coordinate 624,730, forward strand.
GATGTAGGTCTAGATATTGTTCTTGTGCAAGTGCATATTTTTATGCCTTGCAGTATATTATCATTATGTTGGAAGTAGGTGCTAAATGAATTGGACATGGCAGGTGACTCTTTGTAAGAGCGTCGTATTCCATGATATCCAATCATTGAGATACTTCTGACTTGATAATTTTCTTGTTAGGTTGATGTGAAAGTGAAGATTCGCACACTTGCGAAGGAACTTTATAATCAACACTTTAAGACCGTGAATGAGACACCCCGAGGTGTGGTGACCCAACTGACAGAATTGGCCGAAGAAATCATGAAAACTAATGAACCTGACACTGGTAAGATGCTCGTAAATTTGAGACGTATGAAAAGCTTCTTGGTGGTACAAAATTTGAACACAGCAGTGAGTAAAGCTATTGCCATGACCTATGATAAATCAGAGTTTCGCTGTTGGATTTTGTAAAGAAGATCACCACAGATTTAACGTCTAGCCATAGTTTATTAAAAATTCTCAATAAACTAAGGCTGGACATTAAAAATCTGTGGTGATCTTCTTTACAATATCTATTGAGATTACCTGCCGCTTCACCTCACGAATATTATTAGGCGATTGGCGACTTCCATTGTTACATTGCTAGTGTAATTTCTCACAGCTGTGCAAGGCTGGGGTTATATAGTATTGCTTGTGCTGGTGTTAACATCATATTGAAATTCGCTGTTACAGCTGACTGGGAAAATAAACTCGAGACTAGCCTGAAAAAATTGGCCAACCTCTTGACGGATGATGCCACGATATCTCCATATGAAACATACAGCAGCGGACTTGTGAATGCTCTTCTTGCATGTCTAGCAGCAAAGGTACATTATTAAGATCAAAGTAGTCTTTCTGTTGAATGTGCTGAGATTTCAGATGTTTCAGGATGAATCATCGGAAGATGCAATTAAGAGAGTGAGAATATTTCATGACAGTCTTCTCTGTGCACCGAGTTCCTGCGGCAAGATTCTGGTGAAAAAACTTGTCTCTGTGTTGGAATCCACGGAAAGGTATGTTTAATTCGTTTTAGAGTATCGGAAAATGGTGTCATAGGCGGGATCAGATTCTTAATTGAATAAGGGGATAATGATACTGTAACCCCACCCGCTCCATCCCTGATGATGGTCAGCTCTTAAGAGACTCTCGCTGGCAAGAGAAGCATCTTCAAAAAGTGCTGCGTGCACGAGGGAAAGACATAGCCCCCTCCCAGAAACAGAGACCGGTTTACTGGTTCAATGGTTGCCAGAGGGCGTGCAGATTTCACATAGGCCTCCATAGCCACACCTGACGCTACCTTACACAATGATCTGTCAACGCAGTTAACCATGATCCTTTGACATCAAAATTGCCAAACAACAACAAATAAACAAACAACCTCATGATATTTTATAATTAATGCGCCAATTCCTGATTATTGTCTCCTTCGGAAGCATTAGGTTTTGCTATTCTTGTCAATACTCAATCGATCTTCATGTTGCAGACTCCCGCTTTACATCTACGACACTCCAGGAGGAAGCTTCACTGGCGGCATGCAACTGATGGGTCGAAAGTTACGCTTCAAACTTGAAAAGGGCTCTAACGATGGCTCCAGGACTCTGTCTGAGAGCGGCGTCGATAATGAAGACAACAACAAGGTTGCTGATGAATCGGGACTTATCAATTATTCGGGAAAAAATTTCAGAATGGAACCTCTTGCAACGGTCAATGATTTGGAAAAGTTTCTTCTTAAAATGGTATGTAGTGATTTTCGTCTTAGTTTAAAAAATGATCTCCCAGCGTCTGAAAAGGTTTTAGCCGTGTCGGTCAGGTTACAAAAAATATGCTTATCGGGCTTTATGCATCAAAATTACACTTAATAAATCACACACTTAAACACTTGTACTTGGTAGATAGAATAACAATAAGTCACTACAGATGTAACGTCCCATCTAGTATATTGGAAGTTGTTGGTGTTGTAGTGTTCTCCTCTGTTTGCAGTTGATGAAGGACAATAGCTATACATATTCCAAAAAACTAGATTGAACCTCAAGTCTGTGGTGACTTATTCTATCTATTACTGACTCATTTTCAGACAGCCTACTTCTTGAGGCCTTATTTCAAAGTGTTTTACTTCAGACTTGTATCTCTGACCACACTATATAGCTTTTTTCGTCGCCCCTTCTTTATTAGCTCGCCTTACTGCATTGATCTCTATGTAATTTGACTGTAGTTTGGAGGCCCTTCTTCTCGACAACTCCCGATTTATATATTTAGTCTTGGGACTGGTTGTATTCAGTAAATTTCATAGTCTGTCGATTCCCATCTTTATCCAATTATCGAAACCACGTAATGCATGTTCACAAGTTCTTATGTTGTTTACGTTTAACGTTTTACTTTTCAGGTATCTAAACAATGGTATGACTACAATAGCTCGCAGTACAACTACTTGAAGTGGGCCAAAAACGAAGATCAGATCGTTTTCCATCATGAAACAGACTTTGATGAAAACGGCATCATCTACTGGATTGGTACTAATGGAAGGTACGTTATTTGACACATCGTGCTACTTGCTATCGTTATCATTCCCAGGATTTTTCTACTTTTATTCTTCTTCTGATAGTCTTCTATGCATAGTCTTTGTATGGCAGATATGGGGAATCAAACAGTGGTTTTACTCCGTATGTGATGTCTTTCCTGAGTGTGACCCATACATTGCATGCCTGGCTGAGGAGGTGCTACAGCGTTAAATATTGCACCCTCGCTTCATATTACTACTCATGTAGCACTGAGAGCCTGATAGGGATTCTTCCAATTCCTATAGGGTCTCTGAGTATCCAACACCGTGGCACGAACCTCGTCAATTCATTGCCAGTTCCAATTTGCCTTGAATGTATATTTCAAACTATCTGCTCATCTGCACGCAATGTATATTCACTGCCTTCACATACCGTGCAGCATATTTTTGCAATTCTTGGCAAGACGTTGTGTTGCGTCTCTCTGTAGCATGTAGTAGCCTCGGTGTCCCGTTTGATTTTCTCTTACTATCCATGGTTGTATTTCAGGACGGCATATGAATGGATTAATCCTGCCGTGCATAACTTGGTCTATATCACGTCGTCGGAAGGTAGGAGTTTCCCGTACGGCCGCTTGGAAGACGTCTTGAGCAGAGATCCGGCCCCACTTAATTGCCATACGAGCGACAGCAAGAAGGCGTGGATCGCAATCGACTTTGGTAAGTGCTTGGTATTGTTATGGGAGAGATGCACCGTGGCAAGACGACCGCCCATCCAAATGCTACAGTATGACATAATAGTTGTGCGCATCGCCAGTCACCTCCTGCTGCGGCTATTCTGATCATATTGAAGACTAGTGGAGCTGATGGCTGGCAATCAATAGATATTGTAAAGAAGATCACCACAGATTTAACGTCCAGCCTTAGTTTATTGAGAATTCAAACTTTCACAAGCTTTCGGAGCTCCGCTCCTTCGTCAGAGGAAAGATTGAATGAATTGTAATAGCACAATTTGAATTAAAAACAGAATCATAGATATTGTGACATCATAGAGTGGGTGGAAGAATGAGCCTATTATATCACAGCTAAGGTGAGCCCAGGAGAGACAATAGATGATGGTGGTGGTGGTGAAAGTTTGACGTCACAATATATATGGTTCTGTTTTAATTCAAAATTGAGCTATTCCGATTCATTCCATCGTCACCTGACAAAGAAGCGGAGCTCTGAAACCTTGTGAATGTTCGAATTCTCAATAAACTAAGGCTGGACGTTTAATCTGCACGTCGTGATCTTTTTTACAATATCTATTCTGATCATATGATACTACCAGTACTTCTTATTATTATTATTCTGTCTCTCTTTTTAACAAGCTATATTCTCGCCAGGGTTGTGGATTATTCCGTCGTCGTACACGTTGCGACATGCCAGGGGATATGAGAAATCTGCTTTGAGAAATTGGCTATTCCAAGCATCGAAAGATGGACAGACCTGGGTCACTCTTTACAATCATAACAATGATACATCACTCAATGAACCAGGGTAAGCGTCTAAAGACAATAAGATATCAGTGTTATTTAGACTTATAATGGACAATTGAACAGATTTCTGAGTATTTTTTGAATCTGATGAATCAAAACTTTTGCCTGATTGCTGATGTAATCAGAAGTATTATAGGTATTACAATGTTTTTCTATGTACTGATGCGGTATAACTGTAACTCATTAAATATCTCTGGTGTGAAACTTACCTAACTTTTCATACTGGCCTGTTGGCCCTACGATAATAACTTGATTGGGGAGCGTCAACCACACAGTGATTTGGCACTGCCTTCCAATCTAAACTGTCCTCATTCTTGCCGCCTTTGGAATCTTTGGATCATCCTACAGCATCACTGGCTCACATGCAGAAATTTGGGGTTCCGACCGGGATTTGAACCCATTTCCCACGATTACGATGGTAGAGCAGACTTAATGAATCTAATCAAGGTTTTAATCGTCACACACTCACACTTAAACGATTTGACACTGTGCTATATTGTATACTAATTAACTGTTTCGTACTATCACTATACCAAGTGTTACGTCATTCTCATATACCGGTACGCGAGATGACGCTATGTCTTGCCTCTCTACCGATGACGCAAGCTCTGCTTTTTTTCTTTTTCTCGTCTGCATCTCAAACCATGAGCACGTGGATCATTCTGATAATACAGTTGTACTTGTATGTGTCTGATGACTGCATCTGAAGACGTAATCCAGGACTAGGGAATGTGATACTAAGTGCTTGAAACTGCATCTAGATCTACAGCTACCTGGAAGATCAAGTCCCATACAAATGAGAGACACGGATGGAGGCATTTCCGAATCCAACAAAGTGGACGAACCGCCAGCAAACACACTCACTACTTGTCCATGTCGGGATTTGAAATCTATGGGACTGTCACGGGCGTCACTGATGATAGGCCTGGCTCAAATATTAGGAAGCTGAGGAAGCAGTTGAAGAATATGGTAAGTTGAACTTGAGCATCCCTTGTGTTGGCACCTTCTCCTTGCTGCACGTCATGTTTTATGATAACATCTCCCTTTTTGCAGGCCCAGAAACAAATGATTGCTGGAGCTCGTGTCATACGAGGTCCTGATTGGAAATGGGGAGACCAGGATGGAAATTCAGAGGGTACTGTGGGTGCACCTATTAATAATGGTGAGCTATAGATTGAAGACATCATTGATTGATTTGCTTTGTTTTATTGAGCTTTCTGCTGACAGGTTTCAAATATAACTCGTACAGCTGCTTTGTTGGTTGAGATGTAGATCTAGGTATTCTGTGTGTATAGTTTTTCTGTATGTCAGCGGTTCACAAACTTTTGGATCACCGCCATACTTCCGATTCCAACCGGTGTAGTCTAGCATTGTTTCCATGCAGTGCAAACTGTTTATTTTTACAGGGTGGGTTGATGTTACTTGGGACAAGGGTAGACCAAATTCGTATCGTATGGGAGCGGAAGGCAAATACGATCTGACTTTATCGAATTCTTCTGACGGAGCGTCGTCATCCTCCTCTTCATCTAAGAATGATGGTGGTCAATCACCTGAAGTTACGACACCACCTGTGTCACGGAAAGGAACTTTCGTGGTTTTGAATCGAAGCAATAAATTGTCATCGAACAGACACAACGTGAGTGAACTGTAAGAGCTACTGTATTACGATATGTTTTCACATTCGATTATGTCAGGAACGCTTTTGCTGAGTAGCGAAAAGTAAGTAATATATACACGAATGCAGTTTAGTGGAAAGAAAAATTTATTATGCAGGTACCCACTGCCATTTTGATTACCATAGTGGAAATGTATATATATATATATATACCGTACTGTAAGCTTTTTTTTATCTTCATAAAGAATGGAGACTTGTCATTTATGCATTTTGTGACGGTTATGAGTGCAAGATTTAGAAATGGTTTAATCGAAAAACCAGGCATGGCCACATCACTAGTTGGAGTTTACCATATTTTGGAACGCATTTTGTCCTGTTAGCTCGTTAGTGCAAATTACATGAGAAAGAGATTATGCCAACATGTTTTGTGTTGCAAATTGTGTGTGGTTGCTTTTGGTCAAAGAATAACACTCGGTACATATAGCGTGACGTAAACTAATAATATACCGACCTAACTTAACATTATTCAACACCCCCAGCTTAGTTTATGGCACAGAGTACAATCTTCAAAGTTGCATTTGGATCTTGGTGGGTGCTGAATTTGTTCAGTGTGCATGCATAACTAGTTGATGAAATTAAGTAAGATCGTCGCATGAACTGTAATAGATAATGAAGACTTTAATGAACGTGTCTCAACTTCGGTAGACTTGTCACTCAATTAAAATTATCTTATTGGTGGCATCTCCTTTTTAAAATGGTGTTGTGAAGCTACCTATATTATATATATTTGTGGTGGCCAGTTTTTACGTGGCCACTCGAAAACTATTTGGGGGAGCGATGTCAAAGTTGTTGTGCAGACCCTTAAGACTAGTATTACAGATATGGGCTACTTTGTTTCCTAACTTTCCTCGGATTACTCTCTGTATATGAGAGGTTTGCTACAGCCATTGCGTTGCTAAGCTGAAGGGAGAAGCGCCTAAACAGCGGAGGCAGTGTGATGTGATAATGGTGACGCTGCAAACACAGTTGCTATGAGTGTGTATAACCAACTAAACACCAAGGCAACTTTCAACTACCCTACAATGCATACCGTATAGACCTAGGTTTTGCCCTCGACAGGTGTGAAATATAATAATATTATATAAATATTACAGTACCGGTATGTGCCTTGTACCAGTTGACTCTTTGATTGCATTATGCTGAACTGTTGATGTTTTGTGTGCTGTGATGTAATAGCTGACATGTAACATACAGTATGTCAATGTATAGTAAACTTTGATTTCTTGAAACTTTTCTAGTGGTTTTTTGGCAAGAAATCTGGTGGATACGTAGCTACATTTGGTCCTGACCTTTCGAGGTTTTCTTCTACCAACGACAATTCCAGAAATGCCTCTAACAAGGTTTGTCCGTAGCTTGCAGTAGATTCACCAGCTGCTTTCCACCAGCCTTAGTTTGTAGGCTTACATCACAGTTTGCTTGAATCACATCACACTGTGGTTGATGATATTTAATCGTTGGAATTTGCATGTTGGTTAATACAGAAATACTTATTATATTCATAATTAGTTCACAATGACCATAATTATGACACAATGTTGAAATATATTGGATCATGATTTGGATGGATTTGATGTAGTTGTTGATGATCGTTGTGAAGTGAATCTTGTGTTACATACTACCCTGTTCAATTTGTGTGGTAGATTAAGCATGCTCTTGTTTTCATGCACTGGTTGATTGATGTTCGTGGTTCAGTGATCAGTGCAAATGACGCTGTCACAGATCTTGTACTGCATCCAGTTAGTGTTTTAGTTGTGGAAAATCTCTTTTACCTTATGAAACTTGTGGCAACCCTTTCTGCACGCTCACCTGGTTGTGAGCAAAGATATGTCACTGTGATCTCTGATCAGCTCGAAACAATTGCTTTTGATTGAAGACTTGTTCATTTTGAAAGAGGGGACGGGTTTCCTTTCGATGAGTGTGCCGAAACCAAATATTTGGCCTCGGCGTTTGGTCAAATGGAATTTTGTTCGATATCATGTGACCCATACTTGTATGGTTTAATAGACATAAATTTGGTCAGATATATATTCAGATTGCAAATTTCGATAGAACATAATTATAAACCCATTTCGATGTATACAGTAGCAAATAGTCGGATATGCCAAGGAATGGTTTTGATGTCGAATGCTCACACAGTATGCATACACACACCTTGATCAATATTAGACTCTTGTATTGCTTTGGCTAGAACTCAGTAATTAACTTGGTGGTATGCTGATTTCTGACATCTCGTTGAAGGCGTTGTGCTGTTGTCACCGTTCTAGGAATGTGGCCATCTTCTAACAGTTAACTAGGTAAAGAAAGTCTATTAGACCACTTTTAATAAAAGAATGCTGATCTAACTGTGCTATATTGTGATTTACCCAGGCTTCATTGATTGTACCAAATTTTGTGGGTCCCACAAGAGCAGTCATAGGTTTCGTGAAGTTTTTATTATAGGCCCTTTGCTAAATTGAAGCTAGACTTAAGTCCATGTTGTTGTGATCTTGACTATCAGGTAGGTATTGACCAATAAATCTGCATACTGATCCAATTTTGGACTTTATTGAGTGCTGCCCGTTTCTGTCATTTCCAAGTGCTGCAAAAGGACCGAGGGCTGTGTCAATTACAATGATATATACGAGCTACCTTCAAATTCACGTCTACCAAGAATAACTTTTGACCATAGTCTTTTAATCTTTTAGTGTCAATTCTCCTGAGTGACTTGTCTCATGTAGTAGATGTAGATGACTTTAAAGTTTTTAATATTTCTTCCACAATCTGCATGTGTTTTATCCCCAAAATGTGCGCGTTTAGAGATCCGGTTCTTAGTTTTCCAGTGCTGCAGGCACGACCACAATTAGATAATGGGTGGTGGCACTCTTTAAGTGTAGGCACCGAGATCAGATTTTCAGTGTGAGGATGTCATATTCATTTTACCTTGCACCGGCACCCAGATCACGTGTGCAAGACCTTAATTATTATCCCTTTCATAATTGTTATCTGCTCATGCCATGTAGCCACACGTACTCAGTGTAACCAGAGAAAGATAAATTTGGTTCCTATTCCTGCCTTATAATTTATGATTCCAAACCTCGGGTGGGGGGGTAATTTTAACCAATGGTGCTGCTGCAGCAAGGTTTTTCATGAGAACTATTGGACAATTCTCGTGGAGAACGAGGAGCATTATCTGCTATGGCAAACCAGTTACAGTAGAACGAAAGTTGAATAAGTAGCCTACACTCCAGCCAACCCATCTCTGCCCTGTTTGGCCTGTTTTAATAGTCTATCTTTTGATGAGATTGTGATAGGACTTGTCTTGTCATTTCTTATTTCTGTTCAGTTTCGTTCGTTGATGTCTACTGCCAAAGGAAATAGAGATGAACTCGGCCGCCGTTCTGTTCTATCAGTAATGATGGCGAACCATGCTGCTAATAGAAGTGGAAGAAAGGTGCCTCGTGTTACTTCGGTTCCAAGACCGGCCAGTGTCACTTCTACTAATGCAAGATCTGTGGGCAGGTAAGAGAACATGATATATTATATAATTTAGTGGTCATGATTCTCTTCAATCTTTTTTCACGTAATTTGCTAATTTTGCTACACTTTTGCTTCATGCTATGTTGTAATCGGTGTGCAGCAACGCTCTTTTCCTTCAGTCTTTTCAAGGTTCCGCTTGTCATTCATTTTTATTGCTGATATTTTTCCAATGAATTTTGATCCCTGTAAATAAAGTACAAAAATTGATTGGCTGTATATTTGGTGATTGATTAGACACCGCTTCCCCTGGGTTGACTGAAGACATACCCTTTTGTTGTTCTGGTTCTTTTTAATTTGATAACAATGATAAGTAGTTAGGCCCACTGTTCTACACACAGTAGCAGCACTTGTGCACCTAAGTTGCAATATGTTCTAGAAGACTGACTGTTTCACTAAAACTAGTGTTCTGGCCGCTGTTTCAAAAGCTAGTTCGCATATGACATATGAAAATGATTTTTCCGCTGATTGAAATTCGCATGGCCGCCTTATGTGACAATAGTTTGAGGCTAGATGTAGGATAGTAGGAAATAATTTATATATATACTGTATAAGAAATGTTGTAGTGCAAAAAATACTTGCAATCTTGAAAATATTTTCAACTTATATCATATACGAAGGAAGTAAAATGGCTTTGAGCCTTTATTAAACAACTTCCGTTGTTCTATTTCTCCCATCAAACTCCTGTGTGTCTGTTCTCGTATGCTTTGTTTTATGTTTGAACTGAAGTGTGTCGCTTTCCATTCCATAATAGCATGAGTGCTTCCCAACGTTTCTTTACCGAATTCATGAAGACGGTGGAAAAGGGGCGTTCCCAAAATAGCAAGGAAACTAACAAAATGAGCGAAGCATCGCTGAAAGATGTAGCGGAAGATGACAAGACCCAACCACCCAAATCCAACACTGCTTCGGTCGTGTTAAGCAGCGATGACGATGTTGATTTTAGGCAAGTCAAGTACCGTATTCCATGCTGTAGTGTGTAGTAATCCCGTCAGATAGAATTCATAAACAATATACAGTATTGTAGTGTCATTTTTGTGTGACCGTGCATCTAAACTTCAATTTCCGAGTGTGATCCGACGTCCTACGTAAAAGGGCTTGAATTTAAATACCGTATATATACAGTGTTTAGTATTGTGCATTAACCAAGCTGCATTGAATTTTGGGTGCTGACACCATTTTAGCCAAAAACTCTCACCTTCACGAAGGCCACCACAGTCAATTGATCCCTGCACATATTATGTTTGAATCATGAGTCATTATGGTTGGTGTTAACTTTCTCACATTTCTGACTCCCAAAACTGCTGCCCAATGTTTGTCAAAATAATTTTGCCCACCTCAAGCTGATAAGGCAAGGGACTGATTTGATGGGTAGGTTTGATGTTCCTTCATCATTGTTCAATATGTGCTAAAATCCTCGTACATAAGCCATGAATCGATATTAGCAAGTATTATATCGTATGTTTTTGTTTGCTGTTTGCTGCTGATTCTTTCTATTCTGTGCGTTCCTCCCACTTGCATTTTGCATGTTTGCTTTGACATTTAAGCATCCACCGGTGGCACTCTGATAATTATGGCTGCTTGTTATTTAGCAATGGCACTGAATAAACATTGTGTGGCATATTAATCAAATATGCTGCCGTAACAATTTATCACCACAGATTCAGCCATCATCTCCTTTTGTCAACATAAAAATGGTCACCAGTATTCCGAGGTCCATTGCTTCGTCAGGGTGAATTTCATTTTTCCATGTACACAATTCGATTTCTTTAGTGTTTGTGTACAAGGAGTAAAACTTGAGGGGGAATCTGCCTAAGCTATACAAAGAACAATTGAACATCCCAGCCCAACTGTTCTGTGACATGGCATATGGAAGCTGACTAGACATGCATTCTAGGCTATGACTGTTGTGCTTTTCTCTGTGACAATTTAGATTAGCAAATATGATAAGACTGACATGACCCAGGCTTGATTGTTCAAAATGCTCTATTCAATGGTAGTGTTATTTGTCATCTTCCATTTTGTCATTCTCATCCTGTGATCCAGCATGCAATTTAATCATTTCTTCCACCGTTACTCTAGTTCAAGAAAAACTGACAAAGCTGACAATGGGGAGACCGGGCAAGGACTGTCGGCTCAAAATGAGATAGATGACTTGAATGAAGAAGACTTTGATGTGATGAATGGACGGACTTGCAGGTGATTGTTGTTTGAAATTCACTACTGACATCAAGTGTGTACTGCATTGATTTAGTGTACGGAATATGCGGATCCTAACATTCAGCTAAACATTTCATATTAGACTTTGCGGTGTGGTGGTGACCGTAAGGTCATCCGGGTACAAAATTGGTTGGTCATAGGATTCACATCCTGGCCGGGTCATACCGAAGGTAACAAAATGCCTTTGTAGCTTCTCCTGTTAGATAGCCCACGAAACAGTAGCTGCTCTGTGTCCGAAGAAGAGAAAAGCAAAGTCATAGGAAAGAAAAAGACGTTAAATAGCCAATACTCTTGAGAATATGTGCCAAGTACTGCATGCATGTGTTTGTCTAGTCGGAATTATGTATGATAGAGGACGAAATTCTCCAACCACGACTTGTCCCTGGCCCAAGCAAATGGGAAGATTATCTAAAACTTTCAACATTTCCACAGCGGGTCCATCATGATGAGCAAGAATTTCTTTCCAGATTTGTTCTTTCGGGTTTGGTTAGCCTATGGCGTTTGAGCTATGTACCTCCAAAAAGTAGCCAAAAGTTGTCATGATTTCTGCTATTCTTTTAGGCTTGGCTACAGAAAACCATCGGATAACAACGCTAGAAGACGGCGAGCACGCCGATTTTTTCAATCCGTTTCAGCAAATAACAACCCATTCGATCGAGATGTTTTGGTACCGAGACGAGCGGCTTCGTACGAGCTAAATATGCCGCCAGACATACCAACCGATCGATTATGGGAATGCGTAGACGTCCCGTATATGCCTCCAGCTATCAAAGGGGAGAAGGACATGAAGACACCGAAAGATAAGTCAAAGTATGTGTGCTTGATTAACTTAAGTAAGACTAGGGTTGGATAAGATAGGGTTAGTCACATCAAGGTTCCATCTTCACCTGACAAATGAGCGTCTCTCCGGAGGTGGCTTGTTCGATCTATTACTATTCGGATAGTCTGCTTTTTTCTCCACTATGTTTTGTAACTGAGATACAGAGTACAGACATGTTTTTGATGTATTTTCCTTTCTCCTTCAGAACTAAAGACACACGCAATGAAAGTGGCTCATCTGCTCTGTCGGCTGATTCGAATCCGGCTGATTGGTTTGCTGATCTTGATGTCCTACACATGTTGGTGCAACAGGTTTGTGTTTTATATAATTTAGGCATCGTGTGTTTAACATTAGCAAATTAGGAAACAGACAACAAGATATGATGCTCATGCTAACATTGCACTCAGTAGGTAGTCTAGAAACTCGGACATGGTTTCGATTGACTCAAAATTCAAACAAGACTTTTGCTGTATCTTTTAATTGTTTTTCCACTTCCGAAAAGTACGCTCAGTGAACCTAGCCACGAACCAATGGTCTGCGCTATCCGAGAAGAAGCAGTAATGGCTGACTGCTCTCAGTGTTTAATTGCCAAAGATTTCTTACCCCTGACCGAGTCAATTACGAGAAGGGTTTCTGTGACATTATAGATTCGTGAAATGGTAACCTCGATCTATCCACGATATTTCTTTGTGTTCAGAGAGAGGAAGCGATTGCGAGCATGGCTAGAAACAATTTGGCGTCCTGTCCACGAGGCATCCCTACTGTCCCGTCAAATTCTGCTACCAGCAGTGCAGGCGATACTCCTCCTCAGTCGGCAAAAGCAAGGCAACCGCACCTAGCACTTCCTCCGGCACCAAAGAACAAGAGTGCTTCGTTAGAATCTGTCACTGTTGCCAAAGAGGATTCTAGGGTAAGTAAATTCATATTTATATCATCACATGTTAAATTTGTCTTCACTAGCTCAGCTTGTAAGGTTTACTAGATCTAACATTTACATCGCCCTGTATGAAACTGCACAGTGTAGTGTGCTTCAATAAAATTGGTAAAAATCTCTTGCATGGGTAGTGTACCGGTACCTGATTTACCATTAGAATTATACAACCATTATTTATTGCTGTAATTTGATATTATAATTGCTGCTAAATCAAAACTATTTCAAAATTTATGATATTGATTTTGCATTGAATTACTCAATCAATTGTAATATTAGCAATTATACCTGTTTGTTATTACTTGATTCATTATTCAATGTTCTGTTTAGAACTTTCCTGGACGACCATCAAGCGGAACACAACAACCGGCTCTTCCAAGCACACCTGGGAGTCATCTGTTGCCTTCACCTGGAGAACCGGTACGGTCTATGACTATTTCTAATGGGTTATCGTAAAGAAGATCACCACAGATTAACGTCCAGCCATAATTTATTGAGAATTGAAACATTTCTACCTAGGCTATGCTACATCCTTCGGAAGCATTCAGGTTTCGTTAATCCAACCTTACCACTATCTTGAAATAGAAACGTGTTTAATTAAAATGTGCCATCTTCCACCTTCAGCCTTGGACATTAAAACCGTACAATAGGACAAATCTTCTGATGCCAATTTTCTCAATCTTGTGCTGGATTTCGATGTAACGATTTCTTGACTCTTTTTTTATCGCGTCTGATTGCTTGTTTTATCAGGTCAGTGCCAGCGTCAGTGTTCCAAACCTTTCGTCGGACGATGCATCCAAAATGATGGACAGCTTTGTACGGAGCATCACCCGTGCTCAGGCTGTTGAAAATGTCAACTTAAGTCAAAGTGAAGAGGACACAGTCGCTTTAGGTTTGGAGAAGGAGTTGTCAGCAGGTATGTACTACTTTCGGCAGGTATCTAGTGGAATATGAGCTATGAAGCTGTGCTCCGTGAGAATGCATAGTTTGACAATATTAAACTTTTTTGTTGATTTTATAGCGAAGCTGTGACATTGAATATCTACTCTAACTATATCTGTTTTATGATATAGGACAAAATCCACTCACGGCAGCACAAAGCGAACCAAATCTTTCTACTCCGTCCACTGGCACAACTACGGCGACAACTACAGCAGTAAGGAACACAGTTTTCCAGGCGATCAGTCGAGCGTTAGCCACTAACTTGCCATCAACTTCTAGTGACAGTGATCCAGGTATTGTATTGAATTATATTCCGCTAAACTGGACTGGATGTTAAATTTGTGATGACTTATTATATCTATTACTATTTGGATTGTCCGCCATCAGCTCCACTATTTTTCGTATCAGATATTGTAAAAGAATTGTTTCATTTGATCATGCAAATAATATGCGACAGTACAGTCTGTTTTGTGAAGGGTGGGGTGGCGGCTGTATAAAATTTGTTACAACCACCCCGAGGCATGCTTCCCCGGGAATCTATAATTCTCTTGATAACCTTCGTAAGTCATTTTTATTGTTTGATTTTAATACCATGAATCTGAATTATCAATTTATGGCATCACCACATTGAGATGTCACATGCGATTCACCTATAATCATCTAGTTGTAGTATCCTCCTACATTCTGTGACTCTCGCCGGATTTTCCTGTGTGTTGTTATCGCAGGCCTTGAAATTGCAGGGGAGGGATCAATATTTCAACAACGCTGTGGTTTGACATCGTGCTATCCAATCATTTATGTTCAAAAGTATAATGTCACCACAGAGTGACCACCATGTGTATTTGTGAAGTAAACAACAAATGAATCGATCGTGTTTTTCTACCTTTGTGGATGCAGATCTGATGCGTAGCCTGACTGATCAATCGCCAGGCAGTCTTCTGTTAGCGGAGTTGGAAGATGAAGCAATGTTGGCTGAGAATGATGGATCCGACGAGGATGAAGATGACGAAGATGATGATGACGACGATGAATTTCACGATTTATTGGTAGTTATTTGCTTTGCAACTATTATAGTCTAGTTTCCGTTTCGTGACTACGCAGAACTGGATTAGGAATCATTGACTTATCAGGGGAAGCGTAGCCACCTCCCGATATGAAAACAGTCGCAAAATGGTGTGCAAGGAAATGTTCAATTTTTGTTTCAAGTGAAACCCCCTGCGTCAGAGATAAGCCAGCCAATTCTGTTTTGACCAATGCTTACAATTGCAATGACGGCATTAGTTTTCTACAATCCAGCGTCGCCATACTTTATCAAGTTGCCTGCTTTCACAAACTATGTCATCACTGAGTGGCTACTGCACATTTGTATATGACTTTGCAAGAGCCCTTTCTGCACATCCCTCCTCTATTTGCGTGGGAATCGGACCAATTGTGCCTGCATAATTTCAGTCTTACCGGTGGTATGAGTGAGAAACTGAGCGTGCAAGCCTGGCAAGGTGCTAGACTGTGCATGTGCAGTGTCACACCCACTTCCAGCCATTCCTATAATGCCAAGACATTGGCATGGAAGATATGGATTGGATACCTATCTTCACATCATATATTTGACACGGTTGATGTGATTCGAAGCAGCACGCGCGGCAGGTCCCCTACCAATTGCACCAAATCATTTGATTTCTTCAGAAATTTCTGGTTGCTAAAGATAGATGGTGTTGATGCTCGTGGTGGTAGGCAATGTCTATTACGACTACAGTCTTCTATTTGTTTAGATGCAAGATGATGATGATGATGATAGCGATTCGTCGCCGTCCCTTGGTAGTGCCGAGTCATATTTGGTGTACGGATCTTCCCTTGGCGTCACTAGTTCAAAAGATAATCCTCGTGTCTGGGAAAACGATTACATCATCAAGAGAAGACTGCACTCGCTGATACCTCCGTTTGATCCACGACCTGGAAGAATGAATTTACAACAAACTGTCGACCTCACTGTGCCACCTCCAGGTAGAGATTTTGGAGTATTCTAGTTCGTTCTATATCTCTGTTGTTGAACTTTATTATTTGCTGTGCAAGATTGCAATGAATGATCTCTGTAAGGCCTATGCCACTGCCATGGGGCAATATTCTAGAAATTCTGTGATGCCGAGTTAGCAGGGCTACTCTCTCTCTTTCCTTGTTGACGTGGTCCAACAGAATGATTGGGGCCAGGTTGGGTTGTGGAGGATGTGAGATGCAAGAACTAGACGCCTCCGTACTTCACTCTGGGTTTACTGTTGGAGTGAAGTCTGATGGCTGTTATCATGACTGCACAGAACGGTGGGTTTTACGGGGTCTCCATCCCAACATTAGACAGGTGGCACAGGGTTACATAATACTCATGGTAGGGTAAGGCTCTCACTCTGAGCTTTAACTTTCTGATGTAAACAGAAGCATCCAATTTTCCTGATCTTTGATCACATTTGAGATATATTTGCAGTCAGTAAACAAATATCTGTACTCTAGGGACACCTGAATCAGAGCTTCGCCATGACAAAGATAAAACCTCAACTCCGCGCGGCTCAAAAATCAAGTTGTTTATCCGATCACCGTCTCCACCCGGAAGCAAATCAGCCTCTGTCGAGATCCCGCTGAAGGAATGCGTCTCGAAAGTTTCTCCGTTAAGAAATGAACTGACGATCTTTAACTGCGTGCAAAATCTCAACTTGTTACTTCCTGGTAGTAATAATCAGAATAAGTTGAAGAAGATTTGGGATCAACCGTACATGTAAGTGCCTGTTAATCTGTTTGTGTTCAGGTAGAGGCGTCACAAACAGAAAGTATTAACATATGATGGCGTTGTGATTGATATATTGTGGTAAATGATGTTGTGGTGGGTACTTCAATTGGGCTCCATTGATAAGCTACTCGGTTCTCTCCATCTTTGCTCATGCTAGATTTGTGAGTGGCCATAGCAGATCTTCGGCTCGTGATTCGCCATGATTTTTACTCCGTGTGCCCACCCTATTTGTTACGTCTTGGGACTGGTTGAGACTGTGGAATTTATTTCAACGCTGTACATCTGCAAAACGTCCATCGTACAGTGTGAGCGTATGGACTTGGGCTATGAGGTGCTGGACATTGCTGTGTTACAGTACCACCTCTCATTATTGCTATGACGATGGAATCCTTGCCCAGTTAAGCTGCAAACACCTAATCTCACATCTTGCCTTGATGGGACTCATGGCGATTGAACTACCAACCTCACGGATGAGCGCCCGGTTTCCAACCAACTGAGCTAATTCTAAAGTACTCCATACACGTGCTATGTTTCAGTGAGGCCACTGAATTAATGTCCAATGATTGAATGTCATCTTCTTTTCTAGAATTGTATATAAAGAAGCGGAAGATGAAGCTGAGGTAAGGAGAAAATCATCTCTTTTCTGTTACTGGAATTGATTAATGTTTGATTATTTTACAGAAAAGTATGGATGTAACCGCAGAACAAGATACTGTGAAGGTTGAAGAACAAGGAGTAGGAGGTGAGAGTCTTTATTGCCCACAAACGTCGAAACAGAGACGTAGCCAGACAATGGGAGAGGTTACGGGATCTGTAATGTCATAATCGACCTGAAATTTTTGCCTTAAGCGTTTTTGTACCTCTGTCCACTTATAACGCCACACTGAGGCATTACAAAATGACAGAAAGGTCTGACATGTCATATCGTTCACGTGACAAAGAAATCGGAACTGATGACAAGATATCATGCTGAGCGGGAGTCAGCGAATTCACATTTCTAGTAGGCCCACCCGTAGTGTCTTCGGCTATTCAAGTCGTGTAGTTCCCATGGCGCACATCTTTTTGTATTGACCCGTGAGAGATACATCGAGCGTTTATGTTGTCTCGTTTCAAGGCCCACTCGCAAGTGTTTTATCTTGTGTACCTTTGAATAGTGGGTTCTGACTCCCAGAACACTTTCTGGCTACAGCCCCGAGTGGAAAGTGTCATCACCAGATCAAACATAATATATTTGCAAGTTGCTTTCCGAGCCTATGATACTCTGCTATTTTGCATTCTAACCAACGAGGCTCGGCTCTTGGAGGTTCCGTAGTTTCTTTTGCTGTCGTGACTCGATATTTCCATTCCAGTTGTCTCTCCTCCTCTGTTCCGTGGCAAAAATCTGCAGCAGATACTCGAGCTGTTGAAGAGAGTCCATGATATCTCGGATAACGCTGAAAGGAAGGCGGTAGATAGTTTGTCTAAAGAAGATTTCATAAGCAAGAAAATCAGCACGAAATTACTCCAGCAGACAGAAGTAAGAACTTTGAAAATCGTTCCACGCCGTTATATATTCTGTGTGGGTGGGGAAGTTGTTATCTTAGTCAGTTTTTTTTGTTCGTTTTAGATGAAATTGTCATTCGGAGTGGTGGATGGTTGGATAGTCTATTAGTTATTCACATTCACTAAGATGATATTTGCTATCCCTCGAGTCCACTTTCACACAAGGAGACTAAATCCTTTGCTGATTGACCAATTTCCACCAATGTCCAATTGACCATGACCATTGGCCAAATGCCGATCCCTAGTCTTGCTGAATATGTGTAATTTCGACAAGAGGAGGGGCGTCCAGCATGTGAGATCTCGTTTCACTTTCAAACCAAGACACTAAGCATTTACACCACGTGCTCCGTACTGGCACGAAACACAACACTACAATTTGTGATATTAATCAGTGTTTGCTGTTTTTACTTTCAGGATTCGTTGAGCTTGATTTGTGGCTCGTTGCCCGAGTGGTGTCACTTGTTGTGTCTCAACTGCCCGTTCTTATTCCCACATGATGTAAGGCTACGGTACTTTTCAAGTACTGCATTCGGCACTGCAAGGTAATTGAATTTTCTCATACACCGTAACGCATGCAACGGTAAATGGATTTACAGTACTGGGTAGCGTGTTACTTTATGGAGCATCAAATATCGAATAAATGTATCTGAAACATTTTATGTGCGCACTAATTTTTCATCGTGATTTTATACGGAAGTAGCTACCCTGCAAATCCTCGTTTTCCTCTGTTGTGTGCTTCATCAAGAGGGTTTTGCCTTTCAGATCGATTACATGGCTTCAGAATCGTACAGAAACCCAGCTAGGTCAGTTGACTCACCAGCATTCTGGTATGTCGGCGCTTGTAGCTGCAGCATCAGCTGCACGTCGTGATGATTCTCACGAATTGTTGCTTGGAAGACTCAGGCACGACCGTGTCACGGTTCCACGGGATGAGGAGAAATTGCTGGACTGGGCTGTCAATGTTATCACGGTACATGCAGCAAGGAAATCTGTGCTAGAGGTGTGCAAAATTATTTTTCAAGGGCTGTTGTGTTTTAAACAAATGGTAGCCCGTCGATAGTATGAATTTTGATTCAGTATTCTCTGACTGAACGATGCTGTACTTGATATGTTATCATACTGTTTGTTTAGGTGGAATTTGTGGGGGAGGAAGGCACCGGACTTGGACCAACCCTGGAATTTTACGCACTGGTTTCTGCTGAATTGCAAAGAGCCGATCTTGGATTGTGGCTCGTAGACGATGTTCTAATCGATGATGCTCAGAGAGAGGTTTGTTGAATTTTTTGCGATAGTAGAGAGAGGTGACAATATTCATTTGTGGTTGTCCAAAGTCAAAGTGAATTGATGATGATGATTCGTTGATTTCATGAGAAGTAAAGTGTCGTTGCTGTATGTTTAGGTTGATATTGGAGAAGGAGTGAAGCCTGTTGGTCACTACGTGCAACGATCGTGTGGCTTGTTTCCTGCACCTTTGCCTCAAGACTTCAATAACCCAACTTTTACGAATGTGGTTTCCTACTTTAGGTTTTTGGGAGCGTTCTTGGCAAAATGCTTGCAGGTAAGTGTGGCTTACTTAGCAGATTTCAAGTTGGCTACAGTTCATCTTCATAATATTGTACACTCTATAATATACAATATGAGATATAGCCTGTAGTGAATGGGGTGGAAAGATGTTGACTGTGTAAGCATTATAG
Source organism: Botrylloides violaceus (assembly GCA_030412335.1). Taxonomy (NCBI): domain Eukaryota; kingdom Metazoa; phylum Chordata; class Ascidiacea; order Stolidobranchia; family Styelidae; genus Botrylloides; species Botrylloides violaceus. Next base: position 644,890 of record JASFYC010000763.1, read on the forward strand.
AGTTTAACATGTTTTGATTTATTTCCTTGAACGCTGTTCTTATTCACTGTGTTGTACTGTAGTTGGGGTTGGGTTATATGAGTATTCTGTTGACGAGGGATCAGCAAAAGTCTTGAATTCTTGCATGATCAATGACAGAGAAGCATGTTATCATTTACCATCGATGCAAGGTGCTGAGAGAAGCAAATTTTGTCAGCACCTCCACATGATAAGATGAATTGAATCTGCCCAGAATCAGGTGCTTCATGACATTTTCGGGACTACGAAGCTCAAATTTGCTCCTTTTCTCTGTGATAATACTATCTTCCATGATAACCATTTACAATGTAACCTATTCGCTTAGGATGGCAGATTAGTTGATATACCATTGTCTGATGCATTCTTGAAAATCATGTGTCGAGGATCGAAAAATTTTGAAACTGAAAAGTTATTGCTTTCAAGACGAAACGACGAAAAAGCCGCCGCGGTGAGAACATTTATCATGCATTTCAAACATGAAGCATTTTTGTTATCAGTTTGATAATTTTTACAGCCTACCGATAAAGAAGAATTTTCATTATCGCCTCCCAAAGGACCGTCCCCTAGTTATTACGAGAACAGTCTGAAAATATCGGATTTGAAAACGTTAGATCCACACAGGTAAAGTTGTTCTGGCGATGACATTTAAACTTACACCCATACCGGTAATTCAACTGTCAAGGGATCAATATTTGTTAGATTAAACTTACACCTGTTTGGCTTATAGTCATTCAAAGTCATTTTTCATCTGCTGGCGGTTTCTTTTAATTCATTTGGATCTAAATCTTGACATGATTCTGCATGGATTTGCAGTCCCAAATTGGGCCAGTAGGTACTAGGCCTATGTACAGATTGAGGAAATATCGAGCAAAATATGGCAGTTCCAAAAGCAAAAACTATGTCGATTGGTTCTTGTGTCGTGCCTGACATTATTGACCGTAATCGATATTAGTTGTGTTGAAACATTGTAAGCCTCAGCTCCCCAATGAAATTCAGGAGCCTTGATTAGTTATTTGTGATCCATGGCTTTCCAAACCGTCTCGTGCAAGTCTGTAGTACTTGTGATTGACGCTATTTTAAGTGTGTTTTTCAACCGTTCAGGTATGAATTTCTGCAAAGCCTTATCGATATCTGCGATAAAAGAGATGCTGTCATGTCCGACAAGACATTGAATGCGGCAGAGCGCGACGCAAAAGTCTCATCTTTGCAGCTTACGCTAAGCGGAGTCAGTTGTCACGTCAGTGATCTAGGGTGAGTGCAACACATTCGCAGACTACAATCACGCCGTCGTACTAATTCTGATGACTTTGTGTTGCAGACTGACATTCCAGTATTTGCCTTCATCGAAAATTTACAAGTATGCTTCACATCCGCTCTTCGAAGGGGGGGAAGAAGTCGTATTGACTCTACGAAATGCGAGGAAATATATCAAACAGACTTTAAACTTTTGCCTAGATGCTGGTTTGAGGAAACAAATGGATGCATTCAGAGGTTAGTTATAATAGAGCTTGACAATTTTCATTTCAAGTCTTATGGGATTGATATGGTTGGTTATGGTAGGGAACATGTTTGGGTAGAATTTAGCCAATGTCAATTAGTGATCGGACTTGGTTGTTTTTAGATGGCTTCAATGAAGTATTCCCGATGGAAACTCTGTCTGTCTTCACGCCTGCAGAGTTGAGGAATTTGCTTTGCGGTGATCAACATCCTCAATGGAGTAAAGAAGACGTAATCAACTATACGGAACCTAAGCTTGGCTTCACGAGAGACAGGTAGGATGTGTAAACCTTCCCAGACTAGACCTATGCTATGGAGTGTCTTGTAGGCCTAAATGTCTATACTATTTCTGTATAAAATGTTTGTTATGGATGTGGGTCATTAGCTGTTCTTTATTTTTAGCCCTGGGTTCAAGAAGTTTGTTAACGTCATTTGTTCGATGAGCGGAGATGAAAGAAAAGGTTTTCTTCAATTTGCGACCGGATGCTCTTCATTGCCACCTGGTGGTCTTGCTAATCTCAACCCGCGTTTAACCATCGTTCGAAAGGTAATGGTAAACAGTGTTACGCCGTCATTTACATACTGTGCACTACTAAGTTTCAGTTGACTTGAATATGTGTGCGGTATAATTTGTGCATGTAAAACACTAATCATTGTGGGGTCATCCAGTTTTGATGGCTACATTAGATTCCCACCTTCTCAAATGCTCATGGTAGTTGTTCTATTATGCGAGGTGGTCTTATAGCAGATGCCGTAATTTTGACCTCTGTTTTAGACCGGCTAATAGCTGTGAACTGCTATACAGTATTCTTGTGCCAGAATCTGCAAGATGTGCCGTGCAGTGCATTGTGCTCACCTGCACATACATTATGTAATGTAGTGTATAAACACATGTATTTGCATATTGAACCTTTCACATGAGTCGATGGATGCATATTTGTAATATCATGTGAGCACACAGACTGACGCCACCATTCCATTGCAATCCCTTTGAAATACAACCTGACGCAATCATGTTGTAAATGACATCCTTTTGTTAATTGCAGGTCGATGCCACTGATACAAGCTATCCGTCAGTGAACACTTGCGTGCATTATTTGAAATTACCGGATTATTCGACCGAAGAAATTATGAGAGAGCGTCTTATCATCGCTACTAAAGAAAAAGGATTTCATTTGAATTAACGACAATTAAAGCCAACTTGTAAATTTTCTGAAATGATGCTTAAGCTTTTAGAATATTTGTTGTCGATAATTTGAAATTGTCTGGTGTCTGTGAGGTGTTTTCACTGACAATAATGAAGTGAGTGTCAATGCAGTGAGAAAAACATTGTTCTTTATATGGTCACGTGACTGAAGACGTTCGAGTTTTGAGTCTTTTTGTTATCCATGGAAATATTCGCTATGGCTTGGTGAGTAATTGTAATTGTAATTGTGACGTCATGGTGGAATATGTCTAAGCTTGGAGTTAAAACCTCATGCTTTTGTGACATCACAGTTGATAGTTTATAGCTCAACCTCAATTGCAATATGTGCCGTGTAGCCAATTTTGTTCTTGTTAGTTGCGTACCTAATGACCAAGCTATGCTATTTATGTTTGTCCTATCGATTTGCTCTCTGGTAAATTTTGTTTTTGCTGATATGATAAGTAGAACCGCACCATTTTCAAACTCGTGATTTTGTGTATTTTCCCATGACTGATCACGTTGTTGTTGTTTTTATCTTCCCAATTGCATGCGCAGAATAAATAATGACTTGCTTCATCTTGGTTTGTTTGAATGATAATTTTTTTTTCTCTTGGAATGGAGATAGGGTTAGGTGCGGGATATTTCAAAGGCTCTGTCTATGTGCTGGCAATCTTCTAGTGATTGTTCTGTGCTTTGAAAGGAGCGATATTGGGATGCATATGATTGGTTCGTGCTGGTGTAAGTCAACAAAACCACATGTGTAGCAATCTATGTAAGTTTGGTAAGATGGTAAACCAAATGATTAGCTGAGAAACTTGTCCTGCGATGCTTGTAACAGATTTCCACTCAGCTGGTGGGGGAGGGTTCAAGAATGGTGGTGTTGCCAGAAATTCCACAGTGGCTATTGCATACCGTAGAGAGGGGGGTCCAAGAATGGTAATGTTGCCGGGGATATCCTCCTTAGCTATTGCGTACTATTATAACATTGTTAGGTGTCTGCAGTACCATAGAACCTGATCTGGAAATTCTTCGAAGAACACCATTGGGCGCGACTATATATCACGTGAACAGACAACTATCAGCACTAAAGACTGAATGTGGACATAATCAATGTTTCCTATTGCACGACAGAATCCTGCTGAGCTGTTTAATACTGGCTGTAAAGGGTGGAGATTCCCATATATTGTATTTTTAGTATTGCCTACGGTAGTAGGTGATTTTACATTGAAGGAGAATGCCGTTCGCATCGGTTGCATGCAGTTGGAACAATAAACGAGCTGATTGAATGATGATAATCTGCAATTGGCCTTTTTTCAGATTTTAGTTTAATTCCTATATGCGAATCTAGTTCCAATATGAGCTTCGTAAAGTATAAGCCCAATGTAGAAGCTGGCGACACTGTCATCGTGTATGTAGGATTCGATGCAATATTCCCAGTTGTTGTCAAGAGAGGACAAATTACTCAGACTAAGTATGGAGCGATGCGACATGACTGGCTAATCGGATCCAAATATGGGGGCAAGTTCCAGTGTTCGAAGGTGGGTAATGGGTTTGAATGCTACTTCTTACTGTGTCAGACGAGGACAATTGTGTTCACTTAACAATTAATTGCTAGGTATTTGGAAGTGCTATTCAGTCTGGTCCTTTGCTACCAATCTAATGGTGAAATTTGTCTACCCTCTTCTGACAGCTTAGTAACTATACATGTTATGTCTCACCACCAGTATCCCAAATTGCTACCCCAACGCTGGAAATGCTGTACTGTATTCAATTCATTGTGATATGTGTTGACTCCAAACTGCCATAGCCATCAGTTGTCATCCATGGTATGCTTACCTGATGATATGTTCAAGTCGAATTGTAGCGCAACAGACCCTCCTGATTAAGCAAATCTCCTGTGATTATGCACTACTGTGAGGTCTTTGGAAAAAAACTGTAATTTTGTTCTTTCACAATAGGGATACGTGTATATTCTTCATCCGACGCCAGAGTTATGGACTATGAGTTTACCTCATCGTACTCAAATTCTATATTCAACTGATATCGCAGTCATTACGATGGAGTTGGATTTGAAGCCAGGATCAGTTGTATGTGAATCAGGTCAGTACTCAGTACTGAGGCAGTATTAGCAAAACTGTTATGTGGTTCACAAGGCCGACTTATACGAGCCCATTGAGTACGAAACAGTATCACTGGACAGTGCACACTAGTCACATATTGCCAGATACTGCTTACATAGGCCAGCCTGAGTCCTTTCGATCTTCTAATACTGGTTACTAAGAGTCACTAATTCATATACTGTTCTCGTTGGCATCAACTTAGCATGGTTTGGAGGATTGCGACTCTCATCAAAAATATTCCACCTTCAGAGCTGAGCTGCAGAATTTATATTTTTCATCTCTACGACTACAGCTTGCATTGTGCAGCTGGACTTTACCCTGGCACAAGCCGTGGTTTTCGACTTTGGTATGGCACAGTATCAAATGCATAATTTTATTCAAAATTTCAGGCACAGGTAGCGCATCACTATCCCACGCAATATTACGGACAATCGCTCCCACTGGTCATCTGCACACTGTCGAATTCCATGAAAAACGAGCGGAAACAGCTCGGATTGAGTTCAAAGATCATGGATTTGGAGAATCTGTTACGGTGAGCCAAGCGACAAATTGAAATTGTGCATTATGCTGAAGTCCGAGATTGGCATTATCTTGATCATATTGATCAGCACAAGTTTTGTTACTGTGCAAGGGCACCGAGTTTTAGTTTATTTCTGAACTTTGATTGCTTGTTTGCCAAATATATTCACTTGGCAGAACCATGATAAATTTGGTAATTGTTTTGATAAGGGATTACACTGGCAGAGGGTACTGGTGGTAACTTGTGAGTTTTTGGAATAAAATTTGTGTGAGTTACAACTCATATCTTGGACTTAGGACTTACCATACAAGTCACTCCCACACCACCCGTGCTTCTGCTTTTTGCTTTGCATGGGTTGTTTGAAAACTAGAATACAAGAGAAAATATTTATGTTTACACTAAGGCAACCAATCATCCCTCGACTAGTATTAGGATTCCAAACTTTGTTTGGTATCTTCTGCACTGCCTTCTTTCTGGTTTCGAAGGTGACTGTGAGGAATCCATTAAGCAAGTGATGTAGCTTGTTACTTGTACACTGTGTCTTAGATTTGACTGATATCTTGGGTCTTCAACATACAGGTTTACCATAGAGACGTTGTGGAAGAGGGATTCCCAGTTGAAAAGAAGGCAGATGCTGTTTTTTTGGATATCCCAAGACCTTACGATGCAATAAATCACGCCACAAAGGCGTTGAAAATAGGTATGTTTGAGTATCAGCTCCTGCAAAGTTTGGTTCAACCCATTGGAAACATACTGTAGGATATGGAAATATTTAGTGGTCGCTTTTCCCTTGGAGCAATGGCTCACTGTCCATTGCTTTTGATTTGAGATTGTTCATTACTGTATATGATAGATTCGGAAGATTCTGTTAAGATTCTCACCAACATCAGTAACCTATAAAACCCTATGGACCAGTACCTCAAGTTATCTTACCAGTGACGTAATAACCACCATTCTGAGATGCAAACAAGCTTAGCTGTTTCGCAAGGTGACCAAACAATTGCTCCACGCTGGCAGTTCTGCTGCAATTTCCCCATTGTAGTTTGCCGCTCTGCTGTTCATATAAGTGTTCAGTATTTGGAAATATGACTGTTTCGTGCAGTGTCGGATTCGAAAAAGTGTATATTCAATTCGAGGGTGTATTCCTACTACAGCTCCTCAATTTATTCGTTAATCGGGATAAACAATATCATAACTTGTGCCACACCGCAAATTGATAGCAACCGAAAATATCTTTTATGGTCGGATCATAGGCAGCGTCGTCGCAATTAATCCAACAACGCTTTTAGCTGCCTGGTTTCGATGGCAGATTACCTCCTTGATTGCTCATTATGAGGATCATTAACTGTTGCCAGCTGGAGATGCAGATCGCGTATGTAGATACAATCTACACAGTTAAAATTGTTCGCCTTCCACGTGTTGGTCACAGTTTCTGTTAGGGTGTATTTATGAACGACTGGCGCTATGTGACACGCCTTGACAATTTTGCACTATCCTTTTCAGGCGGTCGACTGTGCTCTTTCTCCCCGTGCATCGAACAAGTACAGCGTACTTGCACCGTTCTGAGAGAATCACGATGTTTCGCAGACATAGAGACCATTGAACTTGTTCACAAACCCTACAAAGTGCGCAAATCAAATTTATCAATTGTCAACCTTGGCTTGTCTGACCCGGATGTACGACGGATTTTGATTGATGAGCAGAAGACACTGCCGTCTCTGTACGAGGCAGGTGATTGCCTGACGATCGGGGCTGTTACAAAGACATTCGAACAAAAGCAGAGTAATTCAGCCCCTCCGTTCAAGCGGAAGAGGCGTGATCCACCTGGCGAAAACAATAACAACGCCCATAATCTCGATGGAAATATAGAGACAGATAAATCTGATGAAAACAATGCTGGCGATTTACGTGAAGGGTCTACTAAGACTCCGCCCAGTTTCACCGGGAATGCCTTCTCTGTTAAAAGCTGTTCGGCTCCCAAAGAAATTTATGGCCATACTGGGTATTTGACATTTGCTACACACTGCTTGTAGTACAAGACTTCGAACCGCAATGCGTTCTATGCCGTACTGGGCCTGGGTGTTTCAGATACAGGTTTAGATATCATCACCTGCCGTCTGGCACGGCCGAATTCAAAGGATACTGAATATGTGTAGCATTATCTTCTGCAGAATAATTTCACCAAGATGACCGACTCCTAGTCCATGTCGGTGTAATAGCGTAGGTTGTTCTTACACCAGCCATTCTTAGTGCTGTAGCGCATAACCAAAAGCGTCGCTTTTCCAAATTTCTTGTAAACAAACGCGTGCCTGTATCCTTCCGTTCCCTGCTGGAGAGCGTCCTCATTCGTTAACGCCTGAATCCTTTAATATAAGATACCCTGCTATTTGACTTGATCCAGGTTCGTCCAATTTTTCCAGCCGGGATCGACTACATCACCTTACTGTGATTGATATCTTTGGGACGCCGGTTCGCTCTTTGGCAATGCTTTTCACCTGCGGAGAACCACTTGGCTGGTTATGTGGCTAGCGAGCGGAACTTGAATGTTTGCTGTAACAGTCAGTAACTAACAGAAATAGAGGACAGATGATTCCGCGTTGCCTATCAGAAGCGTAACTTCCGCCCGAGAGTAAGCTAATGACAGTGATGCGACGGGTTGGTAGGAAAAAAGGATGCATTCTATAAACCACGCGTGTATTTTGCTCAAGTTGGCGAAACTACGCGCGCAGTTCATACAACTGCCAAGTTCTGCGTTCGTGATATGGTCCGGACAGGCTTTCATGTAGATCTACTATCAGTTCGTCGGCGGTTGTAAGCGGACGATTGCGAAAATGTATGCTACAGTCCAAGATGCTTCAACTATTCTACCGGTAGGATAGAACTTGGAAGATTCATAGGCTGCAGAATCAGTGTGAATTGTTGACTGAAGTATTTTTACAGAAAGTCGACTGTTCTATTCCTGTGAGTTGTTAAATCTTTTCGCCACGTGGGCTGTGTTTGACCGTTTTCCAGTGACGTGAATGTTTCGTGAGGCCGCACGATTCCTAACCGTTCAGTCGATCAGCTGTGAATCCTCTAATTAAAGTTCCGTGTATCATATTGCGGTGAGTCGTGACCTTAGCACGTTATCAATACCAGGTACTCTACGTTCGTGAAGTCACTCATATTACTGATTTATGTGATCTACTAATCAGAATGCGAATCGCACGATTTCGGGGCGACCCATTCCGTTGGATTTAGGTGTGACTAAAAGTTCCTGCATAGCTGATCCCAGCTGTTACACGTGGTGTTTTGTGCGACACCTGGTTACATGTGTCCGCTCAACGACATATATATATATATATATGGTCCGCTACTCTATAGCGGAAGCAAAACGTCTAAATATTGCAAAGGAATAAGCTATTCCGAGCAGCAGCTAGCACAACGTATTCTGATGCCACCTTTTCTTGAAGTGTGGGCTTCTACGAGCGCTTGGTTCTGGTTTTATTTACAGTATGATTCACTGCGTCTGCTTTCTAGTGATAATTTGTGTGCCGGCCGGGACTGCTGTGAGGTTTTCTTGACTTGATGGCTGATTGACTTCGATACCGCCGGGACTAGGTCACTTCGTCGTATCACCAAGGCATATATATATATATCGTTTGAGCTTGCCAGAAACCACGGAAGGAGCAAGCCTGCAGTCATACTCTGGCTTGGACAGAGTGATCAAATCGCTAATGTCTCTTGTATTAAATTTTGTTGGCCATAGGCACACAAACTCTCTGTCGTCTGACCCTCATGTCGTAAGCGAACTTGGATTGATTAATGCCGATGTGCCGTCAGGTGCTTATGTGGATGACTCAAGAAAGGTTACTTGTGATAGTTCAGCCATCTGCTCACACTAGCTTCCTAGTTGTAGCCTAATGTGCTGCATACGTAGTTCTCAAAATTCAGATAATGATTTTCCGTAGCTGTCACTTTGAAACTTCGATCAATCTTACTTCCTGCCACATATGTTGCATGCGATCCCACGAATTTTGTATGCGGACGAGACTTCCATAACGGGGAAAGTAGAGCAGGCTACACCGACGTTGATTTGATGAGATATCCGCGGTTTTAGATGAGTGTTCCGCAATCATAATCATCTTCGACGATACAGCGTCAGGAGTTGGAGCTAAACGGTTTCGACGAGGATTTATTTGGTTCCAAGAAGCTGTTGGCGAATGCATATTCATGCCCATATGCAGTATATGATAAGTGATGTATAGCCCTTGTTATGAAGACGGGCAAAACGTCTGTAGTCGGAATCTACATTTATGATGCTAGTAGTAAGCCTGCTACTACCGGTAGCAGTATAAGCAATTAATTCCTGGTAATGAAACGAAAGGGACGCTGCCGGAAAGTGAACTTTGTAGCAATCTTACTCTAACAGGAGTTCTAACCTTTTTTCAGTCGATTTCTTGGTAACCTTAGGTCTCAGCGAGACTTTGGTGTCTACAATTTTACTGGTGTGGCAACGTCTACTCTTGTCTTGAACCGTTTCCAAGCGCTCGACGCATCATACATACATCAGACAGTCCATAATCAATCGAACGCTCGATCGCCTCTCACTAATAGAGATAAGCTTGTTTGCGGAAGTAGGCCGGAATCAAAAGGCAACCCTTTCGACGTTGAAGCTGAACGCAAAAAACATTGAAACGGAACACGATATTTCAAGGTAAGGCTGATTCATTTTTTGATTTGGTAACTATAATCTCCTACCCCGGGGAAATTGGTTTGGACACCACATCGCACGAGTGGCCAGACCTGTCTGATATGATGAGTTGATGACACATTTGGGCAAGTTACCCTCGTTAGACCCAATTAAAAAACAGGTTGCTGATGGGGTGAACTCGTAGATGTGGAACTCCAGGTTGTTGTCAACAGCTGCAGTGTGTTCCAGTAACGCGGGATTTCGAGCCCTTTTGCTAGCGGCATACATTATGGCGGTACCATCAGTTCCAAAAACGTTTGCGTCATTCGCCCAAAGATTATAAAGACCTACTGTCATCGGAAGGTTACACACTTGCCAGATGTTGCCACTTGCTATGCGAAAAGAACTTACTCCACGTAATATGTGCATTGTGCAAACGTATAGATATTAGGCTTAGATAGCTGTGGATCGCCCGCCATTTTGTTATAGTTATATATAGTTTATGAGCCACCGCTTATATCCATATCTAAAATCTACCCAAAGATGCATAGCTACAGTTGCTCCATAAAGTTGGAAAATGTTGGTTAGTTTACGCCGTGTTAGCTGCCTACTATTGTGGCATATCTCCGTTACGTTGCAAGTGCAAAACGGCGCACAAATCTAAAAATGTGTATCGCCGGATTTCACAGCTATTTCCCGAAAACGGTGTCATCTGTCTGCGCAAAATGCTTATCGGTTCTTGTGTAACTTCGTATCGCGTTGTCCATTGGTAGGCGGTAAATTTCGTGCTGGCTAACTCAGTCGTTCTGGGGTGTGGCTATACCAAGCGGGTTGTATATATTAATAGCTTGATACGAAAATGTGCTTTCTGATAGTAGCGTGTTTTGATTTACACAGCCTAAGAATACCACCATACTGGTATGCAAATCTTTCTGTAAACTTGAATGCAATATCCGCTGTTGTTGAACATGATTTTCCAATGTCGTGCGGTACGTCCTAGGTGGGAGCTCCGTGGTCGGATGCGGTGGAATACCGTGGTTTTCCCCTACGAGCTCCGAAACTTCGTGGATCGTTGATGCTTGTCGTGCCGCAGAAACGTTTCAAATATTATATTAGTGCGTGATGATTAGTTTAGACCTTCGGCATGCCTTTAGGAACGCATTTTATGCACGTACCTGCAATATCCAAAAACATATCGGCATGTTTTGGTTTGAGAGCTTGTTGCGTTGTGACGGAAGGATATTGATCAAAGGCGGATGCTTGTTTATCAATTCTGGCAGGGTCATGTTACTATACTATTCATGATGGGTTTGCCTGAGGAATTACTTTCGCACATGTGTTGGATATTCGTAGTGGCTATACGAGTTGTGAGTCACGAAAGTCAGTCACACAGTCTACATTACCCAATTATCCAATCAATTAAATCGCGGGCCGCATCAATCAATCGATGAGCCCGCGGGCCGCGCTGTGGATTGGAAAAGATATTGAATGTACATGGGGCAATGTTGTTAGCCAGGTTCGGTAATAGTGGAGGTCGAATGCCTCGTAGGTTTCGTTAAAATGCCGACAAAGGAATAACTGCTTAAAGTGACGATAACGGAATCCCCCCTCAACCGTTCAAAGTCGGCTTGGTCGTATTGGCCCGCCCCGACTGCTTAAATTACAGTCCTTGTTCACGGTAAATAATGCTGGCATATCAAACACGTAGGTTTCCAAAGTGGGAAACCACGAAGTACTTATTTTTCCATTCCTTCTTGAAAATTCGACATTCAGAACCAACACTCCAACTATTCGGCGACATTTTAAAGTTCAGAGACTGCATTGCTTGTCTGCTTCCGTGGAGACTGCGCTCTTCGTCCGAGCTGTGACCTCACTGCCGGTGAGACCTCGTGAACGGAAGTCACTACCGCCAGAATGTAATCGTCAGTTCATAACAAGTCAATTTTACGATGGTGAACTCTGAAGTCAGGCCAAAATAGTTGACGGCACATGTTGACGCGATACTAAATTCACGAGTGCAAGGGATACCAACAAATCATAGCTTTAGCGAATGGTCTGCCGACGATGACTACGCCAATTGTATCTTCGACATGATGTGTAATAATACTTGAGTTAGAAATATAATCTGTTTCATTTTGCTTAGACATTAAGCCAAAATTGGGAAAATCACGGGGGCCACATTACAAGGCTTGTATTCAATGCGTTGTCCAGTCGTAACTGGATACTGCACCTCTGCGCGTCTGCGTGATTTGCTGTATACTAAATAGTACACCGAGTATGTACTGACTGCGGCAACTGCATCACAGTGTTTCTAAGCTTGTAGATTTGAAGCAGTAATACAGAATACTTGCTCAGGTTTTCCAGGGTCCGATATCATTGTGAAAGCATAAGGGCGGATCTATTCACCCAGTATCTTTGCACGCACAGCCCCTTTTGCCTACAGTCAAACTCCCTGTTCGAATTTGCTAGTGCTGGTATCAAATTGATACATTATTTGTCATGTGATGTGCGATTCGATCTCAGGAAATCCGTATATATGATCTGATCTCGGATTTTACTCAAATCAAGTAAATTGTCCACCATGTCGATTGTAGGAAGCGCTAATATATGTTGGTACATGCAAAAACTATCTTACCGCTGATCATTCGGTGTAGGACTGTAGGGTAGGAAAAGTACCACTTTGCGTAATGCGATAATCAATCCGAACTCAGGCGTTTCCGCGACGCTTAGTTTCAGTATAACGCAACGCGTGTGAATCTTGCCACCGTTGTTGTTGAAAGAAACTGTACGCTTATTACAGTTACTATCACTAACATGTATTGTATGAATGCCTTAATTGCTTAATACAATCGTCCCTTACCGTCGCACGAAAATATTCATATTGTTATTGACTGCGAACAATACTGTATATGCACTCCGCGTTTTAGTGAGAATAGTCGCAATGTGTATTGGGCGCCACCGCCATGCCGTGGAATTCACAAATATTCTTGGCAAACCCTTATGAACCCATGCTAACGCTACACATAAAAATAAAATATCAGTGATTTCTTTGTAACAACGATAGGCCTACATCGTGTCTTCTAGACTGTTGCACTGGCGCTTGGCTCAAATGCCGCGTGTATATTTTTGTCATCACTAGTTGACTGCGTATTGTTCCGACGTCGGCGTCAGCCAAACGAAATTTTTTGATCAATATCCCAGCGTTTGACTAATTATTCCACTTACGCCGTTGAATGACACGCCTCTCGAGTTTTTCATGCAGCAATCTAGAGGTGACAATTACACCGCTTGCAAAACCCGCAAGCTCTGTGTTCTGTTGCATCGCTGTAGAGCCTAGTTTACGCCGCCGCACCAACATACTTCGCCCCGGACAGTTTTTCAAAATACCCGGTCGCTATCCTGTCCATCCTTCAACGTGCATAAAACGAATCCGCTCATAATATAGTGATGCGCCATCTACGCCTTTAGTTGCAAGTGTCTTCCTGCTACGCTTATTACACTTTATTCAACGTAGGTAATGGTATACGCCGCAATTTGAATCTATACACCTGTTGGGTAAATATAGTAGTCAGAATGTTATGAATTCCCGCACTGATATGATTCCTAATGTGTGACTCCAAGCGGGAAGGTTTCTTTACGGTGCATCTCTGCTTGAGTTGTGCTACATTCAAGCAGCGCTGGTGACGGAAGCTATGAAGGAATTGTGGTCGTCACACGGCCGTCGCACACGGAATTAACCGAGCGATCATGTCCGTGAAATATTGTTTAGTTTGGAGTTGGTTGTGTTTATCGGATGAAAAGTTACGGGAAATGGACGATCGTGTAACCATATAGCCTATCCATACTCCGCCACATTACTGCAGGCATTTGTCTGAAGGGATTGTTGGCAGTAGAGGCGCTGGATAGGCGGCATTGATGTTAGTTCTGAGCTTCTTCATCACCTCATCCTTATCTTGCGTGAGTCATTTTAACACAAACTAACAAACATCTATCTATTTCACCATCCGGCTGGCGAAGGCAATTTTGGGCTTGTTGGAACTTCCACTTCCACACTTTGCCTTTGTTCCTTGCATCCGATTGCGACATACGGAAGTTTTGTATAAACATATGTCCCAGCAAAATGTATGAGTCATACTACTCATACGGTACCTACGTGTTTACACAAGTGCTAGGTCTGCAACATATTCCCAATACTGATACAGGATGTGTGGTTGCGTCCGTAACATCAAAGACGTGGACCCGCTAAGACGCGTACATTGTACAGGAGCTCACGTGTAAAACATTTATGGGGTGGCATCTCGGTTGTATACACAGTCCCAAGTTTTCAGTAGCGCGTTGGCATAATTGGGGATGTTTAGCGCTACGTGTTACCCATCATAGCTTGAGATGTCCACCCGCACTCCTAATATGTTGGCAATCTGCGGGTACCACATTAAACGGTGGACCAAGTGGACCGCCGACCGAGTGATTTGCTATACGAAACGGCGGACCTGGCGGACTACAATAATTGTCGGAGAGTCGCCCAACGTAATTAGTATGAAATATTTACCGAGGCCTGCAACGGCCGTAACTCTTCGGTTCGCCCTTTAGTATCGATAATTCCGAGTAGTCCTTTTGGTACGCCGTTTAGTATGACCCACAATCTGCACTATCCGCCATTTACAGCGCAAAAAATGCCCTGACTTTGGATGTTCCGTAGGCGTACGATATATATCATCACCATTTTTTTTGCAGTATTGCCGCCGAATTTATTCTCGATATATCTCGTTATATCTACATCATGTGATTTTAGTGTAGTTCAGAGTTCGCTGTTGCAACTGGCCTGCGAAAGTTAATAGGGCGGTTTCGTTCCATCATCACGGGACGCGATTCTCACGCGACTCAAATTGCGCCGCGCTTTTAGTTGCTTGGTTTTCTTCTGTAGTAAAATTAGCATGCCCTTTTTTAGAAGCAACGGTTGCAAGGGACATCACACAGTATTTGCAAAGCGCTGACGAAACTGATTGCGAATTGATTGCTAAAGACGGATCACACGCGTAGCTCTTGTGAGGTAAGTCAATTTCCTTGTGGGTAACCTCATCGAGGATGTAAATGTCGATATAACTGGACGGATAATTTATCAGCTTGTACGTGTTGATTGTTGTTATATAACCCGAAATGCTTGGTCACGGTCTGAAGATAAAAACGGCTCGCCGCTTCGAGGGGTTATTTTGCGGTCGAAGCGTCTGAAATTGGGCACACCATGTCCTACTCTAGGTAGGAACTAAAGTAGGCCACGGGCACACTTATAGGCCCTACTCGTTTTATATGCTTATGCGGAAAGATCTAACTCATTACCTGGAGTCTACCGTGGGGGAGTTGGTATAATACTATATGTGTGGTAGGCCTTTATTACAAACGCTATTGGTTGGTCTAAGTCTAAGTCAATTGAGGTGCCGGTGTAGATTTATGTCGGGTTTTCATTTTCAGTCGATTGCACTCTGGTTTTTTGAGATACACCGTAGTGGACCGTACTAGTAGATATAACGATAACTGTTAGCGTAGTTGATCAGACACAAACAAGTTTGTTTGTTTGAAGAGTTAGTGGAGCCGATGGCCGATGTTTGTTTGAAATTTATGGCGTTTTCAAATACTAAGGTCATTAACGCCAGGTCAACGCTTACGGTATACGTGTCAATGCTACAAGTTTATAGCCCGGATCACTATTACAACCAACACTCTCCTCACTTCCCCGAAACCGACTGCCAAGTAGGGAAGGATCGGGTAGCAATTTTAAAGTCTTCGATTTGCCTCGGTCGGGAATCGAACCCGGAACCTCCCGATCAGATGGCGGACAGTCTAACCCACTCGGCCAACAAGTTGTAGCAACACTTAATTGCAATTCCGAGATCATAGAACTACGGCGCAACCCGTTGATTACCAACCCAAAAGGCGACCACCATCGCACTTAGGTAGGCCTGATGGCTTGCCTTTACCAGAGTATCAATACCGTGAGCAGATATGTAGACTTCAGCTCAATTATTGTTTAGTCAACCGCGCCCGTTGCTTATCTAAAGTTTAGTAACTCAGGGTAGGTTGTTTGTTGTGGTTTCAAAACCGTGCAGTTTCTCATAATGAATGACTTTATAAGTTTATAGTCTATAAGAGTTTAGCAAAAGTGGCATAGAGATTCCTGCATACCATAAACAGAAGGAGCCAACGCTCTTTTTGTCTTTGCTCCCTGACAAATGACTGCTTTCGCATCGTCGACTGTTATGGAACAAGCGTGCGATTTCTCACTCAGTCATTTGCTTGTGAATTTCCAGTGTGAGCCACTGAACGTTTTTCAATAACCTTCTCAGATGTGTAGATGATACACGCAACGTAATAGCACGATTACATCAGAGTGCAGATGAAAGTGGTGATTCAAGTGAAATGAACAAATTGCTGTATGAGGTGAAAGTGTGTATATTTGTACTAGTAATGGGAGTAGCAGGCTGCGATACTATGTTCGCAAGTCATACACGATATCATTACGAAAAATAGTGAAACTGATGGCGGGCGATCCAGATAGTAAAATAGGTAGAATAAGTCACCACAGATGTGTAACGTTCAGTCCTGTTCAGTTACATCTTGGTGATTTTATATATCTATTACGATAT
This sequence comes from Botrylloides violaceus, assembly GCA_030412335.1. Classification (NCBI taxonomy): domain Eukaryota; kingdom Metazoa; phylum Chordata; class Ascidiacea; order Stolidobranchia; family Styelidae; genus Botrylloides; species Botrylloides violaceus. The sequence goes on from JASFYC010000763.1 coordinate 661,544, forward strand.
CACTGGGCATTATGTCGAGGGAAACTATGTTGATTGGGTTATCTCCTCGCTTACAGTTGACTGTAGCCTTATTCTAGGCGCCCAACGCGAAACCTAGTAGGAACGTGCATATAAAATGAACATATCGTGCCAGCAGTTGGTTGGTTACATTGGTCTAAATGCTCCAACTTCTTGTGTGCATTTTGACGCTATGGATAGTTACGCTAGCCGTTTCCTACCGTCATTGATAGTACGCACATCAGAGGTGAAACCAGTCTACTTCCCGATTCCGATGTTACCACGGGTCAAGCGACATTGGCCAGCAATTCCTGCTTCCTGCAATGCGATTCCGGAACATAGTGATGTACATTATGCATTGCTACCAAAAAGAATTTCAGTCCATACATTTCAAATTGGTCAAAATATTTATACGTGATGGTGTGTATCACGTCAATGATTATTATAAGTCTCCGGAGTAGATTGTGTTTCTTTTTTCCCGATTTCTGGTTGATTTTGTACTCTGTATATCATCATGACGTGCAGTCACGCGTGTACCCTTGTTAGCAGCCTGTTGTTGTCCACTCCACGCTGATGCCACTAATACAAAATTCTATTTGCTCCCATTAAAAAACCTTCATCTTCGATATCTTATACAGTACGTAACAATCCTCAGAGACATATCTCTTGATTACGTCGTGCATAGTTCCTGGGGTCCCGCACAAGCAAGACATAAATAAGGACACCACTGATACCGCCGTGTCGTAAAATTACGAAGAGATGCGCACGATTCTCTCACATGTCAATCAAGGTCGCTAGACGTCGCATTAGCCTACTTGACGATTTACTAACGTGGGGTTAATTCCGTCGCCGTGAGTCGCTTGTCAGCGTACATTCGATACCGAAAACAATGTCGGCATGTGCCACTTCTACAGGTGCATCACTAGCCCCGAATACGATTAGGGGTAGAACGTCCGCGTGCGTGATATATCGGAAGACAAATTTAGCCACGTACGGAAAACATTGAGAATATGATTTCGTCTGTGATAATTGGACTTGACGTCTTTGCAGCAGTCTTTGCACCATACAATTTACAGATATCAAAATCTCCACAGATTTAACGTCCGGTCCACATTTAATCTTCATCTGATGAATGAGAGGAGCTAACTAAAGCTTGTGAATTATATTCCAATGAACTGGATTGGACGTTCAATCAGTGGAGACTTATTATAGATATTACTATTTGGATCGTCCGCCATTGGCTTCACATTTTTTCGTACAATTCATGAACGATAAATCGATTTTGTTGTGCGCTTTTTGCGTTCGCTGACGCATCTAAACTATTTCATTGTGCGTGAAATGCTATCATCCAGTGACAGGCGACTTTTGTTAACAAATGTTTTTGGTAGGAAATGATTTCATCAGCTGCATATTTTGTTAAATTTCCTGATTTTACTTTCTCAATCACGATCTTAAAGAATAAGTTGAGCATCTTATATATATATATATATGTATACTATGCGTGTTAGTATACATATATATATATATACTATGCGTGTTAGGTACAAAGTGCACACCCGTTCTACAGTGTTTGTGTCACATTTTCACTTCTTAACGACGATGCTCACGGATGTGTACCGCGTTCTCATATATGCATCTTTGGTATCATCATGAAACGAGCTTGATCAGTGGCTATCGAATGTGTAAATCAATTTTCGTCTCGATTGACTCATAACGTCATAACATTATGGGACAGCATGACGTAACAAAGTATCTCTACGGTAATGAAACGTGTACTGCCGTGGAGGTCGCCATTATACTTCTCGGAAGGAGGGATAATTAAACAGTAGGTCTATACGCTACTTTACTTTACAAGGTTAGAGGCCATGGGTTATGCAACTAACGAACCAACGAATAATTTTGTGGTTAAAGTTGAAAGAGCAGAATTAAGATCGCCTTGCCTTGCCCATGGCCCTCGTTTGTTTAAAATTTATGGCGTTTTTAAACACTAAGGTCTGTGAAACCTGGTCAATGCTTATGGTAGGCCTATGCGTTCTGGATAGTTCCAGTTGATTTCCATGGTCATTATCACTATCATAGCTCTTGCTGACTGCGAAGCGGACTTAAGGAACGAATACAAATTTTTGACTCGGTGGGTTCTTTGGCGTTTCACTCAGTAGCTGATATCGATTGGAGCGGAGGCGCCGCAATTGGCACGCGCAATTTATTTGCTTTGGCACAGCATACACTTCCAGTGCGATTTGTGATTTTGCGGCGGGTGCCGTTTCTGTCGCGATTCTCTCTGGGCTTGGGACCATCTGTATCTACTGGCTAGGGAATATCCGAAAAAGTATGTGTAAGTAGCCTGTCAACTGAAAAACGTGATCCAATAAGACGATTGTAAGTGGCCGTGTGAAAAGTCGCAGTCATTTGCTTCCAGTAATGAAACGCGTGTGTAGGCCTTTTGGTGTCTTGTAGGTTCATTTTACCGCCTTTTGCGTGTCATTGGATTCTTACCGTTCTGCTACCTTTGTACTTTAACAGAATGTACTAGTGAATTGCCTCGCAGTATTGCCTACACCTGCTGATGAGATCAATAGGTTGATGACATTTCGGAAATCAATGTTGCGTTCTTAGCGTAGAGCCAATTTCCTTTCTCCGCCTTGCTTGACAGATTTTTCTGATGAATGGCAAAGCGCGTTGTGATGTGTGAAAACGATGGTCCCGCACATCGGTGTAGCCACGCACTTTGTCATCATCCTCTGTCTACTGTAAATTCACGATATGAACTAATGGCGTGATTTTGAAGTATTGTGTACCAGGAGGTGGCGTCATGTAGTCACTATCCCGGTCTCTGAGGTTGGAATTTGACTCCGTGCACTGATTGATGTTCGCAGTCGTTTGAGATAGGGTAGGCAATCCATCAACTGGTAATGTATTCTGGATAAAGCAGCTATCTGAATGGTCCTATACGTATATATGGACTGAATAGCTGCCATAATATACATGTTGCGTGTTCGGTTTTCTTCTGGTTGTTGTTATACCATGTTTGCAAGGGGATTTTCATCAGCGTCCTCAATTTGTATGTAAGTAATAAGTACTCTTACGTCACACCCGGCCGTTTAAAACCTGTAACAGCGGAATGTTGGTTTCCGTTTAACTTACTTACAATAACGCTGGTTGTTCAGCGCTTGGTTTCGGTTTTATTCGCTGTGGTTCAAATTCTAATGCATATAGTTCTGGCTTTGTGCCATTTTCCACTTGGTTGATCTGCGCACTGCTCAATGATTTGATCTGAAACCAACCCCAGAGTTGAATCTTGAATGCAAATTGCATCAACAACAAACCAAGAAGACGCTGCTGCCGTATTCTTCGCGTCAAGGAAGTTGCCATTACCGGTTCAAAACATTTGACTATGCTAGATGTTGGTGTTTCAGGACTGAAATATCGATGTCTTTGTAAGCGGTGTAGTCCAGCGATTCGCAATACTACAAATTCCTGATCTCATGCTATGAAGTAACCAAGCTCTCATTTTGCCTCGAGAACAAAATAATGAAGTACCCGCTGATTACTGTCGTGAATTCAATCGAGGTGTCCGATTTCATGGATTTACTGGAGCTGCTGCTACAGTCGACCCACACGGTAGAGATCAAACTCATGTATAACTGACGGGCTGTTCGTGCTCACATCGGGCGTGGCTTGATTAAATTGTTGAACCCGTCTTGCACCATGACCAATATAGTCATGTAAAACAGGTACACACATATGAAGAGCCGAAATTGTGTGAATTACTGAAATATTTGTGATTCTTACCCAATGGTATGCCCATGTAAAATCGCCTATATAACAGCGGCTAAGAGGAGTCATGTGCATATTTTGGACGCCTGAATGTGACTCGATATGACCATACGAAATATACATCACTCGCGCTAATTTATGTTACTTCGAGACTCAATTGCGAACTGATTAAACGACCGCTGATAGCGCTATAGCCCGCCTATGCGCAATCGATAAAGCCGGTGGTGCGCATCTCTGCAGGGACGCCATGGGAGTGATGGCACCGTTAGTCAGTTCTGCTATGGGGAGTTTAGCTCGTGGAGTCGCATTGCGCCTCGATAAATCGAACACAATATTTATATCCAGGTCGATCTGCCTTAGCCTACATCGATATCACCGCGAGGCAATCTTAGAGTGACGTTCGAGTTCAACTTTCAGAGCTTACACTGTTTAGGTTCGTTTTCGCTGACAGTGTAGGAAAAGCACAAGTGAAAATTCCTCCTCCGCGCGGAGAAAGGAAGGAGGGAAGGTAATACGTGACAAATTTAGCGTAGCCGATACAAGATACACGCCTCCTAGAGTTGATGGATCGTACACGTCCGTACTGTACGCGGCTGAACTCGTTAATTAGCGAAAATAATGTGTCAACACCTTTCGCCTTGACTGATTTCTAACGAAGCCCAACTATACATGATATTGCGATATTTTGATATCAGTGAATTTAACAACAGAGCGTCAACGCGCTGATCTCGTGAGTTCTTTTAGTATACGCTCTGTGTCAAGTTCAAAGTGGTGATGTTTACCGTCATAAATTATTCCTGGCCCATTGTTGTATGTGTGCTCATATGAGATTTGAGGTAGCCTAATTATTATCGGAACCCGCTTCAGGTTTCCAAACTAGCAAATATATGCCGATGATTTTATCCTCATGTCATTTTTAAGCATTTTCGATTCTAAGTTTGGAAATTTCGGTAGCGCACTAAACAATTGTTCTTGCCATATTCTTGATTGTTATAGTTTTGATGTTAACGTTAGGCTATACCAAATCCAACATCTGCAATGATTACTCACAACCAAGCATTTACCGGTCACGTGATATATTTAAAAAGATGATCATTGGTTCCAGTCATTACTCAAACCTTGCTAGTATCGGTACATAATATTGTAATCGTTTTGACATGACGTGTCGTGCCTGTTGCTTTTCTGCTAGGATCAAAGTGAAGCGCCGCTCGAAATCATGTGAAAATACATTTTGCAGCAGATTCGGCAGGGTATTACATCCGCTGTGACAGTATCTTTTCGATAGGCTATCCTATCGATTTATCCGCATTTCGTCAATATTATGCAAAATAGCCCACCTCGACGCGCCATCTCGCGGTAGAAAATGTATCACGAGACACCAGCCAAGGCACAAGAATTAGTCATTACCGCGACCCTTCTGTGAACGCTAAACTCTGCAGCAAAGGTTATCAAATATCTTCAAACTTGTGGTCAAACTGGCCTGTTTACTATAGCTAACATGTCTTTAGAATGAACTCAACAAGAGTCAAACAACATTACTTACTTACAGATATACTTGCCTTTGCTTTACATGCATATAATTGCTTGGCAATGGCATGTCTTGTCGCGGTTGTATTCCTTGTTGTGGGAATGTACATGTAATTACAGTACTTGTGTGATTATCGCGTGTGACCTCTTGCTGTATTGAACTTGGTGTAACTGTCGCCTGTGGTTTGTACATTGCTTTGTTAAATCGATGAAATTCAGATTTTAAATGACTTGGTGGAATGTAATGTGGTAAAATTATGAATGTTAAGGCGTGCGTTTGAACCACCCACATTCCATACCTCAATGGAGAAATTGCTCCATTCCATGCTATAGGTCTATCCATCTGCTGTGTGGATCGTATAAGCTCTGCTAAACCTTTGAATAGGATTTCTCAAGTATGTAGCATTAGAGTGACAAAGCGATGTCCCCGACATGTTCCGTCATGCGCACCTGCGAAAACGGGGTGTTCTGCGTGTACGTAAACACTAACAGCCAAGATTTGTACAGTCTGCTGTGCGGTTACGAACACCTCAATACGGAGGTACTAAAAGGAAAAGAAGTAGGTATCACAATGCGTGCACGATGATTGATATACAAATTATACATGTGTGTATCAATCATCGTTTCATATTCGAATTGTGTGTAATTATGATATAGCCTACCGATATCAATTCGGCGAAAGTATTAAACTGTCGGGCCCTTTTTCTCGAAATATCTATAAGGTAGCTCGATATATCGCGTCATGAGTATCCCATACATATGGACTACTGCACAAAGTTTTCGTCTTTGTGTGGAAGCCTTTCATCGAGTGATGTCGCGTACTAGATTGTAGGGTGTTCGCAAACTTTTATTCAACTAAAAATAAAATTATGATAAATTGCTCATAAAGATCAATAACAATAGATCACATAAAATACAGTATATAATTCCATATCAACATACAAAAAATAATGGAGCCGATGGCGGACGATCCAATCAGTAATAAAAATAAAATAAAATAAATTACCACAGATGTAACCTCCATTCCCGTTTTGAAAACATATAGATAGTTGCACTCATGAGTAAGCGGCAATGAACACCGATCGCAAGCCCAGACAAATCGGGGACCTATCCAAATAAAATGCACTTCTACGCCAGGGATATATAGACAGTCTAGATATCCCTGTTCTGCACGCGGCAGAATTACCTAAGGGGCAAGAGGGCAAGATATGCGGTGACGTCACGGTGAATAACTGAATATCCAGGGCTATGGAGTTTTATTTTATTGCGTCACAATCATGGCAGAGTGCGCTAAAAGGGGTATATTTCTGAAAAGGTTATAATTTCCCGTCTTCACGGATTGTGATCCAGTCGATTATGATCAATCTAGGCTTCATGGTCTTTGGGTTTATTGCTTGATTGGTAGGCTGTGAACATCAGGCTCAGTGGCGTCAGAAAAAGCATTGAAGTTTATTAAATTCAATCGTTTACGCTCTATACCATACGCATTATGTCTTCTAAGGCAATTTAGCCGTCACATCATTTAGATTTTATGCTTTTTGTGACGTCATTTCGAGTTGTAAGAAGAATCATTTTTTCGATTGTGTCGTATTTTCACAATTATTTTCTGGAAGTGCAATCTATTCGATTATGTCGTGTCGTGTTGTGTGCCAGTCCCTTGCAAGTTAATTGCGGTTTTACTATATTTGCCTATGTTCCAAACAATGCAAAAAATCACCAAAGATCTAAATCGTTTTGCGTAGAGGCACAGTCTGTAATGGGTTTTGGAGTTGTAAATTTGCATACTGTTTACATGAGTTAGCATTACGTGAACAGAGTGGCATTTTGCGCGCTTTCTATCCCGCTCTTCAACGCCATCTGCTGGATAAATCCAAAATCAATGACCAAATTCCCAAGGCTGTTACACCCCAGAATGGTGTATCTGGATTTACTGTACTCTGACGCCAGAACGAATTTGAGTGACTCATTGTTTTTTTCTATCGCTGGGCTGGCCTGGAGATCAACTTGAACCACGCGAAGTATCTGGGAGCCTTAAAACCTCTTTCGCCATCCCCGGCTGCCTGTAATGCCGTAAAGGAGTTCCATTAACTCATTGCAGCCACCTGTATGTCGCTGTTTTCCTGAACACACTCAAGACTGGTTGATTGTCTGAGTAGTTGTCGTGGACACGTGTCGAACACCACATGGCTTACCTGGAATGCAAGGATCGCGGTGCGGTTCGTTAAGCCAGAACTTTATGCGAAATTCTTGAACCTTTTAGTTGTGCGATGTATATATACAATGTACATATGACTATGAGTACTGTACTTGTTATCGCTGACATGATACTGTTTGCTGATAACGTTGCATAGAGGCTGCTTATTCCCATAGGTGTAACGGCGGTTTTCGCAATAACGAAAGTAGATATCACATGTAAATGAATGCCCCACCCGTCGTGACTCCGTGGCGCAACGGTAGCGCGTCTGACTCCAGATCAGAAGGTTGCGTGTTCAAATCACGTCGGGGTCATCCTTCCAACTTTTTTATTATAAGTATATCGCCTCTAAACTGTGTCTTAATAACTCAGTTTATTCGGAAATATGTTCGCAGTCTTTCAGAACCCGCTGATCCAGGTCGATGACCGAGTCGAACCAATTTGCATTCGTTCCTTATCTGCTTGACGGTGAGTACCGAGGGAGGGCGGGGGTTGTAACCGGAAGCATCGACACACGCACTATAAGCCTTGACCTAACGTATATTATGATCTTATTAGTTGGAAACGCCATATTTTAAATCCAAAACAACAATTAGTTTAGTAATGCGGTTTTCTTAATGAGTTCCCGACGTTGTCAAAAGGTCGATAGCGGGATTCTGAGCCCGATCAAGTTAAATTGAACTTACATAAACAGGTGGAAGTCCCTGCGTTAATTTAGGCACCACCATCCAGTTATTTACTTTAAATTCTTTCGGAAATCACCGTCATATTGTTTCAAAGAAACAAACGAATTTTATCCAGCAGATAAGAGGTAGTGAAACAATGGATACCAGGTTTAGTTCAAAAAACTATTTGTGGTTCGAAAATTGCTCGATTTCGACCAAATTGTTTTTCTTGGAACGCATGTACTTTTTTTGTGTAAAAGGGAAATTTTGCAGCTCTGGACGACTACACACATAATGTTGATTGCAAATGTCTGGCAGAATCGAAATTAGTATGTTTCGGTAAATTTCCTGTTGATAAAGACTATATATGGATATAAAAGTCGCGATCTACTAATTCTCTCTCTCTCTCTCTCTCTGACACACACAATCTGTCGATTCTCTCCTTAACACGACTCCTAAGTCATCGCAGTGCTTTTTGGCATCATAAATTGCAGTGCACTTTGGTTTCGTGTCTGTTGGGTTCGCTTTGTGAATAGTCGTTCGCCAGATTTCGCTACTGTTACGCCATTTCTAACTAAAGGGATTCTGGCATACCTGCTTTCAAATCGATTTGTTTGACTTAGAGATATGAGTCGTGTCGTGTATGAGCAGGGTGAATGCGGCATTAATTTTCTTGTACAGCTTTATAAACTCCTAAATTCAGCTGCAGGGACCATTCCTTCAAATCTTCCAATGCCGATTTTGTCTCATTACGTTTTTCAAAGTGCATTCTCTCCTCCCTCCCACACACATACGCTTCACGCACACACACCGCGATTCTACAACACAAATCTGATATTTCTCCTGTCTCAAATGGATTCGTACAAAGATGGTCGATAGGCTTACAAACGTTGTTGTTTTGCAATGCTGAACACGCGATATAGTCAAGTCTAGTATCGACATGTTTTTTTCTCCCGTTGCAAAACCTAAATCAAAATCCACAGCTTTCCAGCTGCAAGTAGCGAAATGGAATTACATGTATCGCTTCAACTTAATCGTGTAATCGTCGATAGAGAAACTGAACGTTTTATCTATTTGCTTATTTATCCCATCAAGATATGTTCAAGTTTCGGACACGAACACCGGCGCGTGTCAACATGAAACTCGCCATGTGTAGTCTTTCCAATGGAAGGACCGTAAGTAGAATTCGTGACCATGCAGCCGATGCAATTTGAAAGTTGACGTAATCTGACTGAGTTTTTTCAGACGTTATTGCTATCCCTACACACGCGTCACTGTCTACAAATCTGCGCTGCTGTTTTTTCTTCTCCTTACGTTTGGCATATTTTTTGTTAATACTTCGGACTAGACGTCAGCGCAGCTACACAGCAGCCACTGTTTGGTTGCCTCATTCTGGTTTTTCAGACCAGTCAATTCATTGGGTGACCTGTAACATTGTGCAGGAATGGATGACATGGTCTGCGGTTTGCTCCTCCGCACCATACTCGCATGCCGCACTGGGTGCAATACCGCACTTGTGGTCATTTTCCTAAAAGCAGGCTTGTCAGTCCGGCTTTACTTGGGATATATAATAGTGTTGTTCAAAATTTGTGGCATTACGAAGTTCATCTCCATTTTTTGCCTGACAGTATTGGTGCGTTGAAGTATTTCACACCTTCCCATCCAAGGGTGTCGTGTCGGGTCATATGACTATAGTATATCCATGATGCATACTACAATTTATGGTGGTTTCCACTCTACAGTGTCTGAGACTCATTGGTTGCGATATTCGGGCAGAGAGTGTTACACTCCCTGCCTTCTTCATGTTGCATATGTTTTTTGCATGAAAGGCGGTTTCAACTACCAAGCTCACACCATGGCCAATGGCCATGGTCACACATTGCCAGTTCCATGATTAGTACGCGTTTCGATACTTCCGGTTGATAGCCCAAAACACTATCACAACCCTCCGCACTCCCCCTGATACTGACTACCAAGCAGAAAAACAGATATGTTCAATCTGTGTGTATAATGCATAGTAGTAAACGGTTGTGCACAAGACTCTCTCCCATTAGTCTCGATGGAACCAAACCGTTCTTGCCAATTGCTCTTTGGTATATATCAGTCGCTAAATTCACGCATTATTCTGTATAGTAGTGGTAGGTACAGCGCAAATAAGGCATGATATAGGTCATAGGACATAGCTCGGCTCCTGGTTAGGGCACCAACCAAATTGAGGTTTATGTTTATCTCTCCGGTTCGATTTGCTTTGACTCAATAAAAGACCAACATCTTTGGATTATTGTTTGAGATTGGGGGATTCACCGTATGTAGGAAACAACCCGTGATTCTAGAAACACGGAATGTAACTTAAACTTTGTGGTTAACTCTTTGCTGGGGCAAGTGACGAGAAGCCAAAACCTCTGTGAGACTAAATCTTGAGCAGGTCTACTCGTTAGTATTTAATAGGACGTGACCTACGCCTGCGTACGCGAAAAGCATACAGAACTTGATGTGGTATCCAACACAACTGCATGTAAACCTCTTGGATTAACCGATTGTACGTGCTTATTCATTATTCCAGCCAAGAACTAATCAACGAATTCGCGCTGTTCTTTGCCATCAACGCGTAATAACATTTGCGTGCTTGCGTCATTTCCGCCAAAGAGAAGTACACTTGGGAATTCGGTTGTTCCGGTATATGTGTATATGTTTTGAACGGGTAGACATGTGGGTTGGAGGTTGGAGGTCTGATAGGATTCTGGTACATAGAAATGAAGCGGCATGCTCGACGTTGCATACCGACTACTCTGTTGCGTAACAGGAAGTTGCTGGTGCTTGTTCCGCCAGTGGTAAGGTAGGTTCCAAACTTATGCCATTTTGGGCGGCTTAGTTGCTAAATTATTTCGGTCTCAATCAGCGAGCTTTTGGCTATCATCACGTTCCCCCAAAGTCGTCGTATAGTGTATTGCTTGTTGTTTTATCAAACCTCATATAGTTGGATGACTTTGTATTCTATAGATTACCTCATTAAGAGTAAATTTCTTACGGTCAAACGTGAAGACATTCGTCTTCGCGTAATTGATGGATGAATCAATCATCCTGTATTAACAGGGTTCTGTATTCGCGCGAGGAAATTTATACTGGTTTGCTGTGTCACGATTTTATGGACTCTGTCGTTGTACTGTGTGTGAAACACCTCAGCAACCCGCATCGATTTCTAGAGAGGGCCAAATGTGTTATCATTAATGATTCGAAAAACTGTGGATCCGATTGCCCACCTTCCACATAGTATTGGATAAGACTAATTCACCATAGATTTAATGTTAAGCCTATAGTTTAGTCGAGTATACAGTAAGTCACAAGCGTTCGGAGCTACTCTCTTTCATCAGTAGAAGCTGGAATGACTGACGATGTCGCAATCATGTGTGGCTTATTAATTCCTCCCAAGTGCCTCCGCTCACGCTGTCTGTGTTGATCTGGTTTGTTTATTATCCACATTTTGGATTATTAATGTTCTCCACGTTAAAAGCGGCTCTGCGGTCTATGAAGTCCAATGAATATCGCGGTTTCCGTAGAAGGTAAAACTCCAAGGCAGTACCCTATCGCTGTGGGTTTTGTTGTCCAAGATTTTCATTCGCTTTATCATCACCTAGCCTGATATGCCATCAAACTAGATACTGCAATCGCAACGACATTGAATTGGCTGCAGAGTTGGTGTACCGCATTTTCGAATCCTCAACGTCGTTTGTCTTAAGTATTTTGACCTTCTGAGTCAGTAAATAGCAATGTATTATTGCAATGCATCTAAATGTAAATGTCACGACACCGTTTCGTTTGTCGCTCTCGTCGGTTGGTACCTGGTACGACTGAGATTGTGAGATATCGCCACCTGACTCTTATCGCATAACAACGATGTATTGTCAATCAAGATATCTAGCGCTCGCTCTCTGTGTGTGTATATACTGTATATGAACGGATGTTTCGTTTGGGTTTTTGGCGGTTTCCATGTACGTCAGATGTTTAGTTTATGGCAATCTACTTAGCGATTGTAACTGTATGTGAGCAGAAACAATTAACCGTATCGTTTAATCTTTTTGGAGCACTTGGACCGATCTTATTGTTTTTGCTACTGCGTTCCATGCACCTCTTCGATACTTGTTCCATGGTTTGTTCGCGGCCAGACTATGACTCGAATCGCGGTGTCTTGGTATCAATTCAGTCAATTAAATTTAGTATTTGTAACTAATAATAAAACGTAGTTGAGTCTAAAATCCACAGGTGTGTATACATGTTGTTGTTTTGGATTTATGGCATTTTCTACTTCTAAGGTCATATACGCAAGGTCACGGCTTAGCACGCGTGTCGATACTTCCCGTTTGTAGCCCAGCTCACTATCACCACCATAACACTCCGCACTCCCCCGACACTGAAGCCAAGCAAAGGAACCGATATCAATTTTAAAGTCCGTCTTTGGTTTGATTCGGTCGAGAATCGAACCCGGAATCTTCGACAAGAAGGCGAGTGAAGATGAAGGTCATTTTGTCAAATGTTTCTATCGTTTCTCGGTCTCGGCCTCAACTCTCTATAACCTACTGCGTAAAAGGGAGGACTGTGAGTGTATTGGGTTGCGCGCGATCGCGAATAGAACCCGGTAACTCGGAACTGTCGTAATCGTAGGTCCACAAAATCACCTTAATTTTAGTCGCGGCCATTCATGGCTTGTCAAGTTCACAGCTAAGACCTGTCCCAAGTCCGGGGCAATTTGGGAGGGTTGCGACAGGGGTGCATCCTCTGTGGCCACAGATGAAATAGCGATGAAAGAATAAAAACAGATTCATAATTTGCGAAGTAGAAAAACACCGCCGTCTCAAACGAAATTGTTAAAAAAGGTATTTCCTGAATCGTCCGATCCGTTCATCAACCGAACAATTTCGATGTTAAGTATGCTATGGCTTGTTAGTCATTTCATTCCATAGTATTCTCATTACAACGCTTGATTGCCGGATGAAGTCACGCGGCAATGAATTTTGCTTGGTAATCAGGTAGAAAATCGAACTTTGTTGACGCCTATTACAAGCAATTATCGTGATCAAATCGATATCACTGTTATGCAATTAGCCACTTACGGTACTTTACATCCCGGTTACAACTCACTTATTCAAAGACTCCCGTGTGCCTTGGTGATGGTATATACGAGGTCGTGTCATTGTTGACTGCGTTGGGCTGGTGATGTTTTGGAGTCATGAAAAGTGAGTCAGAAAATTTCCGTAACACGTCAACTTCGTGTACGATTTTTCTAATGGGGACAAATGCGATTTCGTTGGATAATGGCGTCATTTCGTGCGGCAATCGTGCGAACGCGTTGCGTGACGTCATCGAGACTACCAAGGTTACAGCTACGCGACCGGTTTGCGATACAGAGCCCGTGGATGCGCTATGCGTGTCACTTATCACGACCCGCACGCATTAACACGGCACGTTATAATATTTCCTCTATGTGTCGGTTGCAGCCGTTTGTATGTAACCGGACAAACTTTTGCTTCAACGAGGTCCTCGTTGCGGGTACAGTTATTAGTTCTGACATTTACCTCTGAGCTCTGACTACTGACTGACATGTTAATCGTGCTGTGTATAGGCGACCGATAGACCTAAATAAGTACATGCCTATAATTTTTGTGCAGGCCTACGGTATTTCAGCAATTAACGCAGTAGATCAGCGACTAATGCACAACGCCAGCAGTAACCGACTTTTAGCGAACAAGGTATTGCAGTCACCGTAAACGTTAGTAAATGTACGGAGAACGACCCATAACCTGTCGTCGATGGTTTGGCGTTATATATATTAATATACAGTATAATGTCGTTTCGTCATTTCAATGGACTTTCGTGAAAATTCTTCTTCGTCTAGATAGTCGCCCTGTTTCTCTCTCGTGTGAAAGGTTACTAAGCGCGTCGAGCTGTTTGCTATTAATTCGCTTATCGTGACCGGATTGAATCGTTCGCAATGCATAACAAAGCCGGAACGCTCCTTGTCAATCCTATTAGAAATGGCGATATCGACGTTTGGGTAAAAACAGAGTTCATCTCCTCACTAGAAATAAATAATAATCCTCTCTTAAGTAAACCAGTATCTGAGATATACACGTCACCGTAGCTCTTCGAGACGGTGCTTTGAATAATGAAAGCGAGTAAAGATTTATTTTTAACCGATTCTAGCTTGTTCGATGGAAATGCCAGCTGATTGGTGTTGTGTGAAAAGTTAATGAATTATATGAGATCTACTTATGTACGTGTGCGTGAGCGACGTGTTTTTAACAGTCTGGTAAAATCTTTGACCCAATTGGAATGTCAGAACGAGCATGAAATAACCAACCGATGCCTTTTTCTTGCTGTATACACAAAATGCCACCAAAACAATCAATTTTTGCCAGTGACATTTCCAGCCTGGCTATACTAGATGTTTCGATGCTGGTTTTATTTGAATAGAATTGATACTGTCACCACGCATTTGTACAACGTTCAGCCTAAAGTTATTGCAAGCCTTCTATGCCCTACCCCCATGTTGCTGGTTTTGGATTTATGGTATTTTCAACAACTAAGGTCATATACACCAGGACAATGCACAGTAAGCGTGTCGATACTTTCGTTTATACCCGCGATCACTATCACAACCTCTACCGTCCGCACTCCTCCGATACTGACTGCCAAGCAGAGACGGAAGTCTTTGGTTTGACTCGGTCGTGTACTGAACACGGATTCTCGCGATGAGAAGGCGGACAGTCAAACCACTCATCCTACTAATTCTCTGCTCTTGTGATGATTTTCTCCCAATCGTGATCGTTCGTCATCCGACGCTATCAATATGACACTCACCTTATTACTTCCTTTCCAAATCGCACAGTCGCTTCTTACCTCAAGTTGTAGGCCTACTAGGAGTGGAAATTGACCCCGAAATGACTTCGGGTGAAGCTCATGTATGGTACTATGGTTGCCGCGTCTGCGTTACGATTTGAATATTATTTTCTGATTTGTATGTGTCCGCAGTAACAATTTCTCCCGTATTTAATCGTCGACGCAACTCGACGTCGTGGGCGTATATCAAATTGCAATCTTCCAAAGATTTGCATGGAGCTGTCAGACAAATCTGGCTCTTATCGCAGCTATCTCTAACAAAGGGTTAGTAGGCGTGATCACATTCGTCGATAAGTACTTTGTTTTATAACTTACGTCAATTGCAAGACTGTTGCCATTATGATAAGGGTAAAATAGAATTGATATCGTCATTGAATCAACGTTGTCTGGCACGCTATACAATTTTCACTGTTTGGAGCCAATATTGATAAGTTAATTGTGTTTGTTGCTGGTTTATGGGCGCTAAAAGTACGAAATCGAAGCTCGCACGAGATGATTCTTATGTACAGTGGTATTGCTGTATAATGGCTCTGGATTTGGTACACTCCATATAGCCCGTTCGTCCCTCCGCGATGCGATTCTTCTTTACGCTGATCAACGATACATATCTGCCTGCTGGCCTGCTGGCTGATAATAATCGGTAATGGAGTAGTGCCTTTGGTATTGACTTCGGTTGGCAGATTGACTTGACTGCCCGCATTCGGATCGTGTCAAACCAAAGACTTTATGCTGTTCATTCTGTGCTTGGCAGTCAATATCGGGTTGAGATCTTGGGTTTTAGTTGTGACAGTGATAAGGGCCGACATGCTTGCTGTATATATATACGCAATGATGTAGCGTAGCCTACATGACCTTAGTAGTTGAAAACGCCATAACTTCAAAACAACAACAGCAATATACCCCCAACTTTGTTTGCTCAAGGTGGAAGGAACATTTTGATACCGATGCGTAACAGATTCACAGTACAGGTTGATGCGTCTCATGAGTCCATTACCAGCAAATATGATATTGTATACAGAACGTGATCGTGTCCTGGTACTAATTGTACACGTTCAACCCACGTCGTTGAAGTATGGGAGAATATGTCATCACCTGCGCAGATTTTGAAGATAAAAATATGTATCTACGGAACGTCTGCTTTCACGTTAACAGGTTTCCCGTTTGTGGGTGAGACAAGATGGAAACATGATTGGAAATTGCGCGCACCGTTTCCTCGTACAATTGTGTCATTCTATTGGTCATTTCATGAGGCATGTCGTAGGTGTGACGCGACTTTGTAAAAAATAGACTTTAGTAGTGGTCATCCGTATGAGAGAAGCAAACCGCGCGGCTGTTATCCTTTGTGCGGGTAATCAGAATCATTGATTAGTGTTGTCTGGATTAGGATTGGGCTTTTCTTCTTGATTTGGATTTATGGCGTTTTCAACTACTATGGTCACATATGCCTGTTCATACTCATGGTTAGTACGCGTGTCGATATGTTCAGTTTAAAGCCTGGATTGCTATCACAGCCACATCCCCTCCGCAAACACCAGATACTAACAGCCAAGCGTATATGGATTAGGCTTTTGAATGTTACAATGTGTCGTGATCGTAAAATGCGTTATATTCAAACTCAAAATGCGTGTTTGGTGATTGATATTGCAATGTATATCGTCACCGTTCAACCGCAAAACTGAGACACAAATGTATTCGACTTGCAAATGTTTTTTGCCTTGAATTTTCCAACTCTAGAAGGTGTAGATAGCGCGGGCAAGATTAATACGACGCCCAGATTTCCTAGTTTGGCCACATTTTCACCGGGCTTGGAGGGTGGCGGGTTGCGTACTAAGCTCGAGTCTTGCTGTAGTGTGACAATTCGGTAACTCCATTAGAATTTAACTTCTGCTGTAGTGCCATAGCAGGGATTCCTAAAATCCCTGGCCATAGTAATATAGTCAGCGACATATCTCCGGCTGCATCATCGCACAAACAACGGGTTATGTACTTATGTTACTATATTACGAAGTATTCCATTTCGACATGTATTAGGGTACTTCTGAAATATGACGTGCTAAACCCGGTCACAAAGTAAATGATCCTTGCCGAAAAAGAATCCCTCACGACACATCGCATTACGTATAATTCATTTCTCTACACCGACACGCGAAATCAGGAACAACATAATTTTGCCAGAAATAGAATGCTTTTTGTATAAACTCTGTAGTAAAGGCATGAGATTTATCGGTTGCTCGTGTCCATATTGTTCGCGCTATTTGCAATATGACTCCGTCTCACCCACCTACATCGCGCTTGGAATTTGTGAGACTAACAATAGTTTCTCCCGACTTAAGTTGTGTGTGTAAACGTAAAGGATAAAATTTTGGAAGAAAAGATTTGCTGTCTAATATATGGTTAGAAGATAAATATAGATATAGATGGTCTGTATTTTTATGGCTTTTGCGGCTTTTTTGAAAATGTGAAGTGGTCGCGCGTAAAGGCATTTTGTTGTGTTGCGAACACTGCAATGACGTCAGGTAAAGCATGAGTCACCTTTATGGCTATTATTGTGCACAATCATTTGAGGTGCGGATAGCATTTTTGTAATTTTGTGTGTTGTGTGACAAACTGATCAGGGTGTGGTGAGAACCCCTTGTGTACTATAGTTAGCCACCACAGGTCTCTTGATGAAATTTAGTGTTGATGTCTTCAAGCGGAAGGCTACAGGCCTACCCAAAAAGTCGGCATCGGTCGGGCGGCTGTAACCATGTCCTGTGGGCCTTCCTGATTCAAAAGTACGAGTAAAAAATTATAAACACAGTAGGTAGTTAGGTTGCGACAGTAAAGACATCCGTCATCCGTATGCTCCGTCCGCCTCTTCGTAATAAGCCCGAACCGGAGTTGTTCCTAGTATTCCAGATTTATTACTAACGTTTCGTTTATGTGTTCAACCTCTGACCCATTTTGCTCGAGGCATGATGACGTCATCAATGAATTTACATTCTGCAATGGTGAAATTGACGGCTATGTGGAAATGTGAACCAACGTGGGCTCTAGTAATATGAAATGTTGTTTGGAGAGCACCCGTGCGTGAGACATTTGGCTGATGATTTAGCGATTCTGCTAAAAAACACAGCTCTCCCACAGCGATAACAAAATACCAATTTATCGGCACGGGTTCATCATTTATGTAGCGCCCTGATTAATCACCGACTTGAACTCGCCTCAAATACAGTCGCTGCCTCGACAACATCGAACGCTACCAACCTATTTGTTGCGGTGTGGCATATGAAACCTGCAAAGGCCAGAAGTGCGACAACACATCATTGTTGTCGTTACGGATTTGTATTTGCCATCGGGTCAGTCACATCCATCTTGTTTTTATGGAGATTATATACCTTAGATGTGGTACGTGGTGAAGTAGTCTATATCACATAACACCCTGAATCACCTTGATATTTGCGTGTCAGAATGTGTATAGTTCTGTTACCTTCATTTTCTTTGAGCTTGCCCATTATTGCGTGGTCTGATGCATCAGGAAGGTTTGGCTCTTGTTTTAATGTTAGATGCCTATTCTGACCTTTGAACCTTCCACATTTACGATGCGGGGTTGGGACTGACTACGGTTGAGGTTATTGTCGTAATGACTTTAAAATTGGTATCCGTTACTCCTCTTCTTGAAAATCAGTATCGGAGAGTGCAGAGGGTTGTGAGAGATCCGGAAGTATCGACACATACACTAAAAGCATTGACCCGGCGTAGATGATCTTGGTAGTTTTAGGAAACACCAGATTTCAAACACAACAAGAAATTTCCCCAAAACTAAATTTTAGATTTTAAGGCAAAACGCATCAATCTTGCAATCCTTACATTGATGATTAAATTAATGATAAAACGTCCCGTATCATGTTTTGTTTACCGATCAACTTTTTCGATAGTAGCCCCCCAATTTACGTCACACGTGCGTCAGCATTACAGAGTATCGTTAGACCGTAGAGGACGATTTTCGAAAAATGTACTGCTACACCAAGTTTTGTAATTCAATGAAAGGATTGGTTGAAATGATGGATCGATGAACCCATCTTCCCTGTATTTATCACATTGTCAAAATTCTATTCGAGTCAGTAATCCGCTGATTTTAAAGAGTTGTAATTTCTTGTATGATTACAGAAAATAGTGTATTTAATTGGATTTTGAATACCAGGAAATATAGATAGCATCTTTGTTCCCTTAGCGTTGACGAAAGTCAACAGTATAAAACGCATATTATCGCATTTTTGAGCGCGTGTTTGCCGGGATTACCGAATCTCATATACTATGTTTACGACGTGGAAGCTATATCCTCGTCTACGGTGTCTTACGATGTATAACTGAATGTTTCCCGGACTTTACCACGCTCTCGTGTAATGTACTTGTGTGTAGGTTGAAAATAATTGATTTGCGGCGTCGGTCGTTGAAAAGTTTATTAGTCCATTGAAAGTAAATTTGCGTGTGCTGACATTTCGTTCGACGTCAAGTACGTTTTGAACGATCGCTGTTGCAGAATCCGGGCATTAATCAATCCGTAATAAATGTTGCTATCTCGAGACTACAATTTGTATCACTAAGTTGTTGTTGTTGCTTTGAATTGATGGTTTTTCTCAACTACTAAGGTCATGTACGCCAGGTCAACTCTTACGATTCACGTGTCAATACTCCCGGTTTGTAGCCCGGAGCACCATCGAAACCACAACACTCCGCATTCCGTCGATACTGACTAGTAACTACTAAACAAGGGGGTAGATCATGAAGAGAAGCGCGTGGCATATTGTAAAAACCACTGCTCCTTGTGTATTGCAACCCAGTAAATCTTCCTGCCTGGGTTAGATCATGAACAGATGCGCGTGGTACATTGTAAACCACGGCTCCCTTGTTTGTTCCTCATTAGTAGCATGAAGTTTCGCTCAATCCGCACCCGGTGAATAAGTAATCATATACCAATCTGCGGCCATGGTCAACCGTAACTATTGCGTACAAAACAATCGGTGATGTTCATTGATGCTATCAAGATAATCTTATGCTTGCGATGAAGATGCTTGGTACAGATATGTCACAAAATGTATTTCTTTACGTTCAAATGTGTTCTGGTTCCTCCGTAACTGAATAATCCCCAAACCACGACGAGTTGTTAGAATCGTCCTTGTCTCTTCAATCAAAGCTTGGAAGGTGATATCAGCGTGTTTAAAATAGTCTCAAGAATTTTTCCAGCATCCTTGGCAACGGCGATTTCGGGGAAGTTTTATCAACCGAAACTGTTTTCACGATTCAAACCGAAGACTTTAAAAATTGTTGTCTGTTACATATGCCTGCTTGACAGTCAGTATTGGGGGGCTACGGCGGGTTGTGGTATAGTAACTATAGTATCACTGACTCGGGCTATAAACCGGAAGCATCGACGCGCGTATTAAGCATTGACCCGGCGTACATGACCTCGGTAGTCGGAAATGCCATAAATCAAAAATGAACAACAACAACATCAGGATGACGTCACCACACTTTTACATTTGGGGTCAACTGTGGAGGAAATCGGAGGGCCATGTCCAGTGAGGCTCCGACCCACAGAACTACCACTGATCATTTACGGATAGGCAGTGTGAACTTGTAGCGCATGTGGAAGATTTCCGGGCGTGCACCACTGTCTGTTCAATGCTGGATCTAACGTAAATATCTTTGCGTTATCTCGAAACTTCACCGAGATGGATGGGTGATTAATACGAAGGCGGTCTTTTCTCAACGCCCGTCGCAAGTTTAAACAGTATTTGTATATCGAATGCATTGTAGAGATGGAAAGATAAGCCTAAGCTGTTGTTTACCATGGCTGTGATTAGGAAATATGTTGTGTGCAGCTTTCCGTGAAATCCCAATGTAAAGTTAAGAGGCTGGAAACGTATGTGAAGCATTGCTTGATGCTTTTAGTTTTTTTTTTCGAAGTAGAAATGCACGCGAGTTATAATACGCTGTACGATTCGGTAGTGGAATCAACCTTGTTCAATTCCTCGTCTCAGATATCTGAGGATTATTGTAAACGCATACCGCCAGGTCCACATCACAAATACTTCCTCCCTGGTCATCCATGAAGGTACAAGTTTGAATATATCAGTCACGAACTCACGATAGTTGTATGCCTTGTTTCTACGCCGTCCACGCCCGCTCACTGCCAACATAGGCGTTGTGTATTCGCATTGCATTTACGAGTCATGTTTATTGCGGTTGGTTTATCAATACGTCCCATGTAACAGTAATCATCTTCACCATTACAATTTAAGTTCTTTGGCTTGATGCGGAGCCTCTATGCTCTGTACGTATTAGAAGCTTAATCCATCACTCCGCCATTGATTTTCTATAGTTCTTTTAATGGTAGGCTTGCCTACTCCTGATATACCGATACTGTTGGTCTTATGGGCAAGGCGGCAAGGTGGCTGATATAGATAGTCCTGATGAGGGATCGGAGCTATAAAAGCACGTGAATTATACTTTGATCAGCTGGATTGGACATTAAATCTGTGGTGGCTTATTCTATCTATTACAGTACTATTTGGATCGTCCGCCATCGGCTCCATTGTTTGTTATTTTCTGGTAGAGTCTGCAATACGTTGTCAAGGCTCCATCAGGTGACTTAAGGTTACATAGGCCTATAAGCTAACGGTTTAGTAAGAAAGTGCTTCACACGTTGTTGTAATTATAATAATCTAGCGTAGGCCTATCTCTTGCTTATGGGAATCGTGATGAAAGTGTCTTCGTTTATCTCTATACAAGCCCTTTGTTTCCAACATCTCACTGCAGCTAAACATTTAGATTTGGCACACCTTTCGAAAGCGATTCGCTTCATATATTTCCAACCTTTGACATCCATACAAATCATATAGTGTAGTGTTGTGTTTAATTTATGACTTTACTCGTTATTAACCTTCATCTTGTGCAAGATCCGTGCACGAGGCGGCCTTTGATAATGCTAAACAGCTTCTCAAGTCGTAACAAATCGATTTAAGTGGAAGCACCATTTTCTCCTTGCAGCGTATTTGAACCTTAACCACCTTATATTAGCAGCGATATTTTGGGCTTAACTTTTAGCCGGGATCAAGTTGAAAGGATGATAATAAAATGGGCGTCTGATCCGTACGATGCTTTGAGTTATGATAGCATATGAATGCCTAGAGGCTTATTAGAAATAGATTTTAAAAGTCTGGTTTTTCCACTTCAGTTAACCGCCACCAAGAATAGTAACGACGCTAATTTCAACGAAATTGCACAAATGGGGCGATGCATCATTGTATACAAATACAGATATAGGTTGACAGGTGAAATTTAGTTTATTCATTGGGGGCGTATAGCGATACCCAGAGATACGCTAAAACTTCTCTATTGGTTACAATATGGCCATGGCCACTGGTAGCGAACGGTACGGATGATGGCTTTCATCTTCTATCGTACGGCTTACTTCAGACTAGTCGTCAGGACAACCACACAGCCCACTGTTTTGTGGCCTCATCTAGGTTTTTCAGACCGCTCACTCCATTGCATCGGTTTTTCTATTATACAGGAACAAAGGTATTGTACAGTAGAGAAGTTTACAGATGCCAAATATCCACTATTGAATAACCAAGCCAAAATCTTTAAATGTCTTACGTGATTTTAGCCCAAACCCTGACTCTGCCATATATACAGCGACAAGTAGATTACTGATTCTTGTATCTCGGGATGGAGTGGTAAAGTAGCTATGTGGTGAGAATAGGCCTTCATTATGATTGTTGGCATTATCAACTGATTGGGATAAATAATCACCATTTCAAGTTGCTGTATTATGGTTGTATTGCGTAGGTATGTACACTAATTACTAAACGTATCCTTAGTTATACGCTTCGCCACTTGAAATGCGTAGGTTGTTTGACGCCACGCTTTACGGTGAACAAGGTAACGATTGTGAAAGCTTTCTCTGTACAAAGATTGTTTTAAATTCCACACCGTACCCGCAGAGTATTGAGCCGCGTCTGGTGCTTTAAGCTCAAGTACACGGTTCAAGGATTACCTTGCCAACCGTGCGTAACCTTTATTAAGCGCAAAAATGCTCTTCCCGATCCACAAGGAAGCCTAAAAATGCGAATACTAAAAATTGTATAGGTGTACAATATCTTCTAGTATCTATATTGTAAATATACAGAGAGTGCGCTCCCCCACACTGTATGTGTACACTCCGTTCTTTCTTGATCGTGATCAATTTATTAGGTGTAAGGGTTGATACGAGTCTAATCGGTGTGCCATGGCCTATACCTTAGTGTAGTATACTCACAACTCCAAATTCTGGGAAATTATGAGACATCGAACGATAAATGCATAAAAACAGCCGAAATGGTCAAGACCAAGTAGGCATCCTTTATTTCGCAACTCTGGGTATTTTAAATAGGCAAAGCTTGCGAAATGAAACCTTGTGAAATGTAACCACAGCCAAACTACTTTCTATACTCTAATCATAATTATTATGATATCATCATCATGTCTTCACACTCACAGTAGCCTGTAGCTCACTTTACACTTTAGTTAGAGAATACTAAATGTTCTGTTGGCCAAGTAGTTTGACTTCCCACCTTCCGATCGCGTTTCGGGGTCGATTTCCGACCGAGTAAAACCAAAAACTCTAAACTTGGTATCCTGTCGCTCTCCGCTTGGCAGTCAGTATGGGGGGGAATGCGTAAGATTGTGTTAGTGATAGTGATCCGGGCTGTAAACCAGAATTACTGTAAGAATTTACCTATAGCGTATCATGACCTTAGTAGCTATAAATTCAAAACAGCAACAACAACATTAGGCTACTCAATAGTCAATATCAAATGTACTCACGTCGCCAACTGAAACACCCCCTAATTATGTGATTAACGTCGAGGAGCATTTGACCGCCCATGAATGATGATTAAGCTAATCTAATAATTTGATTAGCGTATACAAGTTGCAGAATTTGAATGTCAAGGATGTGTGCTTCTGAGTTCGCTGCACTTTCAACGTTGCCAACTCGCAGCTCCCCCATACACAAATCATGTTTGACTGATGAGGCCCATGTTCAATAGATCAGAATTTGAATTGAATTTGTTGTTTTTTTGTGAACGTGTAAGTCCCTAAGCGACGTTCGGATATCTGAATATCCGGTGTCATAGTTATTATTCGCTTGTGCAGAGTTTCTCAACCGAGTCAAATGGTTTTTAAATTATAAGGTTTTCCGATAATATATGATTCCAGACGATATGTTTTGTGGTACCTGGATGATTGTGATCGTACCGTTGAAATTTGAGACTATTATTTTTGAAGTTTGACGCCAAACTGTAAAGCTAGACGTGACGACATGCAATTGCAGAATGCCTAAGCGGTATAGAATATTTTCCGATGTTTTTCCATACCTTAGTGGTTTGACTTTCCGTCTTTGGATTGGGAGGTTCCCCAGTTCGAGTCTGACCGAAGACTTAAAAATTTTGGCATGTATTCCTCTCTGATCAGCAGTCAGTATCGGGTGAGGGTTGCGGTTGTAGCAGTGATCCGGGCTATAAACCGAAAGTATCGACACTCACACTAAGCAATGGCCTGGCGTATGACCTTCGTATTTGTTAGCGCTACGGAATGAAAAACAACAACAACCTTAGAAAGACGAAGTTTCACTGCTAGTAAATCTAAGGATAGGTTTTAAGCAAAAAGCCCCCTTGCATCTGAGTTCAGTGACACGATACTGTTTCCACAGCGATGAGCTCACACATAGAAATTTATTGATATACATGAGATTAGTGTGAGCAAAACAGATTTCTGCAGTTTCGTAATCAAAAAAGGTACGCTGTTTCGTAATACCAAATCTGACCAATGTCGACGGCACTCTCCAATTTGCATATAACTCGGCTGGTTTGTTGCATAATTCTAATAGCCCCGTCAACATCTCGTCGTATTGCTTTAGGCGTTACGTTTCGCAGTTGACACTGTTGACAGTCGCCTCAACTTACACATTTGCAGAATACGATTCGGGTTGATCTACGAGATCTAGATGGTGTCCGTTCCGTCTCTGTTTGGTGGCGGCCGGTATCGTCGGAGTGCGGAGGGTCGTGGTTGTGATAGTGATGGTGATCTGAGCTATAAACCGACACTATCGACACGCGCACTAATCATTGAGTTGGCGTGTAGCCTATATATTGACCATAAGAGAACGCCGCATATCTAATCAACACCAGGAAACCCTTGCCGGTAGTATAAGCACTCACTTACGTAACTGCGCGTGGAAATGGCCAGAAGCAGACCGTAACACCTGCCGAATGTAACGTCGTTACGGACACTGCCGTGACAATGTCCAAGTTGTCTGATCTGTTGTTCAATCAACATTCGTGGCTCGTGGTCTTCTTCCCTACCCGTACAACGTGTACATGCACGACATCTTACCAATCAGAATCGAATTAAGATATCGCGACGTTGATTGATAGTGACAAGCATTCCAAAACCATCAGTCGGACGTGACAAACCGCAATGATGTCCAAATTGCGAATTGATTCCAAAAACTGCTTTTGAATGCCGACGCTGAAATTGTATCGGTTTTGTTCAACATTGTTGCAATCGTGATCATGGAATCTGATATTAAATATGATAAAATTGAAGTTTGTGGACATCAAATAGATTCTAGCTCCGCAGAAGCGGAATTTGCTCTATTTATACCGTTGAAAATGACTTGACGAAATTTAGCTTGCTATTTCCCGTGATGTCGTCGTTGGTGGCATCTGAAGTATACAGTACTTCAAAATTGGCTCGTCGAAATCGCTATATGGCATATTTGCACTTTCCGCACTGATCCGTGCTGTAACATTCGTCCTCGTCTACATACGCACACATGGGTTACGAGGTCATTATAATTTCGTCGTAGAGGCTCCTCGTTTCTCTTGTAGCATATCTATTACTTGGGGTGAACTAAATACGATTTGGCGGTGATTATTACGCCTGATGCCCCTCCTATTATGACATTCCCGCTTACCTTTGAATTGGGATGGGGATTGCTATAGCGTTTCCTGCGTTTATGCATCGGCACTCCACAGACCGTACAGAGTGCATTAAGTTGTCCTCAATGGACTAGCGTCCTAGATATCACGCACCTTTTCCACACGGTACCGAGTATAGCGTCCAATCTTCCATCGCTACATCTTCTTCTTTTGTTTGGCATTTTATTGTTGTTTCTTCGTACAAGACGTCAGGGAAGCCGCTGCTTGGTAGCCTCATCCAGGTTTTTCAGACCAGTCACTCCATTGGGTGACCTGTACATTGTACAGCGGATGACACGCGGTAGCGAATACATGTCACGAATTTGCTCTTTCCCGCGAAATCACCTTGGTCATGTTATCGTGTTGAATGAATCTTTTGCGTCTAAATTGACACCGTGCTGGATATTCGAGATGTTCCGGTGCACTTAACTCCCCTGCCGTGCGACTTTTTATTTTTTTCAAAATCGTAGTGGCCCTTAACATAATGCGCCATGTATGCGAAGAAACCGTGTCCTAAACCGCATTGATTGATACCAAGGCGATCTCAATCAATCGCCTTGATTGACACGTTCTTTACTGCCCAATGACTTACATCACAATAAGTGGTCACACGGCTCCTATACCTTACCGATCGTGTGTTCTGGCAATTGCCAAATTGAGAATTCTTTTTCCTTTGATCGATGCTTGAGGAAGTGATGATGAATTCTTCAGGAAATGAGCCGACGACAGATAAGATATTTTGCGTCACCTTACATGATGTTCTGATTCGTTCTGGAGATATGTCTTTTCGCGGACAATTCTAATCACTATGTCAATGAATGTCGCCTGCTCTGCGTTTCTATTGTGCCTATTATGGTGGTTTGTTGGGCGGAAAATTGGAAATATATTTAAGCCCAATCGCTGTTGCACTATAAACCGTAGCCATTGTCATTATGAATACATCAGAGATTTGTAGCCGATATTGCGTTTATTTTAAATTTCCTGTCTAGTTGGATGTCCAATTTGGTCTTTAATGAAAATATGTGTTGTCCCAGGCCGAGACGTCTATAGATTAATGGTGGATTATAAGAATACGGTAAATATCAGAGGCTGTTTCAAGAGTTCACGTTTGAGATGTGGCGCCAATCGCTAATTTGAGACCAGCCCACTGACGTTGGTTTACACTGGCGCAACAACACTTACTGTCTCTCGTTTGATTCCCGACCAATTTAAATCAAGACTTTAAATTTGGTATCCGTTTCTTATCTGCTTGTCACTCGGGGAGTGCGGGAAGTTGTGGTTGTGATAACGTTCCGGCTACAAACCTGAAGTCCAGACTCGCAAAGTACATATTCAATTTACCTAACGGCGTACATGATCTTAGTAGTTGAAAAGACCGCAAATCCAAAACGACAACAACTCAAAAATCAAGTGATCGGCAAAATGAATTGAGCTAATGGACTTTAATCCTCAGCGATATATATGTACGTAGGTCATGGTAGCTGGGGGTAGACTAACTTTTCTGAAGCTGTGTGTGTGCGATTCAGTCATGAGTATGACCCTTCTAGTAGAGTAATAATTTATCATAAGTCACAGCACGATTCTCATGCTCGTTACCCCCTATAAGCACAATAGACTAGATGCCAATGTGTTGAAAGTGGGAAATATGGTTTTATGTATAGGCCTGCTAGACTTTATCTCCCAATCTTATAGAATTTGATACTTTTGTTGTTTGATAGTCACAAGACCTCTGTTTACAACGTTGCGTCCGTCACATCCGTAATGTCGCTTTTTCGATCGGCTATCTCCTCATCGTGCCTCCCCTTTCGTGATAGCTTTACGCACGTCGTCATTAGTGTTCTTGATAGTTGATCCACGGTTTGAGTCTATAATCTCACTTGTATTACTTGATTACTCCTGTTGATATGTCAAGGTGTGTCCCGGATGTATACATCGAGCACTGAAGTGCTGCTATAGGAAACCATAGTTATAAACGAGCTACATAACAAGAAACATAGCTTTCTAGATAAGCAAACATGCCTAAACAAATTCGGTAACATCAACAATGTCAAGTGTACATGCAAATGCGAATCCAGAATTTCTGATAACTCCTCGTGGCTGCATTGTTAGATGAGCATACAATAGTTGAGGATTCAGCAAAATGTTCAAAATGACAATAAACACATTATTCTGCGTGATGTTAGAGTTGTTGTTAGCAAGGCTGTATGTATATTGTGCTTATGGTAAAGAAAACAATTTGCTTATACTGTCGGTATACAGTGTAAATACGTGATAAGCGAACATTTTTGGGCGGTATCAAAAAACAGCTTTTCGCGGTAGTTTTATTGTGATGTGTGGGCATTTTTGTAAAGATAATGCTGGATACGATTTACTAACTACGAATTAGCCTGAAATATCAGAGACACAATTCTTGTGGGCGATGTGGAAGAAAAAAGATCTTGACGTTTAATTTATTTTGTTTTTGATTAAAAGATTATGGAGTTATTATCTGAGAAGTAATTCGTACTGATGTTGAATTTGAGGTATTTGCTTGTGTTGTTAGCTGCCCGGGGCGAATTTTTCTTGTCGTTCTTGATGCAATGATGTACTTATCTGAGCTGTGTGCTTCCGGTAGCGACGCGACAATGGTGTTTTTATAATAACAATGATTTACGTTTACAATTTCTACTAGACAAACACTCACTGTCTGTTAACGGTCGCTTTGAAAAAGACTACAACGTTGACTTTGCTGGTATAATATCATCGGTAGGTCTACAAAATCCCTCACTGAGATCATTTACTCAGTGGCTGTAAGCTGTAAATAAAATCCTGAGATGTTGGATTATATTAGATCCAACGAATGAAATTAAGGTACCGTCTGTGCTTTAGGGATATGGTACGCACGGAATGCTGTTCCGACCATAGTCGCTTGTGGTACAGCGAAGAACACAAGAGTTCTGTAGCGCGTCCGTTCTTGAATAAACCCTTTGTCGCATGGCATGATTTCGGTTTATTCCAAGTATACATTAAACAGACGTATCGATAATCATTGTCGTTTAATTTATATTAATTTATTGCCGATTAAAATATATTGTAAAGAATATCACCATAGATTTAACGTCCAGCCTTAGTTTATTGAGAGTTAGATATGAGATGATGTCATCAGATCTGTAATAACTATACTAAAAGATTGATTTGTGATTGAGCTATCACCGAAAGTACCGCCGCTATCAAGTATATTATAATTTAATTATGCATTCATCTATTGTTCACAACTAGATAGACCTGTGCTCGAATCTAACATTGTTTATAGACTAATGATCAGTTGACGAGCCACGAAATTCATGCATGTCGCTATGTCCAGTACGTGGCTAATGGCTATCAGCTCTTGTTTGCTTGTATAGGATGCGCTCGTACCCTCAGGTTGGCGACTTGGCGAGTGGTTTCACTTCCCCTCTTCTGATTAGGACAAACGAATCAAACCAAATACTTTAACTGTTTTCCTGTTTTGCCAGTCAATATCGGGGAAGTGTGGGGTATTGGCTGAGACAGCGATTAGGGTTAAAACCTGGAAATATCGGAAATAAGTCCACACTCTTCTTAGAGCTTGACGTCATCATCAGGTGAAATTCATATTTTATCATCATACTGATTGAATTGATTTGATGTATCGCGCGACATATTGTTGAACATCAAACATATTTGTCAACATGTCTACCTTGATATTGATGTGGCGATATTTTTTAACACCAAACATATTTGTCAACATTTCTACGAAGATATTGATGTGGCGGCGTTTTGGCATTATACGTCTACGTACACGTCTACAGGTCAATTGTTCAGGCGTTGAATAGTCAGTCATGGCATTATCATAAATCATTTAAATTATACAGATTGTGCGGGGATCGTATACGTAATTACTTACGGTACCACACTGAAAACACCTCAGTTGGCTAAGGTCCGAGACGCTTCTATCTAGAAACTAGACTGCATACTGTCCAAATTTCTGAAATGCACCTGCACAGGTGATGACAATTGGCAAATATACCAACCCATCGATAGACTAGCTTAAAATTATACTTTGTGTTTGTTTCCTTTGTATAATTCAGCTTCTGACAGCGCCGTCGTTCCAGTAATTGTCAATTATGCTAATTCTAAGGTAGTTAAATACTTTAAATTCGAAACTAGAATGTTCTATTTATTATAAAAGTCACGTCGTCAAATTAGCATGTTGGAATTTCCATGCGTAGCCCGTCCAAGACCGAAGGCCTATTTTCCCCGTCGGTACTATCTTTGTAACTAACGTCAATCAATTAGCTATCATCGTTATACAGTACATTGAACCCTACAGCCGATGGCGGACGATCACGATGATGATCAGTCTATCACTGATGGAGTGGAACACAGAGAGCTTGTGAATACAAATTGCTAAAAAATGTGGCTGGGCGTTAATGCGTCACTACAGTTGTAACGCCCAGCCACATTTTATAGCAATTTGTATTCAAACGCTCTCTGTGGTCCACTCCATCATTAAGTGATTGACTATATATTTATGTTGTTTATACCACAGTATACGGCGAATATCGTTTGTCAGTGTATGCGTGAGGCACCTATATTCGATCAACACCCGACCATGGCCTATGCTAAATTTTGAATGCAGTAGGCCATGCCTGACTAACCTTAAATGTTTATAACCTGCTGTTCGCAATCGTCACGCATCTGTAGAAGGCCGACACTCTCTCTCTTTCGGTCATGTTAGTGATCAAATGAAGTAAGACTGTATAACTGTGGGAAAATCAAATAGGAGTCCAGCTGTAGAGACTCATATCACAAGAAGCCACAGGTTAACATTCAGGATACCGATTTTCCAAGTCTGCAATCAGCAAAAAATGGCTACCCAAACTTGCGAAATATAATCTCAGCCAAAATACTTTCCATAATCTAATCTTTTATTCATACCATCATCAAATTTTCACCGCGGACCCACTTTCAAGCCACACTTTTTCGCCCAAAATGTTTTCTATGGTTCACCGCTCACCGGCTCACATGTTCCTTCGCTGTAGCGAAATGCGTTTGATAGTCCATAAATAGAGGCAATTTGATGACGTTTTAAAGTTATTGAGGGAAAATCCTCTTTATACATTACGTTGTAATGGGTTTATGACCGCATTAATTGGCAACTCATTAATTGCAATCATGAAGTACCATTGCTCATTACAACCATTGTTTGCCTGGCTTGCTGTTTCTGTCTGGAGCTGACGTCGCATGTTGTCAACATCGGTTGTTGTTTTGGAAGTTATGACGTTTTTCGACTACTAAGGTTATGCACGACACGTCAATGCTTACGGTACGCGTGTCAATACGTCCGGTTTATAGCCCGGATAACTATCATAACTACAACCCTCCGCACTCCCCCGATACTGACTGATAAGAGATGGTCCGGATACCAATTTTTAAGTCTTTGGTTTGAATCGAATCCGTGACCTCCCGATCAGAAGGCGGACAATCAAACCCCATTCAGCCGACTGAACGATGGAAGAAGGTCCGATTTTTATCTTTCCTCGATTCTTCTGGAGCTACTTTCTCGGGATGCGGCAGCTCACCACAAACACAGACATTTTGAATCAAATCTAATAAAACATAGTGAAATTGACCAAAATTGCTGACCAACTGGTCGTTAAATCTTCCATTATTATTAAACTGTTATAGTTGGACAATGCTCTTTGAGAAAGTTGAGCGTACTTGATTGAATTCTTAGAGGGCATCACATATAGTCACCCTATTGTTATTTCACTGGAAGGATTTTCAGAAGGCAACAATTTGCTGTCGAAATCGCATATTTGAGCTTTAATTTGCATATAATAAATCGCACTCTAGGCAGAAATTTTGAAATTGTCATCTTCCAAGATAACGAGCAAAACTTTCGGTTTGGACGGATTGTGATGAGTGCATAATTTCAGTCATTGGCATTTTGCTTGGAAGCCCTTTTATAATGGCATGAGGTTAATAATAGACCTGTAGCTTAGTCTATTTGCTAAAATTGATATCTGATCTGAATATAAGTATAAGAAAATTTTATCATCACGTAGGGATGGGCAAAGAGTTCCGAGTCTGTTTTTGTCACAAACCACATAGGCTATTGGAAATGCGTTTAGTCGGCGATAAAAATGTTATAGGTGTCGCTAAAACGTGGGTTGGAGCTATAGAAATTGTCTTCGAATCGATTCCAATCTATTGTGATTCGAATAGATTCCGAATACTCGATTCGATGTGCCCGTCCCTATCAACAAATCTGATCGGAAGCCAGTGGTAATTCGCAACCTAATAGGTACCATTCTATAGGTAAGAAATTATATGCGTCACTAGGCTTATGCTGTTAAACGTCGGGGCTTGTCTTTATCATGAGAGGTATTTCAGTCGTGGAGATTGCACAAAGAAATCATCGACCCTCCTAACTCCATTTGTAACTCCGTTATATCAGTGTAGTAAGATATATACACCATGAATGTAACGTCCCATCTTGATTTGATGAAGGAGTAGAGTTCACAAAGCTAGTGAATTAATTGTAACAATAAAATAGGCTATAACTTTATCTGTAGAATACACGAAAAGCCGTGAGATTGAACTATGCAAGATACACCACAACTCTGAATTCAAACCGGATCTCAAATATGTTCATATGTACATCAGCTAATCCAAATCTAAATATACCAGACGAATATTCTCCGATGTTTGCTTTGGAAGCCCCCTGCTAATCTCAATGATAAACCGTATGCCTAAACCGTGAGTCACTGTTGATATGATTATGGTATGATCATCTGAAAATGAATTTATTGACAACTTGTTGGCCATATTTGCGACTCTGTGGGTCACTGTGTGTTAGATTTCTTCCGATCGAAGAACGTGAATATGTGACATAATATATAAGACGGCAAGACGTGTAATCCATGTGAGCAGCGCATGCTGGTACCTCGCATAATGATGCGGCTTGCACGAGGCTGTCGGTTTGAATTTGTGGCGTTTTCAACTGCTTAGGTCATGTATGCAAGGTCAATTATTTTACCTTATAGTATCCTGTTCATATAACCCGGATTATAATCACAACCAGTATACCGTCAGCGTTTTCACAATAATGACTGCCAAGCAGATAGGAACAGATTCCATTAAATAAATTGTGTGATTTGAGTCGGTCAGGAATCGAACCCAATTTTCGATGACATAAACTTTTCAGGTTTCACATAATGTATAGAGTTTAGCAGAGACACCTTAACATGTCATTATGCGGCCTGTTCTAAGCGTATCCTGATATAACTGATTACCTGTGGACGCAGACGTAAGACAATTTATATATAGTCTTAAACTGCCCAGTGCAGTGTATTAGCTGTTTCAAATGACCCATGACTTCCAAATAAGTTGGACAACGGCTTATAGGAAGCTTCAATTAGATGAATCATGGTCGATATATTCATAGTATATTCAAAAGAATGTAGTGGAGCCGAGGGCGGGCGATCAATAGATATCGTAAAGAAGATTCACCACGGATTTGACATATAGCCTTGATTTATTGAGAACAACATTCCACCAGCTTTCGGAGCTCAACTCCTTCCTAAAGGATTTTGTGACGATGCCCGATGAAGGAGACTAACTCCGAAAGTTTTTGAATGATGTCTCAATAAACCAAGGCTGGACGTTAAAGATGTGGTAAATCTTCTTTAAAATATCAATAGACTTAAATATTAGTTCGTCGCACCGCTGTAAGTGACAGGAAAGATTGATTAGTCCTATTAGATGTTGATACGCTTTTCTTGGAAAATGCAGTATTTTATAAGTGCATCTGGGCGACACAAAACCTTCTGTCAACCCATTTACACCATCAGTACTGTATTATGTGTAAATTTATCCATACGGTTATTTGTTGTGGTGGTGCATTAGCGGTGATAGATCTTAAATAGCATTTATTAAGGCGTAAGTCATCGCGGTGCATAAAACGGTTTTCTGAATTTACATGACGGTAATATATTGTTTTCGTCGACTAAAATAGTGTTCGTGACGCAATGCAATCCTTCAAAATATGACAAATAACAGAATAACACTTATTTGTCATTTGCAAACCTAATATTTCTTGCTATCTCGTTGTTAATCGCTATTCTATTTTGACAAATTTGCCCACTGCGGGTGTCGGTATCTTTACGGTCGGCCTGTTAAAATGAGCCAATGCGCAGACTCAAAGAGTTGAATTTAATGATTGCTTTTTGATCTTTTGATATCGTCCTTAGATCCAAATTTAGAGATGAACTTCCGGTAAGACGCGATATCAGTGTTTTGAGTATGTATATGATTGTGCTGGGTCGACATAATACCTACGTCATCAAACATCACACTTTGCTGCGGAAAGAAATTATAGATACAACATTTTGAAATTTACATGTAGCCGTTGTAGATAATATAGGCATACCCGTAGCCTTACTTTACTAACAGGCCATGATATACTTGGGAGAGAATTACGCCATGTTGTGCCTTGTCAGCTGATAAATGAACTTCGTTCGTAGTTGGGGTTCCTTGTTGTTGTGGTTGCTATCCAGACTTCACAGACTCATTATGCCTATTAGATGAGTAATGATTAACAAAACACCATGGTGAGAATGACGCCAAGACCTAGCCACAAATGCGCCGAATGAGCAGATAATAATAGGGCGTTAGATGCTATACTGCTAGAAAAGGTTGGAAAGTTATAAAAGCGCATATGAATTGTGTATGAGCAATATAGCAGGGCTATTTCAACAATTGTAAACTTTAATGGTAGATTTTACTGCTTCTTCTAAACCCTGTATCTATACTTATAAAGTCTGTGGCTGCTAACAATTTCTTGAAATAACCTTGAAGTTATTTGCCTTCTTACCTGACGCATAGACAAGAACACACACACACACACACACGTTCACATATTCACACTGAGGTATTATTTATAGTCGCGTTCCTTCGCATTATTCCACCATGCCGCAAGTGTTCGTTTGGTATATATAACAGTGTCGGTGTAGTCTGCAAGACCGCAGCACATTGATATTGATAACATATGAAGTACATCAAAGGTTAGCTGCAATTATTCATTCTAATATAAATTGCTATGATTTATCGAGTCGTGGTATGACCTTATTTACGTAGTACGTAGAAATGTCACAATTTAGCAAGATTGACATCTTAGCTATTCGTGCATTGCAAAGAACTATATTCAACAATTTTGAGCTCGGACTGTACAACTCAGTGTTCGATTAGTTGGCGTCACAAGTGTCATGGTACCATACATTAAATGCACCTTTCACAGCTGTCAGGTCACATTTTGCAGATGTGTATTGCAATTGGTATGTTTTTTCTGCTGTAGTGTACTTTGATACACGCTGTCGGATTGGCAACTTCGAATGCGTTGAACCGTAATTAACAAATTTCTTGATCTCGCTAACGGCGTATATTCAAACGCGCTTCGTGAAGTGGTAGAAGTCATGCAAGGAAATTCCCGTACTTAAGAGACATGTTTACGGAGCAAATTTTCAATCACAGTAGAGTAGTGTAATCAACTAAAAAACGCAATGCGTGTAAGCCATGAACGCCTTAACAAGCAATTAAGGCCACCTATGGTATCTTAGGAGCAAGCTTTATGGTAAACCTTTTCTATTATTATATTAGACCAAATTCTATTGGTCATCGTCATCACGCACCGCGTATCCTCGCAGTGACTCGGTTACAGTAAGTCATCCGTTTGGGGAGTTGGTGATCAGGCTATGTGTGCCAACATGATTTCGATTCTAGTGAAGTCCAACCATAGGCTGTTTGATTTGGCTAAATTGATAAATTCAATACTAAACTCATTGTTTTTGCAGTATGGCGTATTGGCCATGCAATAGGTTCGACGTTTTGAAAATTTCAATGCAGCGCTTAGACATCTGCATGTTTGCAAAATGTAGCTTACTGAGTGAGGGTGTGTCCACAGATATAAGCCCGTCTCCACATGCAACAGCAAAATATGTTTTTATGCAAGACAGCAAAATTCTATGTCAAGTGTGATATTAAGTTGAGAAATACAGCTGCTATATTTGTTTCTTAGAATTGCAGCTCCTTTTGTTTCAAAGTATCTTTTCTCAACCTAACTGATTGATGATAATGTTCCGCGAAAATACAATGTACCAATGAATAGGGAGAAGAGTATTGATCTCGAGCATTTCTGACGTGATCACTCACATGCTATAGTTGAAAGTAAAGGTGGTTTTGTTTCTTTTCGAGGAAGATGCCGCACGAGATTTTAGCCTAAACCGTGAATTGCCCACGAGGCAGTTTGGAGTTGTAGTTATGATATTTTTGTTCAAACGGAATGTCTCGTGAATAAACCAACGCTAAACATATTTGGCGCTAAAAAAAGGTTGGAAAAAAAGGTAAAAGCGATGTATGGTTGTGATTGCAGACTTATCACTGTTGAACATCGCGAAATTAAGAGAAATCTACGTGTGCAAAAATACACTGGCGGGACGCCGTTTACTCGGATTGCGCCATAGCGACGCCGACAATGTCGTAATGAAATTTTTGCCGCCGCCTTGATTGCTTTGCATCGCTAACTTGGTGTTTTCTCCTGTTTCTGCAAAAAAAAAGCAAATAGGTGATAGATAAGAAGTCTCGTGTTTGTCTAATGACGTCACACATGTCGATTATATCGTGATATAGTTGTTTTTCACGAAAAGGAGAGAGACTTGATTTGATACGACGACGCTAGGATAGAAAAGAATCCTGCTTAGGGTTGGGCACTCTAATTCGAATATTTGGATCGAATACCATGATATTGAAACCGAATAGCATTTCGCCTTTTTTCGAATATTGATTATTGCAAGAGTTCGCAAATGCTATGCTTGTTTCACCAGGGGGCAGGGACGTAGCCGGAAGGGGGTTCCGGCGGTAGAAGTTCTTCCCTTCTCCGTAGTCCCAAAATGTTCAAATGGAGTTATATATGTGCCTTAACAGCATGCTGTGAATTCATACACATCACTTGACACTTGACTTGGTTGTGTTGCTCGCCCTGAATGACTTGACTTCCCGATCGAAATCGCAGAGACATTCCCTTCATTGTTACCGTTGTGAGTTGGCGATTCAAGCGATCTACGGTAATAATTGCAAACCGCCCTGTCTCGTATCGGTCATCTACTCATCATAAACACACCGGATGTTCCAGCGATAGAAACTAATGCAGTTTTCAAACGTGCACTAGCATCATACCCTAATCAAACGATGACTAGGTGGGTTGGTTTATAGCAAAATAGTGCGCACTTGTATCGTGACGTGAGTGGAAGGGTTGACTAAAATTTTTATGTAAAGTAAGGTAATGATTGTGACGCGTTGAAACTTGTAAAAGGTATACTATACTACAAGACCGCGAACACTGCATATTGCCATTTGCTACTGAGAATGCCCTGTTCATTGCTGCGCGCTGAGCTATTTTGTAAATGAATCCTGGCACTTAGCATATGTATTGTGCAATTTCACTCCAAAGTATTGGTAAAACGAATCGGTAATGCATTTGAGTCTTTGGCTATATAAGGCAATGCTGAAGTTGCGTATACCGCTTTGTCCTTCACCTTTGACTGTAGCGACCTCGTGGTGAACGCTAAACAGTACAATGGGCGTGGAGAAAACATGGCGATATCCATCTTGAAAGGTGTATATAACGAGACCGTTACAAAACATGTAACACTTGACGATGAAGATAACATACTCCTGATGATCTTAATACAAACAAATTATAATATAGGCTCATATATCGTTCGATATCGCACCTTGGTGTAAACGATCATACCTTTTGTAACCTTTTGACTTTGTCTTCACGCAAGGTTTAATTTGATATAAAGCGGATAGTTATGAATTTCAAGTGTTTAAGTTCTTGTATAGTGTTCCCATACGGATCGTTTGGCGTGTTTGCATCAGGACGTGAGCAATCATGCGTTAATTTTGGCCCATTGTTACGTGTAATGGTTCGACAGCTGATTACTTTCCAGTTCCCACATCGGGAGCAGCTCCTAAGCAATGGAATGTGTGGTGTGATTGCTTTCTAGTGCTTTGGTAGTAGCCTACACATTAAACTGAAGCGCAGTTTGTTCTGTGTTTTGGATTTTTCTCAATTCCTTTTGACCGTATGTGAAAGACATGCCTCGAATGTAACAGAGCGCTCAGTCAAATTTTTGTTCAAGGGCGTGTCAGGTATGGCTTCCATTGTCACATGTAAAGGAGCGGAGCTTCAAAATCTTGTGAATTAGGTTTCTAATAAATTTGGTCGTGCGTTAGATTAAAATAATCATAGTGTAGCCGATGGCGGATGATCACGTGATATCGTAAAGAAGATTCACCGCAGATTTAACGTCCAACCTTGGTTTATTGAGAATTATAACATGCACAATTAACATTACATTCTCTATAAACCAAGGACGGACGTTAAATCTGTGGTGAATCTACTATATGATTAAAGTATATGATGACAATTTGACTCATGTCCTTTTTATGAGCATATATATACACACAATGCAAACTCTTGGCTCACGAGCTAGATTACTAACTCAACACCTTCATTCATTGTCGGTGGTCTGGGTGCATCTGCATGACATCCGTGCAGCACAGCCATGCATCCATCCAAACACTGAGGTACCTCTATAGCATGGAAAGTTTCAATACCTCTGTTTCCGTGTATCGGCTGACATTGATTTATGGCATGGAATTT
This sequence comes from Botrylloides violaceus, assembly GCA_030412335.1. Lineage (NCBI taxonomy): Eukaryota > Metazoa > Chordata > Ascidiacea > Stolidobranchia > Styelidae > Botrylloides > Botrylloides violaceus. Next base: position 700,334 of record JASFYC010000763.1, read on the forward strand.
GATATTGAGTCCGGTCTAAATGCTGTTTGCAGCGCTGAACGCGGCTCATGATTATTAGCGTGAAGATCATTGATCAAGTATATGTAGCGTTAGTAGGCGTGGCTGTTGAATTTGCATCAAAATCACTCACCGGAAAATTTATAGAATTTAGTACATAGATAGAATCGAGATATCTATAGCTACAGGAATATATAATGGTTATTTATACCATCGACCTGAAATTTACCTCGGCGTGTTTGCGAACGCAGTTATGACGGCTCACTTTGTTGATCAAGCGCATCAATGTCGCCAAGTGTAAACGAAAAGGCTTTCTGTCAAAGTGTCGTGTTTCAACATTATCAATTCACTTATCACTACATACAGCTTTGATGGTGGTATTGCATATAATATTTTGGATGTCTCGCGCCTAAACAAGCTCTAACGATCTCGTTAAAATGACATCTTGATGTGATATACAACTACAAGTGGATGAGATTACGTCGCAGTTCGTTGGGTTCGAATTGAATATTACTGAGGCTTGACTTGGAGCCGAATCGATTTGGTATATGGCTTCGAAAGCGTCATTGAAGATATACTGCACACCATGGTATTCATTCTTTCCATGTTGGGCAGTCAGTATCGGAGGTTACGGTTGTAATAGTGATCTGGGCTATAAACTGGAAGTAAACACACCTGTATTGTAATCAGTAACTTGGCGTATATGATCTTAAAAGTTGAAAACGCTACGAAATAAAAACAACAACAATTTCACCTTAGCTATCTGTTCAACAATACAATGTATATAGGCCTACTGTAGTATCAATATAGTTTATAAGCACACAGTTTCTCTGTCAAACTGGTTAGACCTGTAGGTTTAGGGGTTGAATGATTTTACCTATCTCTCATTGTGTGTAGTTCGAATTGCGTGAGTTTATAGACCAAAACAATGACGATAATGATAATTTCCATAACAGAACGAGTAGAGGTCAGTGGCTAGGGAAGTAGATGTACAGAAGTAGAATTCGACTAGGTTTATTGTACCTGCTCAAGTGCATATACAGTTTCAGTAGGGATGGTTCCATCTATTTTGACGAAGTGAGGGAAACTTGAAATGAAGCGACTGCCAAATAGTTGCCAAATACACATGTCCATTCGAATATGCGATATCAGTAAATTTGCTAAAGTACTGGTAATGCCATGTTCAGCCACCGCATTCCTTTGGTGCCAAAGTGCAGGCAGCTGATTGCGATCTCTCTGCTTTCGATAGGTTTGTATTTACAGTTTGAAACCCGCTTCGATTCTAGGACGTAATCGCTCATTAATGCTAATTAGAAAAATAGTCTTTTTCGATTCTGCAAGACGTCCATTGTTTGGACAATCATGATGCGCGCACATCAACTCACGTCATGTCAATCATCTCGGCTACCGAGAACTGCTTTCTGTGATCGTTTGTTGGCGCTTAGCCATCGTAGCCAGTTGCAAGAATGTGTTCAAAACGAACAGTGAACACGGGGGATAACGTCAACCGTTTGCCGTTTGAAAACAAGCCAATTGCGTTAGCTAATGGGTCTAACAGGTAATGATGAAGCCCTGAGACAAAATAATGCGATTTTTTCCGTCTTAGACTTGACTGAGATGAGTCTTACTCGAGCAGTGTCTGTTCCGTATTCAAAGGCCTGATTCCTTGTGAGACGTGTTTCGGTCGTTTGTTCATCTGTAAATGGAAACATTTTAAGGGTACTGGTCTATATCGGTATATTTCCGCAGTTTTGGTTGTAGAACCGAATCAAGTTTTCCCAACTCTGGTATATTCAACTTCACAGATTCAAATCATTTCAGATCGAAACGCAGTTCCGCTTGCGGGAGAGACCGTTCCGAATGCGCGATAAACTTACCGACAAGCCTGGATCTTGTATATATCCTGTTATATGCCCCGTGCAATCACGCACGTACGGTATCGACAATCGGCCCATGATTGGTTTTCCGCGCGTGAATATGTAACTGGGATTTTGCTATCTTTGGCAAGATGGAAATGTTACCCGATCATGAATCCAGATCGTTGCTGAGTTTTGCTGCAATGTAGTTCCGTTGAGTTCTTACGATTCAACCGGAAGATTGACCGCTGCGATAGTGGGGGTGACGCTATTCATCGTGTGATTATGGGTTTATGTAGAAATGAAGGAAGAATGAGATGGACTCACGGTTCTGAGAAACGCGTTATGAGGACATGGTAATTGTTGTAGTGACTTCATAATGTTCTCCATAACCTTATTACACCATCATCGGATTCATCGCGATCGAATAATATAACAATAACGGAAACCTATGTCCCACGGACTATTGTGCGGCCCTCGTTCTCGTATTACATGCCAGAAAGGATTCGGGTGCTTGAGCGCGATATGGCCTTGCGCCAGTTGGTAAAACCTTGATTTATATCTAGTATGACACGCAACCGGGCCTGACGGCGCACCGATTCACCGTACATTCGGAGTGGTCAAGTGTCCAGTGGTTCAATCCCGTTCCTAATGCAAGTCAAATGCGGAATGTTACATCAGGAGGGGAAATCCCTCGCAAAATCTGTCAAATACCCCATTTGCTGTTTGTAAGGTATTTAATTGGAGAATTGCAATGCATGACCAGAGCCGTTCTGGGAATATAGGAAGGCTGGCCGAACTTACATTCGGTATCTTGTAATCTGAATTCGTCAGCATGAAAGTATTACAGAAGCCTGCGTCTGATTAAAATTAGCACTGACGATTGCGAATTCGAGAGTGAAAAGCGAGAGAAGCTGAAATGAAAAAAGGGTACGACTCTACGACCGGAGAAAGTCCTTAGCGTTGAAAAATATGAAAAAACGCCGAATAAATCGCAATTTCCGCCCGAGTTGAGAAAAAAAATCCAATAATATAGTCTGTCAAAAGCCATGGGTCTCATTTCTCAGGTGAACAGTACTGAGAACCCCTGCGTCATTCGCAGGTGACGATAACAGTTGTCTTTACAATAGCAGAGGAAATGTCTGAGTTTGAATATATTAGAAATTATTCAAATATACTGATCAGGTGAATAATGCTTTTGTGGATTTATCAGAATAAGATATCATACATATCTAATATTGTATCGAAAGCGACTCTACGATCTAAAAAGCAAAAATGGCGCCTACCACGGGAAAGCCTCAGTAAGTTTTACGGTACATTTTGTTGTAACATACTGTTGCACTTAGGAAATGAATATATTTAAATACTCGTACAAGCGAATCTCGTAGTAGGCCTACTGTTTGTTTCATGTAAAGGAAATTTTGTGCGGAATATTTTAGTGTACAAGTAATTTAGTATTTACGGAACGTATTACGTTGATTTTTGCTTGTTTTCAAGTTTTGTGGTCATGGTCGGTGCGCACGTCACGCGATTCTTGAAGATGGCTCGCCCTGAGGCTATTGAAATCAACTACTTTTGAGTTTAGCCTATCGAAACGTTACGAATTGAGAAATAATAACATAGCCTTGTAATTTTCATTTTGTCGGTTTCAATTTTGTACGCAAATTGTACGTTTCTACCTAGTAAATTGGATGGTTGAGAACTAGTAATTGAAAAAATAATACCAGCGAGTCCCTGTTCGACAAGACATCGTATAGCGATCGACGTTTGTAGTTTGCGGTCAAAATCAAAGCCAGTGACATTTTGATTGTAATTATCGTTATAACGAATAACGCTTTAGCAAGATTGTAATTTTTTTGATGACGTCACACACCTCATAATCGATCGGGTATTGTGACGTCATCAACCCAATACTTGTGTCGTATGTGCAATATTTCTGTTTGTGACGCCATAATCGCATTTTTGTCAATTCATTGTAATGTCGGGTTTCGGTTGGTCCTTAGCGTTGCTGTATATGATAGGCATTCTGAAAAGCGTAATTTCACTGAGCGTAGCATAAAGCCGATCCATCACACACGAACAAAAGAACGACCTAACCCAGTGTTATTTACTAGTCGCTGAGATGTGAGGCTAAGAAATTTCTATGCGAGAAATCAAACAACCGTATCCAAACAGTCTTTATGTTGGTCCAAGTTTGAGTCACGCCTTGCTTAGCAAAGCTCTATTCTATTCCTGCAGCAATCTGTCATCTCCACGTAAACAACGTTACCGTTACCTGCGCCAAATCGAAATTACGCTTAACGTATTTAAGCGCGTTGATATATATTTTAAGGGGTTTATTAATCTGTTTCAGGAGCTACGTAATGCAACAGCAGCAAGCTTTGCTTCATCCGGTCATGAACAATAAAGAAGCAAGCGTACAAGTCAAGAAAGAGTGCATCCTGTTTTCTCAATCTGTTATGAACGGGTATGCGGCTGTCATTTTCTCTTTCATGACGTCGCAATAATATTTCACAATCTAAGTTCAATTGTTACCTTAAAATCGCGGTATATGAATTTGCAATTGTGATGTAATATTTTAATCTTCGATCGTCTGCATTTCAGTTGGACGTCTGCTTCTGGAACGCCCGCTGCTCAAATGTCGCACGCAAATACAGACGGTCCGGAGCCGCGAATTCTGTCGAAAAAACGTCGGGATTTGATCAACGCTGAGATACGGGAACTGCAGAATCTTCTCCCGCTCAAGAAAAGTTCGCGAGAACGCCTTTCCTACTTGGGAATTCTCGCGCTAACAAACACATTCATCAGAAAAGCTACTTTCTTCAAGAAAGGCAAGTTAAAATTCAAATACGCGATAATACAAGACGCCCACTGTTAAATCAACCGGAAATGATCGAGACGTTTGCTTCAGTACAGCGTTTTTGGTTGACCTCCATTGGACCTGACTTCATTCTTTCTGGGCGGCGATGCCAAAATTCAAACACGCGTGACTTGTTTTGAACCGAGTCAATTTATCAATATTATTTTTTTTATACGACACATTGTTTTACTGCGAATATTGATTAATATCGGCGTTTTTTTACACAAAATTCATCATAATCAATACAAAAACTGTCAACCACTCGTAATATGTCATGGCATTATGCAGTGTATTTTTGTGTGTCAATTTGAAGAAATTGTTTAACCTTAAGCCTTACCTTTCGTGATTCATGCAATCAATTTTGGCAGAATTATGTGTACGAAAATTCCAAAATTCTGAATAGTGCATGTTAGTTTTACAGAATGTATAATTTGGCCTTTAACCCTGGCGGAATAATGTTAACGAAGATTACGAAACGCTAAATTCTGGGTGTTGATATTACAGAATGCATTGGCAGCGGAAGCAACCCTAGCGCTGGACTTGTGAGCGAGTTTGCGAACTCGTTATCTGGTTTTCTGCTTGTGTTCAACCGCGAAGGCAAAATCCTGTTTTCCTCTGACAACATCCTCGATTATCTCGGCCACACCGTGGTAAGTTACTATAGATGGAACAAATTGAACTCTATAGCGACATCTAACGGTTGTTATTTTATCAGGTTGAATTGGCTAGCCAAGGCGATAGCATCTATGATATAGTCGATAAGGAAGACCACGATATGATCCGATCACAGCTTGATTTACAGCCGCAAAATGAAAACGGTGAGTTGGTGCTAATGACAATTTTTGAGGGCTCAACAACCATTCGCATGCGGTTTTACTTTTAAAGCCGATTTAGAAAGGCGTTGATGCACTTTTCAACTATGGAGGTCGTTAGAGTCAAGGAACATAACAATAGGTTAAGTATGTGTCAACGTAACGTAACGCAAAGTAAACCGATTCGACTGAATACGCCTCGCACCGTTTCAAAAAATCAGTGGAAAATTTCGCGAAACGGTATCCGCACTGATGTGAACCGTGCAGTGAATTAAAATAAAAAGAACTTTTTTAAACAGCCACAACGTTTACCTTACTCAACATCCACACAAAACTTAGCCCATTTGTGAGTGTACACTGTAAATCGATCGCGCGCCATTCAAAAAAGGCGCAATCCAAACTTTTGTCAACATCTTGAAAGCAAACCGTCTGGCAAGTGTCAAACCATATTAACCTGTTAGGGCGTGGCGTTGAAATATCATTTTTAATCAAACCAACTCTATCGGTTATTACTAACTGATAATAGATCTATCATACATGTCAGCGAATGTATTCTAAGCACCTGATCAAATTCTGTCAGCTGGAGTGAAATCAAATATTGATGAATGACAAGTTTTATTGTGGAGAGCGCATTAGGAGAAATATTACCTGGCGATTGTGACGTTACAATATATGACAATGATCCGTGATGACCGTCGTCTTCTGTCATTGCTCGTGAATTGTCCATCATAAAGAATTGTGACGTGGCAATGTAGAATAGATAACCAAAGTGGCTGATAATGATTTCTTTGGCCGGCGAAGATAAAACGTGATGGTTTGAAAAGCTGTCGTGATGCTAACTATATACTGTACTTTTAAGAGGTACCATAAAATATAGAATTTATTTTATTTTCCAACATAAAAGGTGTGTTCATGAACTTTTGTGTCAAATTTGACACGAGTTGTGACAATTTCAAACTATAGCTGAAGGCAATCATTTTTGTGTTATAGGCGACGCAAGACATCTTTCATTCTTCTGCCGCATGTCCACTTCCAGATACATGAAAACACAAATGAGATCGTGGAAAAATAAGGTAACATATTACACTATAGTCAGTAGGGCTTGCTCTCGACTTTATAATGGCGCCCACCTAGTTCGGGGGATCCCACCAGCACTCGCTGTTATGCGCAGCGGAATAGATTACTGGATCTTGTTAGGCTATAGTCTTTTGTTGTCTATGCGTAAGTGTTTCACGCAATGTTAATTTTCCAGATCGTCCACGTCACAGGGAAGTACCACAAGCCTGAAATGAGTAACGATTGGTCGGAGACAGCATTTTTCGCGATATGCGAACCGGTCGAGTCCAAACCCGTCACCGATGTGAGACACCATCCTACACCACGTCCCACTGAGTTCAAAGCAGTTCACTCACCAGACATGAAATTTCTTGAAGTGCCAAACAATATATCATCCTTCCTCGGATACGACGCTGAAGAATTGGTCAACACTAGCTGGTACCAATGGATCTTCCCGGACGATCTGAACCAAGCAAGACAACAACACATGAAATTTAGTGAGTATATCATACATGCAATGACTCATTAGATAGACAAAGCGTGTGTGCGTGAGGGGGAGAGGGTTTGTGTGTGCATCGAAATAGTCGTGGTCAACACGACAGCAGCAACGCGGTGAAATTTTGGTTTTGAGAAATTTTCTTGTTTTAGTCAAAGAAGATGGCTCTGCTTTCGCGTGCGTTGTGCGGATGATCCACAAAAATGGCGACCTTGTATGGGTCGATGTCACCGCTGAGAAGTCGCAAGATACAATTTCAAACTCATTCGTGTGTAACTACATTGTTATAGAGTAAGTATAGATATTGATTGATTGAATATTTACGAAAGCGCTGATCGCCTATTATTCATTTGTAGTGAGGATGAAGTCCCGTTCTACCGTTTGCATCACAACCTACTGCCGTTTCCAGAGCACTACACCGAAGTGAAACGTCATTATTTGGCCGCTAACTCAAGTCTTTTATCCACTGCTCTCAGCAGCGACGTCGGTCTTTCATCTCCAAGCGGTATGGTTTCACCGACTGGTCGCATACCACAGAGCCCGGGCGCTGCCATGCCACACATGATCATGTCGTCTGGTCTATTTCAAGACAACATGGACACGAAAACATTGTTGCGGCGACAGCTCAAACGAAAAATGGGACATTCGATGGATAGTGCGATGTCAGCAAGTGCGCTCAATCCAGGTACGTACGCCACCGGCATGGAACTGTTCAACATCCCACCGCCGAATAAGATGATGGTACGAAGACGCACGGCTGATATTCTTTACCCAACACCAGCACAGAGCATGTACCACGCTGGTATTCACGCGGGTTATCACGACTCAATTCATCCGTCGATGTACATGACGCAGCCTATGATCAACGAGCCTGCTTTGGTACATCCACAAAGGCATTACAGAAGCGAATACGCAGCTATTGCGTCACGGTCGGTTGATGCCACGTCTACACAAGAACCTTACACTTCTCCAAGGACCATCGAATCGCCGATGTTGCGACAGAGCAATCAAAACAACAACGTATGCTTGCAACAACAGAAATTCATGGAGAGGCAATATTCAATCCCTACAAACCTGGCCAGCCCACAACACTCACCTAATTACGAACCGCCCAGATTAAACCACGCCCATTCGCCTCCATTGTCGATCAAACCGTCACCTGTCAGTTCACCGAACGGATGCGGCGGCATGATGCATTCACCAGAACAGAGAAAATTCTATGGCGATGTCAACAACAACGTCATCGACCGCAGTCCCGCGGCTTCATGCAATATGCCATCACCGATGTCATCGCACGGCAGCTATTCTCCAGCTCATTCGAGTTACGGCAGTCCAGCTACCAATAAATGCATGGTAACATCATCCATCGATACGGACTTGACCAACTTGATTACGTCATACGAAAACCAATTCGAAGACGACCAACTGGCCGCTGTTACGCAAGCTGGGTTTAACAATTGCGCTGTGGTGTCTGCTAGCCAGAACGGAGGATGTCGACCAACGCATCAACTACAGCAGCAGCACTATTCACCACATTCAGACTATCAAGCTCATTCGCCTCAAAAGTCACCAATCAGTTTAGTTCACAACGACGCTGTGAACTACGCTCGCAAGACTTCCCCTATGCAAGGGTCGAGGTCACCTCTGCAAGAAAACAACATTTCCTGCGCTTTGGAATCAAAACCGTACCAACTACAATACTCCATCACACCTCATCATCCACGAAGCGGCTTCATTTCGGCAAGGACTGGAGAGCGCGGCGTGGATTGGGTGAAAAAGTACAGCCATATGTCAGCTATGGTGAGTAACTTCATTTTTCATTGCGAAATCCATCGGAAAATTAAATTGGATTGTATTTTTTTTTTCAGGAAATGCTCCTTTCTGATTCGGAGAGCAACTCGTCGTCCTACTATGGGTGAGGGCGGGTCGTCGCTCCTTTGTCAGAATCATAACCAGTAACGGTTTATGGATAGTTTCCTAAATTAGGAAAATACCTGTAATAACCTTAATGCCATGTCCTTAGTTTTTATGCTATAACTTGATTGTGTGATATTTTTCGAAATTGTTCAAACATTTTGTTAAATATTCGATGTAACCCCTATGGGGTAACAAATCAGAATCCAGCCCCAGCCCAGTGAAAGACGACATATGTCAAGATTATTGCAGTCCCAACGGACCAAAGCTCTTCCTGGGTTGGTTTCTGCTTTTGTTACCTTAACGGGTTGTACAGAATGAACCAAAAAAGGTACGTGCATATTGATTGTTCCTGCTACAGTACTCCATCTTAGCAAACCATGTGACTTTCACATCTAAATGCACCCACATCAAGTAGAAACTTATAGCAGCTCTAACGGACAGACCACACCATCGGCAAAAGGCAAGTTATAGAATTCTGGCATGTTATAGGAGCATCCTTTTTGCGTTCAAACCAATAAGATGAGTTCACATCGACAGCGAACGATATGGGCGTGGTGAATTTCTTTGTTTCGTTCACGGACAAACCGCGCCAAACGTGAAACTTTAAAGCGAAAAGTTTCAGTCGGTTTAATGTGAGCTTGCTACCGCGCAAGTTGCGTTCGCTGTTAATGGAAACAGAATCTGACCCGCTGCGATATTTCGTGACGAAAACGGCGACTGGAACTGTGATTATTTAATTGTACTGTAATTGGATATTAGCGGCATTAAATCTTCCATTTTTTGCGGACTCGTTTTAATAACGTACAAGCGATTGTAATCTTGAGCGGAAATAACCGGTTCTGACTGGTTTGATCAATCTGTCAATCAAGTTGGAAACGGATAATAATTCTTGATTGCCAGCTCATATTAGACGAGATATAATCTGTTTTGAAAGGTAAAAAAAACCGCGAAAAGTTTCTATTTACTGCGAAGTCTAAATTTCATGATAAAAAGCGTAGCCTCAAGCAACCCTTTTAGTTTGTCGTGACTGCGCATGTCTAAAAATATTCCACACCTAAGTTCATTTTTCTTCATTTGATTTTGGTAACAATAGCGTCGCTTCCACGGAAGGTACGCGTGCTTCTTCGTGATATCGACGCCTAAATTAAATTCGTCCGGCGAAAAATAAATGCATACAAGTTATAAACAACAAGTCGTCGCATGGCATGGATAAGTTACGACTTTTCGATCTACTTTTCTCCTCAGTTATTTTTTTTAAGTTGATTTGAGTTTGATTAATTACCTTAGTTATCTGCTCACAACTCCTCGGACAGATTGAAACGCATTTGTGAAACTGCTCGCCAGCTCATGGCAAAGAAAAAAGAGCGGTCAGAAGCTTATCCAGTCTCTTAAACGATTAAATATTGTAAATTCTCACGCGAGGCCTCTTGAAAACAGTTCATATGAATTGTTCATGGCGAATTGGCAATGTCATTTGGTAACCAATAGAGGTCCACTTTGGTGTATGAAAGAGACTTCACACCTGTATATATGTTTGTTAAAAATCTTTCAACGTTCATTCATAGCCCGTCAATTGTCTAAGCCGGACGCCTTTTCATAAGCAAAAGGGCGCAAAAAATATTTTGCTAAGGTCAAATATTTACCCTTTATTAGATAGATATAGCAAATCTGTCAAGTCATACTGATCAAGTAACTTTGCCTACTGCGATCGTTGCGTTTAGGCTGTCGGCGGAATAAGTGACCGAAATGGGAACTCTTTTGTTGGTTTCAAGTGAAACTCAAAGAGTTCATACTATATCACGTACTGTTTAACACTGCGAACAATATCGCGTTGTAAAAAAACCTAAATTCGTGGGAACGATTGTCCGTCGCCAACAACGTAAACCGAAGTCGTTGGGTCACAAACGAAATCCACCAACGCCAAAAACAGTAAAATGTTTGTCTTCGATAGCATGCCTATGGTATTCTACAATTGCCCATGTTTCGGTATGGTCTGGTTGTTTAGGCGCTATAAGTTCTAACAGTAGGCTACGCTTCAGAACTCTGCAGAGGTAAGTTTGCAGGTTTATGCGGCTGACGGAGTGTTTCGAACAAAAAACGACCAATGCCATAACTGGCAGATCTCTATAGTGACGTCACAATCAACTCCATTACGATGTTTTCCAACGTTCAATTGGTAGGGAGTTAATAAAGATGGATGGTTTGCACGGAACACATCATTTGCACGTAGCTTTAAGTTTTGTGAACATTCTTTTTCCTTGGTGTTATATTCTTTTTTATGTGGCACTTGGTAATAAGTCCACGAGTTTTTCGTTGGCTTGGTAATAAGTCTTTTTGTTTTTTCTTTTTTATATGCAGTAATTTGTTTTGTGACGTAAGTACTACGTCACTTTTCTTGATCGTTTTATTTCGCTTGAGAGATTCCATGCTTTTACCGAATTTCAATTTTCATGTTTTGTAAGTTCCTGTCATATTCGTAGCGTAAAATGGCTACTCTATCTTGATTACTTGAACAAATATTATCGTTGTACAGTTTTGTTGAACTCACAAACATTTATGACTGCACTATTATATTGCGCTTATTGGTAATTTAAAGGCCAAAAAAACGTTGCACCAGATCCATGCATGTATGTGGATACATCGTGCTGTTCATGTTGAGTGTAAAAACGAATCATTTATGTTGATGACATGAAAAATTCTGCTACATTGATATTCTATTTCTTAATTTGTTCTATAAGATAAATGTATTATTCTTTGGTGTATGTTTTTTGTGATTTTGATTATGTCTCGGTATATCAGAGAATAAAAGTGAATTAGATCCATAGAAACGAATTTACATGATTCAGCCGCACGCCCGCCGTATCCCTAGACGCGAGTTGTTGTTTTTGTTTTGGATTTTAGGCATTTTATCAACTAAGGTCAGGTACACCTTTCAATGCTTTAAATTACACGTGACAATACTTCCGGCTTATAGTCGCGATCACTATCACAACGAAAACGCCCGCACTCCCCGGATACTGGCTGGGTGACTGCCAAGCAGGCAAGGAACGAATACCAATTTTGAAGTTTTTGGTTTGGATATTATAATGATGTATTGAAGATTTCAGTGGCGCTTATCACCGGGCGGCGTTTTGCACCACGAACAAGACAGTTTGGAGCAGATACATGGGTACATGTACCCATGATGGGTATAATAGTAACAGAAATAGTAGGCGTCAGTAATAGCTGGGATTGGGGACGATAGCACACAGGGATGGGGGCTCTATAATATAGTCCCGGATTCATAATCGCAAACAAAAGACGCTAGCTCGAGAACCTTCGGCTTATAGTCCGGATCACTTCCCCCATACCGATTGCCAGGCAGGGATGGAACGGATAGCCTACCAATGTTAAAGTCTTCGATTTGACTCGGTCGGGAATCTAACCAGGAACCTCCCGATCAGAAGGCGGACAGTCTAACCGCTCAGCCGGGAATCAAACCCGGAACCGCCTCGAGTCAGACTTTGTGGTTCAGTCCTCCACACGTTTGGATGTCAGGATCGAACAGCGATGTCCCTGTCCAAATTCGATATCATGTTTTACGGAAAACGCCATTGCCAAAAGGATAGACTGCTACAGATCCTAGAGTGGTTGCGCCCTCGTCTTTCCCTGGTATGGCAGACCCGTTTCCGCTTCACGAGGAATATATTCTGATGTTGGACAATAATTTCAGCTGCCAGTCGTTTGTCTGCTCTGTTCATGACACATTTTTGATATGCTTAAGAGAAATAAGTCATCAGAAAAATGGTCATCTAAAACAACATTGACTCATTTTGTACATTTCGGTGTGCCGATTCCGAAAATATACATATCTCGAATCAAAAATGCCTAGTTACCGAGATATTCGCGAAAACCGTCGAATTTGGTTACTCGTTGTGACGTCATTGGCGTGACAGCTGGCAAGACGAAGGGCGAAAGCGCGAGCTCTATGGTCTCGGCGGCGAGCGATCAAGTTTAGTTAGTTAGTTAGTTAGAGTTAGTTAGTTTAGTTATCTCATGGCCTACTTTAGTACCTAGAGAAGGCCATGGTTATCTAGATACTGTAGATCAAGTCGAGAGCAAGGGATTTCGTGCTATTTGTAGAAGGTCTTTTAATAGAGCTACGGGACTCCGCCAAGGATATACATTTTTCAGCGGTTATGGAAGATGCCGGTGAGAATGTCGTCACATGCTACATGTCTGCAAGATCTTCGAACAAAGGTGCGCCGTTTGGCGTCCTTATACGGATTGCCAATGGAATATCTTCGGCAATGGTACACGTTCACCTTCCTTGGTTGTACCTCAGTACTAAACCTGAGTATTAAACTGCCTTAATCACAAAGAGTACGTCTAGGATTGTTGAGTGCAGTAATATGGGACCTAGGCTAGGCAGGTAGACACACGAAACTGACTCAAGTACCGTACCCTGTACCCAAGTGTGCATGGTGCACTATGACGTATGGGCGTCGATGTTCAGGACTCGTCACGCTTGAATTATGCCTACAGACATTTATTATTGTTGTCGGTAGTCGCTTACGCTTCGCGCGTAGTCGGCGATGCGACGGGTAGTTGGCCTATAACCCTGCGTCGTAAATTTTCTCGGAATTCCCGATACTTTGTTTTGGAAGTTTTCGATAGGGTTGGTGCGATTTACCTGACATATAGGTATTTTCGTGACATATACGTTCCTGACATATACGTTTCTCCTGACATATAGGTAGCATGACATATAAGTAGCATGACAAATAAGTAGTTGCCTGACATATACGTAGTCGTCCGACCTGACATATACGTTGCATGACTAATAGGTTGCTGACGCGTGACATATACGTTCTCCTCCGGCGTGACATGTAGGCTCAGTTAATATGCAAATGCCTTATGGAAACTTCTCTCCTAGTATGGTGAACATCGTAAGCTTACCGACCCCACAAATGTTGTCCCCAAAACACTCTACCCCTCCCCATAAGCAGAGGGAAGAATTTATTGTAGTGATATTTGCCTTATGCTCGCTATTGCTATTTAGTAGTGCAACGCAACAGCTAGCACTATAGATAACTAGTAGTTTAGTTATCTATACTAGCACGTGTTCTGCGACTCTGCGTCGTTATTATTGTTGACTGACTGTCGAGCTATGGAATAAAGTACCGCTCATATAAAAAAGCAATATTATTACATGGTGGCAGCAATACTATTACATTTATCCGGTAATCTGAACCTGTCCCATAGGGAGACCCTATAGACAAGTCAACTTCGATCCGAATTTGGTGAAAATGCCTCGTCAAGTCGTCAGTGGTCAATGTTCGTAAAGTAGCACCCGAGCTTGTGGGGCCAGTGGATATACTCATCAGGTATCGCAGGTGCCGCAGTTCCTGGTGTATACCAGTGATAGTGGATATACTCAGGTAACGCAGGTATCCCAATGTTACCGCTTGTGTAGCGCATATATATTCCGGAATGAATATACGCGACATCAACTGTCGTATCTAGGACACTCGGACATGCCCTAAATTCTCTGAGAGTATTATCCATTAGTGGGTTATACAAAACAAGACATATAATCCAGTAACTCATATAGCACACGGAATCGATAATTGACTTAGTGGTAACAAAATACCCTTCTGCTGTTCCGATTATAACAGTTATTATTATTATAAAGAAGATTTCAAGCTATGCGAAGATAATTCGCTGACGTAATTCGGCATTATCAATATTGTTTCATCGTACGAACGTGTTATCGAAGTGACTTGGAATATCGATTCAATATAACAGGGGTGTCCAAACTATTGGCCTGAAGCAAATTCTGAAAATATAGTTGAATACGGCCCGCACATGGCGCTTGAGCTCAACTCTGTTGCACTTCTCAGTTTTAACACTACATGGAGCCAGTAACGGAAATGGTGCTTCTCCACTGAACAAAATTAAGCAAAGAAAATCATTTACCACGAGTAGGGATGCACAATACAGAATTTCGAAATAGTATTTAGAAATACACACAGTAATCATGTGTCAATATGTCACCTCTAGTGAGTGGCCCGAGCCTTTCCTTTTTTTTCTGTATTTGGCCCTCACCAAAAAAACTTTGGACATACCTGTAATATAATCATCAAATTCGGCATCAATTCTGTCTCAGCTAAGACTCGTGCAAGAACTGTATATATAGACAGACCGCTGTGCGAAGAGCTCTATAGAAGCGTACGTCACTGACGTGGCGTTTATCGTGGGGTGTTTCGAACACGCAGTTTGGAGTCAGATCAGCGCGGAGTTCAGCTACATATTACGATATTCGCAAACCCACCAACAACCTCCTCGATAAGCGCTATTTCTTAATCTAGGATGAATTCCCAGCGCAGGTACCTACTATTTCCTAATCTACGATCAATTTCCAACGCCTTTGTTATACGCCGTAGTTTTTGTTTGAAATTGTTAGAATTGCCGATGTCATATGCGGAGCTCCGAAAGCTCGTGGGTGTTTTAATCCTGATAAATAACCCAATGCTGCACGGTGGTGAATCTTCTTTACGATATTGTAATACAGTATTTATCGAATTATAGGCATACTGGGGGTGCAGCTACGCAGCAGTAAAATTGGGTTATGCTAAATCGAGACAGCGATTTGTGCATACAGCCCGAAGGAAGAAATTGTCGAGATAAATTTGCACAGGTAATTTATCGTTAACGCCAGCGTTTGTACAGAAGCGATTTAGTTATTGCCTCAATATCGTAAAGATGATTCTCAGCCATCTTCACCTGAGGTAGGAGCGGAGCTACGGAAGCTTGTGAATGTTGTAACCCTCAATAAACCAAAGCTGGACGGTAGTGAATCTTCATCTTTACGATATTGTAATAGAAATAATATATAATTCACCACAGATTTAACGTCCAGTCCAGCTTATTAAAATAAAATTGCAAAATTAATCGAATATATAGGCATTTGCAGGAGTTAGGCTACGGCAGTAAAATAATAGGGTTATGTCTAATCGAGACAGCTGTTTACGTGTATACATTCGGAAGGAGGAAGTTGATGAAGATTTGCCCAGGGAATTTATCACTGACGCCTGTCTTTGTACGGAAAAAAGTCGACATTGGCATTGTCGCCTTTGCTCTTCTTTTTTCAAAACTTTCTTTCGATGCAAGAGACATTTCATTCAAGTCACTTGAACGGCGCTATACCATTTGATAGTAATATTTGTTTCTCGTGCAAGATAAATCATGAAGATAAGAAAATCTTGCACAGAGCGCACTTTCACTGCCCGAAATGCGGCCATTCTGTCGTAAATAAATAACCTTTCATCCGTCATCTCAGTAAACACTGCAACAATAGTAACATTACTGCCACGACAAAGACGATTGACAATTTGGACGGACAAGATTCCGCAGATAGTCGCAAATTCGCTCCTGTTCCTCCCTGCAATAACGAATCATCAGTCACGGGTAATGAAAAAATGCCAAGTGTCCGGTATGCTCGAAATCCTTACGTATATACACGTTTTATTCCGAGCCATTGCAGAACAGTGCATAACGTGAAATTGAAGATGTCGCACATTCTGTTGATGCACGAAGGGCAATATACCTCGTACGAATGAGTGTACACGGAGGCATTCCTTTCCCGGTTCATGTGAAAAAGGATTTTGTTAAATCGGTAGTATTGTGTGAAAATGACCACTGCATGAATATTATGCAGGTTCTGCGTAGGAGTGGTTTTTTTCTTCGGCCGAATTATACCAAAGAGTGTACGTAATGAAAATGTCAGGGTTCCGGGTGAGTTTATGCCCTTACGTCTGTGACACTTTGTGCTAGTTACGCGAATTTACTATTAAAATAATCACTTATCATAGAGGCGGTGTATAGGCTACATATTCTATATACTACGCCTATACTGTAGATGCAGCACTAATAATGCTATATATACTATACTTAAGAAAATTTTTGATGTAGGCTAATGAACATGCTCACCTATCTCGGTTTTCCGTGGTAACCTTATGTATACAACTGTATACTATTTCAGATGTGGAAACGCGATAAAACCAGTGGAATTGCCGGATAACGATGTGGATGTATTGGACGGAGTTTTAGAGTGTACCCGCCGCTATATATAGCCTAATAGTTTCTGAGTATCTCAATTTTGTGGATAGACTGAAATTCCATCAGTTATTATGATCGTACGTGATATGGTGCAGTCCAAAAATCTTAGCAATTTCTGCTAAAATAATTGGACCCACCACTACCGCACAGTGAGACCGATACACTGAGGCTATAGATATGCTGGCAAAAACCAAGGGTCCTTGCCTTTTCGTTCTGTGTTTATTCTCTGCCTTCAAAAAAAAAATAAACATTGAAATTACACTTAGATTTTCACGAGGCAGATCTTGCCATGTTTGATGGGCCTCCATATTATGGGTTTATCGGAGTACCGGGGGAGGTTGGAGCGTTTTGGGCGCCCCCAGTCCGAAAAATGCGACGTCCGTAGGCCTACGTGGCCCTCGTGTGGGGTTGCCAAGACTAGTGCATGGAACTCCACGCGTTATGAGGCCCACACATGGCCTTGTTACGGAGATACCTGGCCCATGTAGCCTAAACATCTTTGTCACAGATGTCACGTGCCGTATATCGCACTCACGTGGGCCAGTTACGGCCGTAAATGGCCCAAACATGGCCACACACGAGCCACCAAAGGTCATGGGATATTGCAGCCTCGCGCTACACGCGGGCCGTACGTTGATTTCGGATTGGGCCCGTAAGTGCAGTTTACGGTTCACCATTCACCATGCACTAGGAGAGAAGTTGCACTACTAAATAGCAATAGCGAGCATAAGACAAATATCACTACAATAAATTCTTCCCTCTGCTTATGGGGAGGGGTAGAGTGTTTTGGGGACAGCATTTGTGGGGTCGGTAAACTTACGATGTTCACCATACTAGGAGAGAAGTTTCCATAAGGCATTTGTATATTAACTGAGCCTACATGTCACGCCGGAGGAGAACGTATATGTCACGCGTCAGCAACCTATTAGTCATGCTACGTATATGTCATGCTACTTATATGTCAGGTCGGACGACTACGTATATGTCAGGCAACTACTTATTTGTCATGCTACTTATATGTCATGCTACCTATATGTCAGGAGAAACGTATATGTCAGGAACGTATATGTCACGAAAATACCTATATGTCAGGTAAATCGCACCAACCCTCCTCGAAGTTTTCTACCGGTAGTATGAGGATGTTATGACAATTTTGTATGGTAATGGACGACGAATTTTCACAGATATTTCTTTGTATAGTCCTTTTGTAATATCATGGCACCAAATCACTGCATCTTACCTGGATGTTCCACAAGACGCTCAACAAATGTTTCGGTGTATATAGTATCAGTGGTAGCTTGTTTGTCTGTCTGTCAAGTCCTTCCAGTTCCAGTATTTAAGCCAGGAATCAAATCAAGGACTATTTGTTTCAAAGACATCTCGAAGAGGAAAAGGGTTTGTTAGAGTTCTACAACTGCGAGAAGTGGCTTTACTCTCTAAAGGTAGTCTACATATCTGATCGTCTGCTAATGGGATAGAAATTTTCTTCGCCATTTCTAATATTGTACATATATTTCAAGATTCGTTATATTTAGGGCAGAAATACAAGTAATACCATGCCTGAAGCCCAAGTGTGTGCTTATTTATAGTTGTTCAACTGAATAGGCCAGACTGGCCTGAAGTCAGGGCAACAGAGTGGTGCTGTGCCCTGGAATTTGACTTCTGTGCACCAAAGTCGGAGGCAAATGATTTTCAGCTCAGTTTTGCACTCGTGCGAAGTCTGTAGGGGAACGCGAACGGAACTAATTTCTCGGAACTCTCATAATCAGCCATCTGAAAACGTAATGATGACAGCACTCCTAACTCCTGCTTTGGGTAGTCATATCGTGCCAGATTTTACGACATTAAATTATAGTTTCATTGTACCAAATACACAACATGTAAATACGAGAATATTCAACAAAATCAATTCTTATGACTCTTCAATTTCTTTCTCAAGCCCTTGTTGTTCTGCGCCTTGGTGGTTTTATCCAAAAGAGTTTCAAGCTTTTTCGAATATGAGTGAGCCCGCACTTTTACAAATTTTGAAAATAGTTTTAGCAGTACACGTAGCAATGCTGCTTCTCCATCATCGTGTAGCGATTTAAATGTTTCGATCAGGTTTGCAGCCTCATCTAACTTGAAAAAAGTCTCCTTCATTTCTTCATCAACTTTGAGGTGAGGTTCTTTAGATGTGTGTCTGCGAAACTGCAGCTCAGCAAGTTCAAAAAACCTCACACACAATTGTTTCACTCCCCATAGTCTCTCCGTTTGTGTTTGGTTGGTCGACTTTCTATTGCGTTCTTCTGCAATAGACCCAGCCCTGACTTCACTCTTAAGTTTAAATATTATAGACTTTTCAGCAGTCGGCGTAGTTTTACTGAAGTATAGTGTTTTCGTAGCATATAGCCGGCCATATATTCCAGTATCCACGTATCACGGCTGGCCAACGGTTTCAGCAATGACTCGCGAATCTCACGGGGTTGTAGAAAGCTATTCAGGTGATGATATAGACCTTGCAAAATTTCTAGCAACTGATGGGGAGATACACTATTCTTCTCAGCACTGTTCAGCAACGATCCATATCTTGAAAAATAGGCGTTAGAATCGAGATCTTTCCCATATTGGACCACGATTTCACATAGAACATCCGCGAAATCTCCCGGTACTGGAATGTTTTTTTCCATGACAAACGACATTACAGCAGTCCTCATTACATCCCCGTCAATGAGGATCTCGACCGTACATGGTTCAGAGATGGCTTCATCTTCTTCAAAACAAAGCGACTACTCTACTCCTTCCTCCAAAATAACCAGAACATCCATCAATTGGTTCGTTAGATGGCCTCGCGCAAGTTACTCCACCAAAGTCCATATAGAACAGAGCTAAACCGCCAACGCGAGAGAGAAGCGCGAAATAAGTTGTGAGCGTAATTCAAGCGTGACGAGTCCTGAACATCGCCTTTGTTTATTATATGGAAGGGCGAGTGCGACATCTAGTATTTTCTAATCCAAGGTCTACCTACGTCTCTATAGTTCGATGCGGTTTGTTTTTTATCGTGCTCCCGGTTCCGCGCTATTTAACATCCCGTACAGTTCTTGCTCCTGTTGTCTCGACTCCCGAGGGAAAAAAAGAGCATGAGGAAGGGATGCGTACTGCTGATACAATTATGGAACGGGAGCGCTTCCCTTAAATTATTTACCAGTTTTTGCTAACAAATCAGTCTGTATGATCGACGGAAAGATAGGCAACGTTGAAATCACAACAGAGGATGGATGATCGTTGATCGTGGATCGTCAGAACTCCGAAGTGCTCGAGTCGAGTTACTGTCAGACAGAACATAAAGACATCGAGTGTAAGGAATGGGAATTGTATAGTGTTGGATAGACTGAAGTCATACCGCATGATTCAATAGCCTAAGTGTTCCTGGAGTTCTGTGAAGTGACAGTCAGCAGTACTCAGTACCCAACAACTCCCATTAGCGTGTTGTTTTCAATGTATAATAAATCCTTCATTTAGTAAATGTAACTTCTTTCTAATTTGTTATTGCAATAAATTGCATTTGTTCAATTTTATTCTGCAAGAAAACTTGCCTTGTATCCCCTATGCCTCTACAGTACTGGTGAGGTTATGACTGATGGATGAGATGATATAATATATGATGTGTGGGCAGAGCGACGGAGGACTAACCACTCTAGCCCCCTGAAGTTCTGCTGGTAATTAGGGATGTGCGTTTTTCAATATTTTTATGTTTGAATATGATTCAGATTATAATTTTTTCGGATCGTATAGAATATTCGTCCGTAATTTCCATATCGTGTAAACCGACTTAATAAGAATTTTACGTATTTGCAATCTCACATCGAATAAATCCATATCCAGATAATTTTCGTGTTGAATGAAATTGACTACTTTATCACCACTACCAAAGATAAGCCGGCTCATTTACCACTTGCACTGATGTCCGGATATCTGCTGCAGACTGCCACTTCAACTCATCACCTTGCTATGTAGAATTAGCCATTAGTCGGTGAAAACTGACCTCCGGCATCATACTACTGATGCATATATACGGCAAAGGTTCAGTCGTCTCTTGTCAAATAGAAGTCAAATGAGTATATTTGCATCCGAATTGAATCAAGTAGGAGTCTCTCTTCTGGCGAAATGATTCTAATCATCAGATGCTAGCGATTCAGGATCATATCTAATATTCGATTCGAAATGTACATTCCTACTGGTGATCCACGATTTATCTGTAAGTTGTGATTTCAACATTGCCGATCCTCCCGTCACTCGAAGAGTCTGTTTAGTGACATCTCGCTATTCCTGTTCACCCAATGCCATTCGATTCTTTATGATTATGTGTTTCCTACTTTCGTGTTCCCTGTGGCCAGCGTTTTTAGCCTCATCTTATGATCGAAATTTACTAAATAATTTTAATTTATAATGATATTTCCGAACTTTCCTTTAAGTGCATAATGAGATTGAAGTACAGCCACCTACTTTACTGTCTTTCGCCTTTACTGACATTATTCGGAGTTATATGTCGGGAAGATAGCGGTCATATTGGCCATACCAATGACAGTTGGTCTTTGCAAAATTCAAGCTGTGACGATTTGAATTATATGAATGAACCGTTTTGTCATATCACTGATCCTACATCATGGTCGTGTCTCAAAAAGAAAGCCTTGATGATCAACATAACCTCATGCAAAGAATTGCGACCAGAAACCTTTACAAAGAACCTGACTTGTGATGAGGATTCGGATACCGGTTACTGTAGTAAATTAGCTAAATTGTGCCAGTATGTTGAAATGTGTGCATTTGCCGACCCAGATTTTTCATGTGATGGTGACTACCAGTGCGCTATTGTTAAGGATGGAGTCATAAATTGCACAAATGGTGAGCATAGATTTACCAAGAATTGCACATCAAGCTTTCTGTATTGTCGGAACAGCTCCGACTATTCTGAAGCAAAAAAGTGTGCAATTGGGACAAGCCAAACTACTGATTTCAAAAGTAAGACAAATTAGATGCTTTGTATCACACTAAAACTATCTAGCTACTGGTGTCCAAAGAGCGCTTCTGCCCAATTAGCCAGTATGTTAAGTGTGGCCGTGGTGCCTGTAATGCTGCACCAGACCGTTTCAATTCTTCACCAAAATAGGAATGGTAGGCTGCACTCCAAAAATACACAACACTAATGTGCTACTGTAGATGCTGAGGTCGATCGTTTACATCAGAAGTCAAATTCTGCACACTGGAAGTGGAAGAATGACAATTTTTCGGCACCAAACCATACATTAATTCTGCATTGATTCTCTGCCTGTTGCACGGAACACATTCCAGAAATTGCCATCTTTTGAAATTCGGACTGCTGTTGGCTTGGTGAATCAGGCCAGTGTGCATGCTGAAGGTCACGCCAACTTGTCCATTATTATTACCTAGTGCTTAGGCCAGTATTAGAAAACTGGCTTGTTTATTGTGACTATCGGCCTAATGAATTTACAGGTCTGAAACATTTATGGTGGTCAGAAAAGTGTGATCTGTCAACCATGAGTGTGACACGAAGGGACTGAGAGAAAAGATAAGCTGGTTGGGGTCACCCAATCATGACAGTATATTACAGTCACCATAAACAATAATATTATATGTGGAAAGAGACTCACTCGTCTGTCCGGCAGTCCTACGAAACATTTTCATAGGGATTTTGTATAGTGATCCTGATGATAATAATTATATACCAGTACTGATATATATAGTGTGGCCACACCACGTGTGGAATTGCCTGCCTGTGCCATGTCGTAGAGCTAGACCATGTGATGAGATCGAATTTATCATTTCAATATGGCATTGCTTTTATTTGTTTATATTTTCAGCTCATTGCATCCCTTTGTATGAAAATTACTCCGACTCACACTCGGTATGGTACTTTGTGGAAATCTACCATTACAATAACATATCGGAAACATCTCATACACTGCAATCTACTTTTCATTCAAATTGGTCTGGAGATGTTTCAAAGTTATGGTATGGTATATTCATTTACAAAAGCCAGAAGCGTCCCAATTGAAATTTGATATAAATACTTCCAGCAGCTCTAAGTCAAACGAAGAAGATAGTGACAAAACAGACGTGACAATTATTGCGACGGTGACGTCTGTATGCATCATAGCATGTGTTGTGTTTGCATATGGTGCATGCGAAGGCTGGATGCGGAGGATGAAGAAAGAGCAGGACGTGAAAGCAGGAGCGAGGCATTTCTGGGTAAATTACGTGTGGGTTATACCGCAGAGACAAGTTGTCAAACGTTAGTTTTGACTATGAATGGGTGTTTCAAATCAACCATTCGGATCGATCCCAATATTGGCTGATACAATTTAATCCAAATCGCTCAATATCCGATATCCAGTGATTCGAATGATCCCGTCAGAAAAGAGACTCCTACTTGATTTAATTCGGATGCAAATCTATCTGAACTGAATATTTGCGCAAAGCTCATTTGGCTTTTTATGACAAGAAACGACTGAATATATATATATACATCAGTAGTATGATGCAGGTCATTTTCCATCAGCCAATGGCTATATACCACACAGTAAGGTGAGGAGCTGAAGCAGAAGTCTGGGCAATGTGACATCAGTGCAAGTCGTAAATGAGCTTCTTTTTCGTTGATAATTGTGATGAAGTAACTCATATATTGCCGTTTATATGAAAAATTAGCCGGATTGACCAAATACGCAATTATTCGATACAAAAACGTAAAATTACTTTGCAATATTTGTTTCGATCAGGAAAAATTATTCAAGTTGTTCCTATTCAAACGTGAAAATATTCAAAAACGCCTGTCCCTAGTTAGGACTGTCCAATGTACACTGATAATGAAAATCATGATTTCCAATTCAACCTATGAACTGTGACTCCAACTTGCGTGCACTCGTTAGCAAAAATGTATAGGGGGAAGCTAGAAGCGGCCCTTCTGCATAAGTTGAAGAACGATAATTCCATCTTGATAATGTTTGGTCATCTTACTTTGCTCTTTTACTCCATTCCTATTTATTTATAATAAATAATATAATTAATCGTCTATTTCCAGGCAGCATTCATTGCTTCTGGTGATGCGGTCAATCTCAAAGCTGAAGAGTTTGTGTCTTCTGAAGATTATGATGTCATATCCGATGTTGGCAGCGAAAAGGGCTACGCCATTCACGATATTGTTAAATTTGATGATGTTGCTGACATTGAAGTAATGGCACCTTTTGTTCGGGACCTGCCAACATCCGACATTGGTTGCAATCAGAGTGCAAATGATTATGATTGTTACAATAGTTTAGACTGTAAACCGGAATCATCACTACCTGAAAATCAATCTACAAATCCGCCTGCTGTTAGTGAAAGTAGCTCTGGAGCACCAATAATTGAAAAGCAGCAACGACCATCCATGAATAATCCTTCAAGTTACATCGCTAAAGGCTAAAACCAGTCGGCCTATTTAGCGAACCTAATGTGTCCTTCATATTGCATTGGGGCATCTTCCCATTTGATTGACGATCAATAAATGACCTTGGGATCTTTGTGAGCAGACCGAATCCACACAAATTTCACTGCCGTTCTTAAAGTTTCATAACACTTTGCCGTATATTGCTTGTATTGATGCTGTATATATTTGACGCTGTGAAATCATACGAAAAATCATCAATCACGCGATTCTTCATTTTTCATACTTATGCCTTTGTTTCTATTTCAATATTATTTTGCCTAATTGTTGGGATTTTCAGGGTCATCGACCCCTCTAATGTCATTTTCACAGCATCAGTCTAAACCAGATTTGGGGAAACTATTTCCCAGCAAGCGTTTTAATGCAGCTCGCTAAATTGCACAAATTATGCAACAAAACGTTGTTATTAAAATTTTATTGCCCCTGCAATTTCGACGCTCTCACCAACCTAAAAGAATGTGTGTCTGCATTACAGTTTGTAAACGACATAGTAATATCAGCTTATGGCAACAGGTCAATCACAGTACCTTTCATCCAGCACGAAACTCTTTTGATCTTCTTGAAATTGTCATACGCTGTGACTTGACTACGGTGTATTTCGCATTTCGACATGCACTGGTTGCACAAGCTGTGATTGCGTTCATTAAGAGTAGGCTACGGGTCCTGTCACTGGATCCTTATCTGACGGAATTCTGACCCTGTCAAATATTAGAACTCAATGTGACCCACATGTCAAAAATTTGCCCACCCCCGCTCTAGACTTCAAAGCATCTGCAGGGTCAACTTGGAATTCATTATTGGTACAGATTTATCACTGCAATAGCTTTGGTCACTTCTAAACGGCCCGCAGTCAAATCAATATTGTCATTCAATTGACTCTGCATCTCGAGTAAGTTTTGCAGCATGTAGTTTGTTCCAGTTCGTTCGTTGAATGATGAGCGCATTAGTCACGTTGTGCTACAGTATAACATGGAGAATACTAGTGTGTGACTATAAATATTGCAAAGTGATTTCTGAATCAACTTTTAACTTGAGTCGATCTGACAAATCATTTGTTGGTGAAGAGCATGCCTTTCTGTGCGACACTGTTATCCCGCTTAGGTATCGATTCACAATTTCAAGATTGTTTTGAATATTGGTTTACTCTTAATAATAAATACAAAGATCTCACACAAATTGCATACAATGTCACTTGCACAGCATGGAATATCGCTACAGTCATTGGATTAAGCAATACAACACTGGGTTACTTTCTTAATTGTATTTGACCAGATGGCTACATCATTTTCGTTGTAACATTTCATTTATAGGAATCACACATATCATATCATCATCATCATAAATAGTATTCTATTCGTGTTATTCTCTATCTTATATGCTGGAATTACCAGTTAAAGTTACTGACCGAACTTCCTGATGTTTTGTGTGTTTTCATCTATTCCATTTGTCTCCATTTTACTTGTATTGCAGTACGACAAGTCAGTGTTTTCAACCTCCTTCAATTTCTGACGAGTGTTAGGTGATAAGCTTTGAGCAAATATATATCGGCTTACTGGTATTCATAAATTTTACAAAATCATAGCTACTGTTTAATAAGCTGATTGCTTTGATATAATATATTTACTAAAGAAAGTGAACATTTTGGATGACCGAGTGGATTTGGACATGTCAGTCAACATCGAGTCACTTCATTGTGGCAGGGTCAATAGAGTATTTAACGAAAATTCTACATTTAATTCAGTGCATGCCATTACGAATGCTTGTCTTTGAGGGTAAACCTAACGCAAAACAAATGGGGACTGATTCGGGACAAAGACATGTGGTACAGAGGAGAATCGGGGTAGTTAATCCGGCGGAGATGTGATGGCCGTTGCGAGATCTTTATCTGGCCCTTGGGCTTGAGATTTATTACTACAGCAAAGTTTTGAGCCTTATTAACAAAAGCACGGCAACAACAACTGATAGACAAGTAGGCTGAATTACATAAGGCACTTCGACTGTCTCATAACAAACACACAGGTGAACAAGTTCTGGGAAACAGACTGTCCGCTGTCTGATCGGGAGGTTCCGGGTTCGATTTCCGACCGAGTCAAATCGAAGACTTTAAAATTGGTATTCGTTCCTTCCCTACCTGGCAGTCGGTATGGGGGAAGTGCGGAGAACCGTGATCCTGACTATAAGCCGGTGGTATTGACACGATTACCTGTTTTCATGTATCATGTTTCACAATTACTATGTCCATGTTATCATGTGTCGCGATTGCTGTATTCATGTATCATGTCTATATCCATGTATCTGCTATACGATTACTATATCCATGTATCTGCTCCAACCTGTCTTGTTCGTGGTGCAAAACGCCGCCCGGTGATAAGCGCCACTATAATCTTCTATATAATAATAATAGACGCGACGTCATAAACCACGTGATCCTATACTATACTATCAATCAGCGTCAAAAGGGGACTTTTACTGGCAGCTGAAGGATACGCAATTCTTAGATGTGAATATGTAAAATTACTGTTCATTATTCGAATCGATCCAAAAAACTTATCCGAAACACACATCCCTATATTTATATTATAATGTGGCTGTTCGACCACCAAAATAATATCGTTCCATGATCGTTTTACCATGGGTTGATTTATTTATAGAGCTATGTAGACGCCACGATAGGGAGTGATGTGTCTTGATAGCGGAAGTATAAAAAATAACCGGTTTGCCTCTCCACCATAGAAAGGTCGAGAACCACTACCAATGTGATATGTGCTATATTCTTATGTCGTCGCTAGTGTTATTGATAATTCAGGCCCGCCAAAATGTCATGCCTTCGGCGGTATTTGGCCCGTGAGTAGAAAAAGGCTGCCGAACGCTGCTATACGGTTGGGGACGTAGCTTTATCCTGAGGAGCAAGCCAGCATGCACGTAGCCTACTTGAAGTAACAAGTGAAATGGTCCATATGAGTAGGCTACTGCATAATTATGAAAAGGTTTACTGAAGGCTTGGCCTACTCTAGGTAACTAAAGTAGGCCATGCTGAAGCCTTGGTTATCGGTAGGCCTACATTCATTTCATTGAGTGTAGGATTGTAGACTGTAGGCCTGCCCGTAAACTGCAATAATTATTGACTCGTTAACCATTCACCTTATAAGCGACTGTACGATATTTGCCTGGAGCTTTAGGATCTAGGTGTTGTTGATGTTGTGGAATTTATGCTGTTTTCAACTACTATGGCCATATACGCCAGGCCGATCCTTCTTACGGTAGCCTACACTTGTCAACCAAGACTGCGCACTCGCCCGATATTGACTGCCAAGTAGAGAAGGAACGGTTTGACTCGGTCGGGATCTCCTTATAAGAAGGCGGGCAATCTAAACCACTCGGCGAACTGAACGATAATTCTAGGGGTATTCATGGCCTACTGTAGGGATGAGAGTCCCTTATAACCCTTTCTCTCCTCACCATAGACCACGATAGTGTTAGATGGAGATCCCAGTCATGCGTAGATCGTGCTATAGGAGACCTCTCTCGTATTATCGCTATATAATGCTGCACTCGTGCATGCATGATTATATTATTATGAGACTCATTACTCTCTCGAGTACTTGGACGTAGGCTAGTGTGGTGCCTTGTGCTTTAGGCTTAGTTAATACACCATCTCTCTGCAACTCGTCTGTGTTGAAGCTCTATCATCCAGAAGATATAGAATCACTATTGAGGCGCTACCTACTGCGTTATCAGGCGACCGTGGAAGATACCGAAGTTAAGTATTCGACACACTCCGCGGCAGGACGGCAATAGGGAATTCCTTCGGACCCTAAGTCCCTACATGGTGCAACGAGCTCGGTAAATCTCACATAAGTGTATATTCTAGTAATCTGGAAGAGTCAACACCGAGAAAACTACGTCGAACTAGAACTTGAGAGAAGCGCGTATAACCTGCATTCGGAAGGACATTGGAAAAGTCTTCGTCTGCATATCAACCTGAAGAAACTCTAAGCAAAAATTTTATTCTCCTGATAAATATCGGTGCCAACCAGTCAGCTACGATTAGTGTGTGAATTTTGCGTTTTTATTGCTTTAACGTAGACACGCTACTATAGTATATCGTGTATTCTGTGCTATATAGGCCGTATTTCAGTATTGTGGAGTAATTGTGCTTGGAATTTGAAATATAGTGTAAGAGTTATGGCATCTAGTAACCAACCGAGACGCAACCCCACTAGGCATGCTAAAAGTGCTAATGACGCGGCCCTTGCCGGATCCGACGGGGATAACGAGACCAGACCGCTGAGCGTGGAGACGGCGTTAGTCGGCTCACACGGAGTGGCAAGGGATCAGACCCCGGGAAAACCCGAGGAAGAGTCGGCATTGGCTGTAGGGGCAGAAAAGGAATCAGATACCGACACGGGGGAACTTGCGCCAGCAAAGTTTCCCGGTGAAAATGAAAATGGCGTAGTACGCGACGCGGCTGCGCCAGATGAACGAAATCGGTCCAAGCAGCGTCAATCGCCGGAAAACCGACGATCGCACTCCCAACCGCCGCGTGACTTCACGAAGCGGGAATATGAGGAATTTATGCGAGGGCACAAAAACCCGCTGGCCGTTAAATTTGACAAGTGTAAAGTTGACACGTTCATAAGTGATTGCAAAGTGGAATTGGATGCTATGTGTATAAAAAGTGACTTTGTGCGAGCGTGGATGCTGTTCCGTCAAATTCCGGCGGACATAATTGATACGTGGGAGTTGAAAAGGCCTGTGAATGGTGATGTGAATGCGTGGGATAACCTGTCAAGTAAACTGGTAACAATAGGACGTAAATCTAGTAGAATTGCTAGAGGCCTGGCCCCCTTAAGAAATGTCCGGGATGAAAAACTTCGACCGGAAAGAGCGGCGAAGCGTATGTTGAAAATAATGGGTATTAAGACTGAGCCGGACACGTGGTCGCAAGAGTTCCGTGATTTTGCGAAAGAAGTCTTCCTCGATACTCTTTCGCACGACGTTTCCACACATGTGAGAATGAATTACAAGTCCTTAAACTTTTGGGAAATGGTCGAGAAGGCCGAGGAAGTTTATACGGAAGTCCCTAATAAACCCTTAGAGACACTTGCGGTTAATGCAGTTTCATCGTCCACTAGTAAGGTCGGGCGTGAGGGTAGAAAGACACGTGGGGACCGTGGGCGTGGTAAAAGTAAAGAAGCGCCCACCCGGGATAACCAACTTAATAGCGATCTAATCACGGAAGCGGTAAAACAGGCGATCATGAATTTGCAGTCGGGACAGGCGAACGGCCAAGCGCGGGCAAAACGAAAATTCTGTTGGACACATAAGAAATTCGGTAAAAAGGCACGCTACTGTGCAGACCCTGACAAGTGTCAGTGGGAAGATAGAAGTGATAACAAACAACAGAAAGCAACAGAAGCCAATCAATATTGTAAATCACATAACAGACGGACATTCTCCCTAGAATATAGAAGTCTGGGACACCGGGAAACTAGAATAGGCATCACAGTGAACCAGGAAACTGCGGGTCAATTTCCTGTAAACCCAAAGCGCTACCGTGCACAAGTGCTTTTGGTAAATACATTGACGGCTTCCTCCGAAGGACGAAGTGCGCATAACGAAGGTGAGTTATTGTCTTTTCTGGTGACTGCGGATAATAGAAATAGTGCAACGAGAAATGTAGGCTTGATCCCAAGGTAGCTCCTTGTAGAGGTGATAGACCTATTGTAATTACATCGTGGAGTTTTTGTGTGAGTGTGCAATGAGATTTGAATCACAGAATTGGATGAGTTGTGAATAGGACTGCATCTGGAAACTTCCATGGACAAGTTCCCACGAAAGCAATATAATTATTACTTCAAAAACAGGTCATTCGCTGCGTGAATCCGGAACACGTCAGCGATGGGCGCTGGGATAAACGATTACCGAAACACTTGGGTAGTATTATCTACCAGTGAAATCTAGAGTAACTGACCTCAATGTATGTTCACTCTTGCAATAATTATTGGATTGGCAACAGGTCAAACAATATTGCTAAAAATATTGAGAATGTTTTTTTTAGAATTTGGGGCATCGATAAGTACCTAACAGGATTAACCAACGGAGTCATTTTTTTTATTTATTCCCTGTGGTAGAACCACGTGAAAATTTTGGCGCCGAAATTTAAAATCGGATATTCAGCATCTCCTGTATGTCGTAATTGTTTACATTGGGTGTATTTGGTTGCATATACAGTATGTGACTATTTTTGGCGTGTGTTTAGTATACTATAGCATGTGTAGTGCGTTAAGCACAGTCTATAAAAGAAAATTTACGGCACCGATATTTCAGGAGAATGAATAGATGGAAAATCAAGTAAATCGCGAAGGCGGACGGCATAGCAATGACGGGCAAATAAACGATAAGCGGAAAGATCGTCGAGAAATTCTTTCGGGAGAACCTTCCCTTACAACATCCCAGCTCGAAGAAATGAACCTCAGTGCATTCCTGAGCAACAATACGCTGCAACTATACCCGTACCAACAGGGAAATGCCATCCACGAAACGACGCAAGGTCGACGCACCGTGAAGATAACATCGTACAAGCAGCTGGACTGGGAAGAAAGATTCTCGCACAAACAACCACGTGAAGTAAAACCATACCACGTGCACGAACGGTCATGATACCGGGAGCCCGAGACACTAAATTGCTTATCGCCAGATGCCGCACGCGAGCCTTGATGACACATGAACCTTGATTTTACTCACCAAGCAGTATAGTACGCTGGTGGAGAATTTTTTTTATTGATTGAACGAGAGATCTCGACAACTCGAGGCTGCTCTCTCGTGGACAAAATACCATGCGTCTGGCTGGTATCATAATGCGATGTACTCTTTGTATATAATATCGCATGTTAGTTGTGAATCCCTGACTTAATACCTTGTGGGCCTGAAACTTTAATTACATGGGCTGACATTAAGGGGTGGCGTCATGGGGGAAGTACTTAGGTAGGACAAGGCATTGGCACATAGGTATATGGTTCGTTTGAAGAATTGTTGGATTTTTAACCAGACACAATTCTTGAGAAACGGGGGGAAGTGTAGGGATGAGAGTCCCTTATAACCCTTTCTCTCCTCACCATAGACCACAATAGTGATAGATGGAGATCCCAGTCATGCATAGATCATGCTATAGGAGACCTCTCTCGTATTATCGCTATATAATGCTGCACTCGTGCATGTATGATTATGAGACTCATTACTCTCTCAAGTACCTCGATGTAGGCTGTGCGGTGTCTTGTTTTAGGCTTAGTTAATACATCATCTCTCTGCAACTCGTCTGTGTTGAAGCTCTATCATCCAGAAGATATAGAATCACTATTGAGGCGCTACCTACTGCGTTATCAGGCGACCGTGGAAGATACCGAAGTTAAGTATTCGACACACTCCGCGGCAGGACGGCAATTCCTTCGGACCCTAAGTCCCTACACTACTCTAGGTACGGCCTGATTGATTACATTCGGCCAAGAAAATTGGTGGGCCTATCTCAAATAGTTCGACGAGAGCACTATCGGATCGCTAGAACTCTTTCAATTACTGAAACTTGTCTGTAATAGCAGTATGTCAAACAATAATAAGGAACTTAAGTATATAGTGATTATAACGAATAAAGCTTGCTCAATTCCCTGTTGAAATTGCTGGGATGAAAAGATTGCAGTGACTACCGGCTTGGTGGTGTAGGTCGTCGTCCACAGAATAGGTAGGTCTCGTGACCGCATCAAACCAAAGATGCTAAAAATAGTATCCTAACTTTCTGGCTAGCACATTGGGGATGGGGCGGTTGCCTTAGTTACACACACACACAGCTCCTTCAGCACTTCCTTGCCCAGCTTGCATATGCAGTTCATGCACACATGATATTTATATATGCACC
This sequence comes from Botrylloides violaceus, assembly GCA_030412335.1. NCBI lineage: Eukaryota > Metazoa > Chordata > Ascidiacea > Stolidobranchia > Styelidae > Botrylloides > Botrylloides violaceus. The sequence goes on from JASFYC010000763.1 coordinate 732,817, forward strand.
AATAGTGTGTGTGTGTGTGTAACGGCGTATACCATACAAGTCTCTGTAAATCCTGCGCAAAAAGGTTTTTTTAAAGGACAAAAATAAAAATACTTCTTATTCCTGCTCTCATACATCATATCACAATATTGTACAAAACTGTCGACCTCAAACAACAAAAAAATAAAATATTTGCACCTTATCACCATAAGGTAAACAGAATTCGACCACCACAGGGTAATTTTAGATTCATTACAGTAATAGGGCTTCGAGTATGTCAAAAAGCGTGTCGTAATTACCAGACTGCTGGCTGAAACATCGAATCAATGTCATGAGTTTCAGTGGGATTGCGTTTTGTGCTATTCGACAGGCTAAAAACTCTTTCATTTGAGTTCTGGGTCGGTGGCAGCCTGCCCAGTGTGACATTCATTTAATAAGCCGACAGAATAACACTGTTTAGTATGAAAAAAATATATAACTGTACGTAGGCAGTATAGAGATATTTTGGCAAAAATGGCAGCACAAAATTGCAAAAAAATGCAATATTTTATTAAGGAATAAACGCAGGCACATACAAAATGCACTCTAATGTAGCCTGGTTTGGTATAGACTTTACTCAAACCAATTTATGAATCACAAGAACTAGGCTCTGGAAAATGAGAACAAAAAACCTGACTCGAGCGATAAGTCAATCGACATGATATAACCCACACTGCAAATGTGGAAGATAGGCCTCTTCATAAAAATTTGACTTTCATTGGCGAAAAATTCAATAAGTAACGTCACATGATTCTCGAGACTTCAAATTTCATAAAGTAGGCGGTATCTCTCGAGACTTGTGGAGATCACTGAAAATTGGATTCCGATACCGTAAAAATAGGTAAGCAAATAGCACACTTCATTCAGTCGCTTCTTGTACCATATTTCAGCTTTTTGCCTAGTTATCCATTGAGCGTCCACACCTAAATGATGTCTACAGCCCCGCGTCCAAAAGCTGCAGGGCTGAAAAAGCACATACAGCCTTTCACAGTAGACTCAAACGACATACAAGCATCTTGAGTGTCACCAAACAAGATCCATAGCCTATATTATGCTTGGTACCATGTCAAATAGAATCTTTGCACATGCATGAATTCCTACGCCTTCAGGCTCATGAAATCAGTGTGGCTGTGGCTGTGAGTCAGAGTGGAAGTCATAAAATTTTCCATACCATTACTACTGATTGGCCTATTTCAGCATTGCATGCTATTTTGCCACAAACTCATAGGCAATTCCTTTCAGTGATTTTGGCATGGTGTTGACATCTTGATACTTCTGTGGTCTCTATCTTGTCAGTGATCTCAATTCTCAGGTGTCGTCGTCAAAGTCAAAAGACTTTGGAATGTAGCCAGAGCTGAAACTCACTTGACCATAAGTTGAATTTTCATACACATTCACCATGGAATCATGATTACTTGAAGTAGAGGTTTCGTCAACACCACCTTGACATAGACGATCGCCTGAAACCGGTTCATCTCTCTCAAAGACGCTTTCACCAGAATCAGAATCTACTGGAAACGGAATCTCAGGTGATACATTATCATCCTTCATATCACGCAGAGGAAAATGTTCGATTAAGCTCCGTTGTTCAGTAATATCCGGCTCAGAAGTGTCGGTGTGACAAAAATTAGCTGATTCAGTGCTCTGACTGTCTTCACCATCCCTTGCATTCAAAGATGCATTAGATATTGTTTCGCAGTTCAACAAGCATTCGAGTTCACCTTCATCTGCATTAGATTGAGACTCTGGCAATATAGGATCAACTTTTTCCGCAACTTCTGTCACTTCAATCGTTTCGTGTGAGTTCGAGTCCCTTTGCATGAACTTATTGAGAAAATCCTAAAAAATGAATAAGGTATGTGCATCACTGTAGTGATCAAGTAACTGATTCCGTGTCAAAAGTCAAGCCGATTCATTGAGACCAAAAGTGGTAAGTCAAGTCAAAGTCTCAACATTTTAAAATTTGAGTCACAAGTGAAGTCGAGCCGCCGAGCCTTCCGGTACAAGTCTTGATTTACAGCAGGAAGGACATTCCACGTAAAAGTCACAGTTAAATCTTGTGCCACAAGGGAACAGTTATATACAACACAACTGGCCTATATTGCTAACGAAAGCCACAATTTCTAATCTGCGACTGACTGTTAAAAACTATCCCACAGTCCCTGCACTATACACGAAATGTCAATCAACAATAGAGGTAATCAATTATTCCGCTAACACAGATGAGTACAGTTCTTACCAAGGTGTTACTTAAGACATTTTTCCAACGTTCATCTTCCTTGGCCCTTCTTTTACGAACCCTCCACACATAGACCAGCAACGATACCACCAGTAAGAGAGAGAAAAAAATGATCGCTAGCAAAATCCAGTCAGACATTGGTTCCTCAAGATCAACTTTCTCACTGAAAGTTAGACAGACGTCAAGTTCTTTCAAGGAATTTTGTTTCATGCTAGAATCAGGTTCCATGCATAAATAGCAATTGCAACTAGGGATGGGCGTTCCGAATTGAGTGTTTCGAATCCATGACGTACTGAATTCTTGCCTGACAACTTACCACACGAAACAAAGTCAGCGGTGCTAGCTATGGTACACCTACGTTTCGTATGCAACCATGAATAATATGTGCAAACTTGTAATCTTCTGTCATAGATATCCATGTATGTGGTATGGGTCAGTGCTGAGTAGGGAATTCCAAGCTTTGCGCATCCTTATTATTGGCTGCTCAAGTAATAAGTAGCAATAGGCTAGTTAACCTCAGTCAAAATAACTTTTACGTAAGATTAGTAACAGCCAACTTGCCGCGTGGCATTATTTCTTGCAGATAAGACGGATCCAGGTCTACATAGAGTTTGTTCACATGCAGCCGTGCTAAGTCAGATATGTCTAACAGGTCAAAAATTGCCCACCATCCAACCGATCGCCGGCCCATGCTCAAGAAACAACATACCACAAGTTTTGATCTCCTTCTTGTGGCAAGGCATACACGTTCCCATATATATAGTCACTTCCATTGAAATGTCCCCGATAAACATAATAAACGGTGTTTCCATGTCCAAACAATCGTTGATAAGTGCTTCCACACTCAGCTGTTAGAAACATAATGTAATTATAATCGCAAAATATGTATCGATCGCTGAGCGTCTTATGCTACAAAGCTATTATTATTATTGAATTATTATTATCGAATTTGGAAAAAATAACAAAAGGTTATAAGATTACAATTATTTATAATCACAACTTATGTATGGTCAAAGATTTCTTAGTACTGGTATCATAATAACAGGCTTCAGGCCTTGCAGCTATGTTATCACATTCATTTTCGACTGATGGAGAGCCAACATCTAATGAGGCTTGAGTATTGACCCCTTACAACCAAGTTAAAACATTCATTCAAACACCTGATGGAGGGATGAGGCTTCACTCTCACAATTAAGTTAAAACATTCATTTTCACTTGGTAGAGGGGCGATGGCTCATGAGCTCATGAGGCCTACAGTTGCTTGCAATTTCTTCTTTCGAAACTTGCATCATATCACTGATGCCTATGCAGCAGAAGATCAGTGATATCTCGTCGAAAAGCTCAGGCATAGGAAATTTGATAATAAATTTGGTTAAAATATAATTTGTATCTGGCCCTTCCCTGCCAGGCGCTAGCAATATGTGGTGTTAGTGTAGAGGGGCGACACCGGCCAAGAAGAAGAGCAAACAGGTTTTATCAGCGCGTCCTGGTTCGAAGGCCATAATTGGTACAACAGTACTTCCAGCATCCGGAATAAAAGACGGAGCCAAACAACCATGGGCAGTAGACCTATATGGGATGGTCAGTGGTCACCAAAAAAGAACATAAAGAGTCAAAGGGAAAAGTATGACACAAGGTCTACTCAGTTTTAATAATCAAATGATTATTATCGGGTACCTTGATAAAACTCATGGATATCACCGGCTGATACAGCACAATCCAGCTTTGGGCAATAGATGAGACCTCTCGTGCAGTTGTTTTTATACTTTGGATGCCCATTAGCAAAACAAGTCATTCGTCCCTCATCATCGGCATCACAATTGTAGTCATTACTGCACTGAAATTCTGGATCCACAAACGCACAGACCTCTGCATAGTAGCACTCGTGTACACGGACCTGCCCTCTGTGGCACCAACAAGATTTGATATCGTGCATTCTCGCTCTTTCAACCATGCAATGCAATAAAGTTGTATTTTCCTCAACACAGTATTGTTTGTCATAGGACATTCTGAAATCGCCGCATTGTGACGTGAGATTTTGATGAATTTCTTCATTCCAACGGTTTGATTTAGTTTCACACTCCCAATTGCCATCACCTGTCGTTGAAACAACCACAAATAATGGGACAGTCATAAACAGTGCTTCAAAAATCCATTTCATAGTGCAAGGAATCTGGATGTTGCGTAGGCGTGGTGCTGCAAAATAAGCAGTGATGTGAATTTGGCATCACAAAATAGCTGACAAACACACATAAAACAAATCTGCAAGGAATTGAAACATATAAGACGTAGGTGCCTGGTAAACCTACTACACTAGTCAATAATAATTACAACAGTGGATAATGGTGACATACCGGTATTGAGGCATATATTTGTATTGAAAAATGAAAAAATTGACGAATAACTCTCCCTCTGACAATTTGATTCCAAACAATCTGGAATCCACTACATCACAAGGCCTTGGTAGGGATGGAAACATTGAATCGAATGTTCGGAATCAATTCGAATCGATTTTCTTGCAGTTTACTAATGGAGATGTATAGTGCCATCTAGTGTTTGAGATAATTTTTTAATTGGAAGTAAAACTGACTTATCATAATTTTGGAACAAAATAGTTCAAATCAACAGATTTTGTTAAAATACTGGGCTCATTTCAAAATGAACATTATTGCAGAACTAGTTTCTACATAATCATCATAACCTGTAATGTAAAACTGTACAGATACTGACAATAATTCGATGATTTGGTTCAATTCGAAAAAAAATGTTTATTCGTGTTCAGAATCGTAAATGATTTGCCCATCACCCAGTCTGCATTTGATGTCAGGTGATCGAGCGAGATATTTTCAACAGCTGTTGCACGCAGGGCTCTCATATTTTATATTTTAGGAGCGCATGGGGACAATGATGGGATTGCGAATAAATTCATGGTTTTGAGCAGTCTGTCTACCTACTGTGGATCAACTAAGGCATAAAATAGGCACAGGTTTTCGTCGAGATGTGTAATGAAATGCAGTCTGGCCCATCACGTTAGTGGTGAATTTACACTCTCAAGAGACGTACCGGTCAATTTGGGTTATTATTTTGTGGAACAAAAATGAGCGGAGTAGAGTCCAGTCAATCATAAGCATCCACATCGAGACATGAATCTGTGAGTTCGCGACACCCACATCTTGCCGACTCTATTATAGAGTATCACTGTGTTTGGTGGCAACAAATGGCGGCATAAATGTAGAACATTTCATATGAAAATGACTGTTGGCTTTCGCTAGTTGCTCAAGTAATAAACTAGAAACGTGAGCATCCTCAGAGGTCAGGAAGACGCCAAATTTTTAAACGAAAGAGGGCATTTCCTCAGGTGACGAACGGTGAGCAATGACCTTACCCAGATTAAATCTGTCTGTCTGTCTGTTGACTGTAAATCTCTTCGCCCCTGCAGCTCCCCCAAGACTCCACCGCTACAGTTCGTAGAAGTCGATTCCTCAATTGTACTGCGGGCCACATAAACAGTCAGTACACGGCCAATCATGCTGTTGGATTGTTAATTGACACATTTTCATAACTTCTGGCGGTTCTTGCTCCCGGTAAGGAGAAAATGATGAACTATTGGCTTTAATAAGATATCGCAGGTATCGCATATATCACGCAGATATCGCATATATCAAATTTCCCGGCGGGGTTACTATAAATGAACGAAAGTTCGTAACCTTGCAACGTGGCGATATGATGAAATACAGTACCCCTTTTTGTGCTTAAATAGCGCGGATATCAGAGCTATATTACGCAGATATTGCAGATATCCCAAAAAAGTGGACGGCACCCGGCTCCGCTTCGCTCCGCATGGGCCGGCCAGACACCACCCAACCCGCCTGCGACACGCCCCCTCCTCTATCTTAGGCCCCGGACTCAGTCCGAGGGTGACATTACTAACCAAATACTACGAAAAAACACGACTACAGGCGTAATTAATTGATTTTCGTTGTTTTTGGTTAGTAGGCTAAAGACACCCTCTGACCGTGTCTGGAGCCTAGGATAGAGAAGGGGAGGTATCGCAGGCAGGTTGGGTGGGGTCTGGCCTTAGATTAGAAAATAGATTAGAAAATAAATGGTCTGGCCGGCCTGTGCGCAGCGACGCGGAGCTGGGTTAAGCGGTGCCGTCCACCTTTTTGTGATATCTGCGTAATATAGCTCTGATATCTTCGCTATGTAAGCACAAAAATGGGCATTTCATCATATTTTCACGTTGCAATAAGGTTACGAACTTTCGTTCACCTATAGTAACCTCGCAAGATAATTTGCTATATGCTATATCCGCGTGATATATGCGATACCTGCGTGATATCTGCGATATCTTGGTAAATTCATTATGCCGAAAATGATAGAAATAGAATGCACGGTACGTACTGTAGTGTAGTATTTCGTACGGGAAATCTCCTTGCTGGATAACGTAGCCTACTGTATGTAGCTAGAACAGGCTACCACGCTACCAAACCAGAGGCTACCACGCTACCAGTAGATTCAAGTTTATTGTTGTTTTGCAAATAGAATATGCGTCGTACACAGAATTGATATACGGAGGAAAGTATACTAACGATAGTTGGTTATCTATATAAAAAAAAAACAAAGAGTAGCATTTGGTACTGGTTTACTCCTGCTGTTTAGTTTAGATTAAACAGTTTAGTGGTTTGGCCTACTAAATACAACTATAGCGTCCGTCCGTCCGAAACTACCATCATTTGTAGGACGGAATACACAGTATGGCAGCACGCAGCACTGAACTCATGGTAGGGTGTGCAATGCCTTGCCTGCCCCTGCCGTGTTACAATAGCCTTGTAGGCCTATCAGCTGTCTTAGGCAGCAGAGAGGTTCGTGAATTCATGCAGATTGATGCTTACAACCTAAGGTAGTTAAATTTTAACACTTTCACCTGTGCAATAGGCCTTGGGGTATATATTAGTGGCACACAACGATCACATTCGAAATTTCCAGTGCCTGACCATACAATGAGAACAAGTAAGCTATGAGTGATCAACCCCTGGATGTTCAGACGAACAATGTTCTTGAAAGTATGTCACTGACCTGCTGGACAATGGAAAAGCTCCATGCACTGCACTATACACGAAGTCCTGCTCTGATAAAAATTTTGTTACCGGTATTGATTCTAGGGTCTAATAACATGCCGTTTCTGTATGCCATTACAATATGCTACGTTATGGCTGTGGTAGCAAATCGGGTAGTTGGAAATATTGAAGGAAACGATAGGAACTCTACAACAGAAGCCCTTAGAACATGCCAAGAACTGAACTATGCACATCAACAGCAATGTCACATCACCAATCCACAGACTTGGACTTGCTTGATATCAAAGGCATTATCTATTAATACTTCTTCTTGTTCAACTTACCGCCAACAAGGATTGAAGTCATATATGTGTGGCTATTCTGAAATTTGCGCTTTTGCCGATGACATGTTTTCATGTGATGGCTCGTACAACTGTAGTGTTTTGGAATATGGTCAATTGAGCTGCACAAAAGATCAAATGACGTTTTTCAATAGAAGTTGCACGCCAAGCTTATTGTATTGCACATATGATGCGGATAGCTATTACACCTTGGACCAGTGCAACAGTGAGGAATCCCATGTTCATGAATTCAGAGGTATGAGGCATATGCGAGCTTTGAAGAATAGGCTAGATATGTTAGCGTGCTGTGGTTAACCTTGACATCCCCATCTTCTCTTTTCTTTCATGGGATAGATATATAGATGATTTGCCTGCAGATGGTCCCCTAAATCTATGGCCGTGGACTGTATCATTGACTTCATTCATTGTTCAGGCAGCAGCTACCCATGCCTTATTGGCAAATAATGACTCTGTTCTCATAAATTATTATTACATATTAAGTAGATAGAACAATTGATTTTTTTTAATCTGCAAAATTGTAAATACAAATTAGGACCAATATCTATAACAATGCAGCCACACTCTGATTGGTAGTCAGTCAGTGACAGGGGTTGTGACTGTGATAGTCATCTGGGCTATAAAAAAACTGGAAATATTGAGATCATAATATGCATCAACCTGGCATACGGTACAAGACGTTGCTAGTAATTGAAAATGCCGTAAATTCCAATATCAACAATGAACTCATCGTGCTAAAAGGTGCCCTTCTTAGAATAGTCTCAAATCATTGTTGTTATTATTTGATATTTTCAAATGGTTTCGTTCATTCTTAATATATAATTTTCAGACGAGTGCATAAAACAGTATGAAGGCAACTCGACAAATCATTCTCTGTGGTTTTATGTCCAGTTATCGCACTTTAATAATGAGTCGGTGCGCTATACAACATTAAAATCAGTCCATAATCCCAACTGGAAAGGAGATGATTCAAAGTTGTGGTATGTTATTTACTGTAGGCCTATGACTTATGTGATAGATAAACATGACTGGACTACTCTACCTTATATTTTCACTTGCACAGCACTTCAGAACTTGAACCTGATCTGACTGGTCAAGATCAAACATTAACCATATCTTTGGCTTCTGTGGGAGGAATATTCCTGTTAGCAATTACATATGCACTTTATGAGGGCAGAAAAAGATGGAAAGTTCGACAAAAATCTCTTAGAAACGAAGTGGAGGATTTTGTGGTAAGACATAAAAATTATTCCAGTTACGCATCGTTGATTACTCATCGATTCCATTTATCAAATCACGTCATCACCAAGTCGAAGCCTAGAGCAGTTGCATAAGAGTGTCTGCTGTTTCAGTACAGTAGTTCATTAGGCCCTATGCAATAGACCTTCTGTTCTGCTCACCGGAGTGGAATGTGGTGGCAAGCTGTTCGAGGTCCTTTTTGCCATACTGGTAATGTAACACAGGCCAATTTGCACTGGGATTTTGAGGGTTACAAGTAATATTTGTTTAGTGTAGTTAAAGTATTGAAAAATAATTTACTGGTATATTTGAAATTGTCGTACATTGCTCAAGTTCAACGATTTTTGCAAGCATCATGACTAGAAATACAACATCACGAAATCAGATGTCTCCGACTCTCATTTGAAGGTGATGGCTGATTCATGCAGAGACGGTTTTCAGGATTATATAATAATTTTTATATGTCCTATGCAGTAGTCCAAACTCACTTGGGAGGGCCTATATTCAAGTAGTTTGACTGTTTTTGATTTAAGAAACGTGAGTGAAAGCGACTTCATGCACTTGTCATCAAAACAAGTGGTCATTCTTCATCGCCTGGGTTTTCCTGTCAGGGTGCTTGCACTTTATTTTTTTGAAATTTTGGACCATCTTTCGATTCGCAGTTAATATTGTTACCTGTACCGGTACCACGGTATGATATGATACTTCCGATACTAAAAATTGCTACCCAGTAACTATTTGTGGAACAATATGGAGTTGCCACGAGTCTCTAACCTGTGGTTACGGCCTAAGAACATCTCAATCATATATTAAATGCTTAGGAGAATGCAAAGAATTCCTTGTTTTCACAAATAATCTCACGTAATAATTATATTCTGCAGGCCAGAAACCTGAAAAAGTTCGTCGATTCAGATGAGAACCCTGCATTCTATGAAGCCCCAGTGCCTGACGAAAGGTGTGATGTCCTACCAGAGATCGAAAGTATAACAGATCTGCAAGTAGATCACTACTCACAAAATGGTGATAAACCACCAAGCACAGAAGCACCTTTAGCCACGGAATGCAACACATCAACTTCAACCTTGACCCATAACTGGGATAACCCATCTTACATTTCAAAGAAGGAACAGCAGCGTCATAATGAATTTACCACGACATATCCCAACTATTTTCCTAAGACTGAAGCGGTATGGACTGACACAAATATCAGGCTGAGTACAAAACCCATAGGCTTACTTGAAAACTCATCCGAAAAGGTTAGCATATCAAAAGACACCTGCTATAATTTTGACGAGCAAGATAATGATCTTGATAGAAATGTTGATGATTCTATTCCATGCAGAAATGATGGGTCTTATATCTCAAAAAAATTGCCCTTACGCGACCAATAAATATGACCAGTAGCTCGCTACTTGTAGACTATGACGACTTTTGTTCACAAACACTTTAAAATTCTTCACACTGCTGGGCAAATCATATAATTTCTGATACCGAATACAAATCGAACTTTGAAATTCTTCACAATATGCCAGTAAATAGAGATGGGCAAACCGTATCATTTGTGATACCGAATACAAATCGAATAATGTTTTCAAACTGTATTATTGAGTAACCCCCTCCAGTATTATACATATGCAACCTCAAGCCATAAATATTTGTTGACTGTCACCAGAAATGACATCCTACCACTTTTCTATGTATTTTTCCATTATCTCTCTCTGCCTAACTCCAATTTTTGTATCCAATTTATTATTATTTTATACATAAAAACTGCCGCATGCTCAATCTAGAATATTTTTTTTTGTATTATTCATTTTTTTCCAATATATTTTATACATGTAGATTATCAAATTCAATATTGTCTCCTGCCCCAACATAAGTCAGTTACACTTTTACGCCTTGTCTGTACGGTAAAATTATAATCTGTTGCAATAATTGATTAATATCATGTGACGTCTATGCCTCTTTTCAGAATACACAGAATCTGATCATACTAGTGTCGTTTGACTAATTTCAAGAGGCATTCAATTTAAGAAAAATGGTCACGTCGAACCAAAGAAATTAAAATCGGTACCCATTCCTTCTCTGCTTGACAGTCAGTCAGTATGATGGGATGGTTACGATTGTGATAGTGCTCACGACTATATACAGGAAGTATCAACACACACTAAGCATCGAACTGCCGTATCATGACCTTGGTAGTTGAAAATGCCATGAATCCAAGGCAACAACAATAGAAAAGATTTGTGGAAATGCAATTAGTGATGGCATCCAAATTGCGAGAATATTAAAAACATTGCTGTGCCGTATGTTCTTTTACATTGTCAAGGACTCTGTACCTGTCTACCAGTGAACTCAGGCTCTATGGCTATTATTAAAAGCCAACTTATCATGCTCCTTATTGCTTTGTTAATCAGGTCATATTAAATGCGATCTAGATATGAGGAGGTGATAAAAACTAGTAATACTGCATATAAATTGGCACGTGGAAAGCAGACTGTACACATGATTGTTAAATTCAAGGATATCTTGAAACTCCTGATGCCCCATGGTATAATAATAGGTCATCAGCCACGAAACCTTTAGGTCCTGGGTTGAAATCTTGACTGCATCTTACCAAAGATTTTAAAAATGGTATCCGTAGCTTTGTCACAAGACGGTCAGAGTATCGAAGATAGTTCAAGAGGATGGCGCTTGACTTTGACAACCTACGACTCTTTGAGTGCTTCCTCGTCCAGCCTGCAGCAATGGCGTGTGCAGCATGTATAGAGTGAGGTCAAGTGAAAATTCCCGGAGTTTCAAGATATTCCTGGTCAAACGGTACATTGCAACTAAGGGTTCATTTTATCATATTATAGGCAAGAATGGAAAAAATAGGGATAATTGCACAAAATACACAAGAAATTAACAAATTACGCACATGATGATTTTCAGTCAAGCTACTTACTTCCTCACATAACCTTGCCGTATTGTTGTCGGTGGCTACTGAGGCTGCGACACTTCGAAACTGATTAAAAGAACACATTTCTTTGCAATGAAAGAAAGATATTGGAAAAGGTTCTGAGTTACTGTCATTTTTGTACCAAAATTCGACAGAGTATGTACCATTGGTCTCTTCATATAAGTCTAACATAAGACAAGATGCGTAAGGCGGAACCTTCCAGTTGTAAGCTCCCATTGAGATTAACGTAGATGCAATTGACCAATCGTGACCTGAATATCCTACAAATGAGTATTTATTTTCACCATTGATACGATTCATCATATTTTCAAGAACTTTTTCTAGAATTACACCCGTCCTTAATTTTGACAGCGATTTTGCATGTATCATTTGTAAATCGCTAAACCGAGTTGCAACGTATAAAGCAGAGAGGTGTTCAAACTTTTTCATAAGGTTGTCATCAGCCCAAGTAGGCAATGTGTAGTTGTTAGCTCGCAAACAGAGCAAGTTATCATGCAATAAGAAAAAGTTATCAAAATTTATGTCTTCTGCAACCCCAGTTATTTTAGTCGCATAACTAAAATCCGCAGCATATCTTATATTAATAGCATTTATATCATTGATTAATACAGCATCAAGATGTTGCTGAAAATTTGTACAACCTTTTTCGGGGTCTTGGTAGATCTTAGCCAGCCAATCACGGGAAATCTCTGTAGTATGAAGTGGAAACGGGATCCATGGAGTATCTCTTCCTTTCCATTCTGTAGTGTTAGACGGAGAGTACAGAGCAGCTACGACACATTGAGCAGACATTTTTGAACGATCCAGATCGGTGCTTTTTATAAAAATTTCTTTGCTTCGATATTTTCTGCTTAATATGTGACTGTACTTTGATTTTAAGTACAACCCAAGGTTATATGATTGATTCTTTCCTTGTTCCGTAAGTTGATACGGACCATCCGTCCATATATTTTTATAAAGATCATTAGGGTATGTGTACATTGGTGAACGGTCTCCGTGACGCCATATTACGTTGCCTTGAATCAGCTGCCTAGAGGTTACGAATGTAGTGAACGATAAATATATACAACAAAATAGCGTAAAGTCCTGCATTGACACAGCCATCACACAACCATCACAATTATCTGTAAAATGTATAATTTTTTAATTCAACGACAATCAAAACAATGGGTTATTCAAATTTTGAGCATATTTTGTAAGAGGATGACTCATTCCTCCATGGCAAGTAAAAAAACCAACAAATAGCCACGCAGTAGAGTTTGGCAAGGCAATAATGTGCGCGGACAGTATAGGCAACCAGCCAATGGGGGTAATAGTGTTTACTCAAAATAAAGCAATGTGCAATAAAATGCAAGATACCCAAATAAAATCTGTCACCCTCTCTAGTCTCTACCATTACCTTAGGTCTGTCTACTAGTCATATAAAAAAATAATCTGTCAAGGAGGCTAAAAATTCAAAGCAATGTACATCCAACTGACGCACCACGTACGAAAAACCGTCGGAATTAAGACATAGCAGCACTGTATTAACCACAAAACACAGCAAAGTGTTTCATCAAGTATGGATGCAAGCTGAACTGTAGAAGACTCGAGTTCCAACTGAAAACACAATGATGGCTAAAATTTAAAAAAATTAAAAGCGTAAAAAAATTTTGAGTAAGTCTAAGTAAGTAAGTAAATTTTGAGTAAGTCTAAGTCAAGACTAGGCTTTTCTCACTCATAAACAAATTGTTAGTACCGGTACATAACGTAAATTCAATTTCAGTACTGAAGTAGGCTAGTGGCATGTGACCTATTTAACATCACAATAAACACACTATCACCACTGTCTTAATGTATAATGTCGTCTACGTGAGATAACAGCATACAAAATGAACGAACCACATAAGAAGTACACGAAGTATCTGTAATCAGTGTTTGGTTTGTTCATGACGCCACAAAGCAGCGGAGTTGTATCATCAGTAACAACAGTAGAGGCGACCTCCAAAAATTTTCCAAATGAACAATTTCGTCCACAATCATAAAATGATAAAGGGTACGGATCCTTTGAACTGTCGTTCCTATACCAAAACTCGACCGAGTAATCATTTTCATTATTTTCGTATAAATCTATCATAACGCATGAAGCATAAGGCGGAAGGATCCAATTATAAGCTCCTAATGAAGCGAGAAGAGGTGTCAGAGTGGAATCATGAGCAGAATATCCAACTAGAGACAATTCTGTTTGACGAGAAATTCTTTTTTTCATATTATCAATCATTCTTTCTAAAATAACCCCATTTCTCATTTTTGATAATGTCTTTGAATATACACTTTCCATATCCACAAAGCGTACACCAATTGAAATCCCAGCGAGATCTTCCAGTGTTTTCATAATCGAATCATCCACCCAATCAGGCAGAAGGTGACCGTTTTCTCTGAGACAATTTAGGTTGTCAAATATATTTAGGATTGAATATAAATTGTATGGTTTCTCACTGCCAGTTAATTGTCTAATTTTTTCGAAAAAGTTTGAATAGGATGCAATAGTGTTGTCGTAACCTTTAGAGGATTTTTGTATATCTGCCAACAGGATGTCACATTTTGGACAGTCTTCTTTAGGATTTTGCTGCACTTGTATTAACCAATCATGTGACGTTTCACTTGAATGGAGCGGAAACGGTATCCATGGCGTCATTTTAGATTGCCATGTGCTGTATTTCTTTGGGGAATACAAGCCTGCCAATACGCACTGGGCAGTCATTTTTGTACGGTCCAAATCCGTTGTTTTGACATAAACTTCATTGGCTCTGTAACTGTCACTGAGCAAATGTCCGTATTTTCCTCGCAAATAAATCCCCAAATCATATGCTTGGGACATTCCTCTCTCTGTTAATTGATATGGGCCATTTTTCCAGAAGCCTTTGTAAGGATCGTTAGGATAAGTGTGACCAGACGATCTGTCACCATGTCTCCAGAGCAGGTTACCTTGAATAAGCTTTTTGGCAGGCACGTGTTGCAGACTCAGACAAATGTTGATAATGAAAAAGAAGACACTGACATATCGAACATACATCAGGATAATTTCACCAATGCATCAACAGAAAGTTATATTAACCTACCGGTGTACTCCTAGTTCCAAGAAGGCCTTTCACTATAGGATAAGAAGATAAGTCATCAAGATGAGGACGTCAGCTTGCAAAGCGGATGACTGAACGAGTATCATAAAACATAATTATTGCGCCTGTTACCGATTCGATTTTCGTGAGTAATTTCGTACTTTTGCAACAGAGTCAATAAAAAACATGGTATTTATTTATTGATAATGATTTACAGAAGACAATTCATCAGCTGTCTCAAATTCGTAAACAAAACCAACAATTGGTTGCGGAGCGTCACCTGGCGACTTATGAAAGTTGAACACTGCAGACGCGAGATGTCCACTGCGAGCTGGGCAGGGACTTCAGTGGTGCATTTGGGCATCAACTCTTGGTCTGGGGGAGTGAGAGATTTTCTTTTTATTAAGAAACTAAAGCCATGTACGCCAGGTAAATGCTCACAGTATAAGTGTCAATGCCTCCGACTTATAGCTCGGATCACTATTACAGTCACGGCTCTCCGATGCCGACTGACAAGCAGGAACGGGAAATCTTCGATTAGACTCGGTCGGGAATTTTGGCTGATAGCAGACGCAAATTTTCAGTTCCAAACTACTTACTTGCTCGTAACCGAACGCGGATGCCTATCTTCCCGAAATCACCACTACCCACAAAAGAGTACTGGTAAAAAAACGCGGAAGCCGTTCCAACTCGTAGGCTACTCAACGTGGCCAAGTGGCTCGACAGTGTCCCGCTCCCACATGGCCAATACAGCCCACCCCATAGAAGGTGAGCACGCGCTAAGCCTCAATATCTTTACACACATCATCGTCAGAACAGCAAGTCTGCAACAGATGATATCCAACATTAATTTATTTGCCTAACGGCGCTAACTTCACATAGAAAGTAACGGAAAGACATGCAAAAGGTACAAAACAGTTTTGACTACATTCGAGACATCTACAGCAAAACGCTGATTGATAAATTTCGGAAACTTTGCTGCTCGAACAGACAGTTTAACCACAACCACTGTGAGTAAATATTGTTCTTTATCGTGGTCTACCACGTCCACGCCCACCAGCTGGTGGTCCATCAACACTAGATCTGGGGTTGCGGATAGTCTCATCGACTGAGAGAATTAGGCATGCAGCCTCTGAAGCAGCTGTCAGCGCGTTTATCTGCAAAGAAAATAAAGAATACTTAGTTCAGAGCTAGATCAAACCTCTTAATCGCACAGAGACAGCTTCCCACTATTGGGTAAAGAAGAGACAGCAACAGTAACAGACACTTAGCCAAACACTATATATCATGTAAGTAGGGATGGGCAAATCGAATCACTAGTGAACTCAGAATCAAATCGAATCTTTCCTTTCGAATCGAATCATTCGAATCAGGGTATTGGCACTTAAGTTTCCCTAACTAGAAAAACATTTTTAACAAAGTTTCTACGAAGCCAGTTTTATTGCTTTCAATGTAAAAGTAGCAGTAAGGTAGAATACAATAAGCAGGTTGTACAGTATCTTAGCGGAACGTCCAATTGAAGCAGTGATTACAGCAATGAGCTTAAGCAAGAAGCTTCACAAAATAAGGGCGGTGAATTTAGCAGAAGTTGAAATTAGAGGTCGACCGATATTTGACTTTTTTGCTAATATCGGTATCGGTCATTTTGGCCGCCGCTATTTAAATGTTGTTAGGGAACGTATTTCTCGGCGCTTTTGCTATACGCCGGTATGCGCAGTTGTCTCGCTTCAGTTACTTTCTTTTTGGATAGCCGCAATCACGCTTGTAATGTAGGAAGTGTGTGCCGTATGCCAGCGCCAGACTAAGCGGCGCCGCTTAGAAGGTTCACGCCATGTCGTAAACAGGAAATGAAACATCCGGAAGTGGAAACTAGCGGGTTTACGAACGAATACGTGCTTTTTGCTGCATGCTGCGACTGTGAAAACACTTCGTAACACATGGAAATACGTGTTTACCCGAGCACTAAAATTACATCTATTGCCGTTTGGGCGTTCGCCGAGAGGCCATTCCCCGATTCGAGATTCGAGGCCTGCCTAATTTTGATTCGAATCATAAGTGATTCGAATCGATTCGAATCAGTGATTCGAATCTGCCCATCTCTACATGTAAGGTTTTGAAGTAAATCCAGCATGGAGAACAGCATGACAGATTGCTGTGAAACCTCAAATTGATGTCGGCTTGGTTTGACCCCATAGAGAGGAAGATCTCAAAATGGCAACATGCCAAGCCTATGAATTTGCAAAATAATCTAGCCCAACAGACAGAGCTCCAAATAGGTAAATGGTTGCCACACAAGTAAAAAAGTACATGGCAGTAACATCCACTGAATAACAACTTACCTTGACTAAGGATGGTTCCCAAACATAAGCCTGGAAGTTGTCAGACACGTCTTCCTTGTTGATATCAACCCCATACCTACAACATAAAAATTTCCTAAAGATACTTTTTCACAACAAATTGCCTTGACCGGTGTCAATTAAGCCGACCATGGTTTCATAGACAGTGAACATTCCACAGGTGCAAGGCTGCAAGATGGGCATGAGCAGTTGGGCCCACCGCCCAACAGGCTTACAAATGTTCAAGTTTAGTGATAGGAACTTGCACATGACAGAAAGATACCCATACCCATTATCACATATTCAACGTGTTACATTGATAGTAGCTGCTTGCGATACTACAGTTTCAACATATCTAGAAATTTTATGGAAAGATATAATATACAAAGTAGCAAAGAATAATTCCCGAATCTTTTATTCTAAAACTTAATCAACACATAGTGATAGCAGTGCAGTACAAGCAACAGTAGGTACGAGCAATCACAAGATCATACCATTTGTTTCCAGTTGCATGAGCTTGTCTCAGTTTATTCAATATGTTCGTGGCATCAAACCCGGCGTTATCACAGAGTTGCCTAGGGATAGTCTCAAGAGCCTGTCAAAAATATTGTTTATTGTAATTATTAATAAAGAATACTGAGTGTGACACAAAAATCAAAAAGTTAATTTTTCAATTTTGGCTTCATAAAGATTGACGAGATTACCTTTGCATAAGCTGCTATTAACAACTGTTGTTTTCCTTTTATAGTACGTGAGTGATCTCTCAAATGCTTGCTCAATTCCATTTCAATAGCGCCTCCACCAGCCACTACAGAATCGTTCTGTAACAAAAAATTATACCTAGTGCTTGATAATTTTCTCAGTTTAAGCTCTCTTCTAAGCAGTATTTTGGAATGTTGATGTTACATAATATACACTAATGACATGTTGTTGTGGTCCTCTTCCAAAATAAAAAAAAGCTGGTCGTAGGGTTTACGGTACAGATGACATACGACCCATAAAGTGTGAAACTGCAGAGGTGGTTATTTGATGAATCGATTAGAAAAAATTATTCGAATCATATCGTGAATAACAAGGGATTCGAATTGCCTATCCCTAACCAGGATCTCCTGTTTGAATGTGAGGGAGTATCGTGCTTGTTTAATTGTGACATGGCACAACCACTTGACCAGCACGGTACCGGTACATGTCTGTGGCCACTCAATTAACCCACGTTAAATACCTTAATTGCTCTTCTGACAATCATGATGGCATCGTGGAGAGATCTCTCAGTTTCTTCCATAAACTGTTCTGTGCCACCACGAAGGATTAGGGTACTTGTCTTAGCTTGTGGACAACCTCGGAAAAAGTTGTATCTGAAAACAGCACCGGCATAATGGTATAAATTAGAGGCCAACAGCATTCCAACTAAGTGGTGTATTACCTCTCTCCACCAACTTGTTCTTCGTCAAAAATTTCACAAGTTCCAAGAACATCTGGGGTTAAGCTTTGTACAGACGTCTGGATAGAGCCTCCACATGCCTGATATCAAGAAATAAGAGATCTTGGTTCAAATAAGAGTCCAGTACTGTCGCTTTTGATATATAACTCGCTACTACTGCTGTAGGCCTACTAAACAGGTAACTGAATGCCTACTTTTTAGTCCTTTCCCTATTGTGATCATTGCTAATAATTATTATTCGGCCATCAATCTAATAAACTAACAAGTTGACCGTTGCATAAACATAGGGTCTTCGAATTCCTCCACTCCTTTTAAGCCTAGATCGAACATCTTGCACATGTGCCCAATTTTTTTTATTATAGTGTCAATGTCAAAGCCCCAACCATATGGATATTACATAGAAAATATCGAGTACCATTGGGAGCTAATATTTAATGTAGGCCCGTTTTGACTCCATGAAAGGGTTAAGCGCCTTCCGTGGCAACATACCAGGCCGCGACAACAGCATCAGAAAAATGTCAGTTACCTTCATCGTTCTTTTGAGGTCTTCTTCAGCAACTCGTCCCGCGCAAAACATATCTCTGTCCGCGAAATATTGCGTAGCGACGTCACCGATGGGAAGTCTGCTGAGAACAACCTAAAATACAGGTACATTGATAAAGTTTACAGACAATAAGCGGGTCACATCAGTTTGCAAGACTTATAAACCAAAAAAAGAAGATTCTCATCTACAAGGGAAAATTTCACTGTTGGTAAAAGTGATGTATGCTCAAGACGAAGTAGAATGCTGCATGTCATCACCATGATGTGGAAATATGTTGAGACAAATCAGACAATGTCAATAACAATAATGCATAATTATATACTATTATTTTATCACCACCATCAACACAACCTTAGCGTAAGTGAAGGACATACCTTTGCACCACTTTGACAGATCGCATCTAACTTATCATATAAAATTGACCATTCCGCATCAACGATAGCTTGGTAATCCTGGGGAAACAAGAATGCATTATATAGTTGAAATTTATGTTGGCAACAAACAAACCATCAAATTCCTACCTCGACATTATCAAGCCTTATTTCAGCATTCTCTTTCTCTGACTTGAGTTCAAGCTCCACATTCAACAAAGCAATTTTGGGATTGCTGTATTTTTTCGGTTGCATTTCAAAACCGGCGTAAGAAAAAGTTTTTTTGAAAGCAACACCAGCAACTAGTTTCGAATCCTGCAAAACAACAAAATCATAATTACAAACAATCTGAAATATATCAAAATGGTATGTATCATTACACTGAGGGCTCCACCAGACACTTTCTTGATACCGATCATATTTAACGGCAATAACTCATCGAGCATTGATACCGCGTCAACAATCATCGGCGCAAAGAAATCTTTGTACGCAGCGACCAATTTAGAATTCAAGGCCGTTTTCGCACATTTTTCCAACAACAATCTCCATTCTCTGAAATGATGAAATAATATGCATTATATATATATTTAAGAAACGTTTGATGTCACGCTTCAGTGATATTTCACTTACTTTGTGTCATCTTTGCGAATCGTAACTTCAATTTCTCGAATCTTATCTACGGCCATGAGTGTCGCCTTCCTGTATGCTCGGATGATTACCTATTGCATGAGATACAAAATAAGTAATGATGGTTGCAGTTAACACTGCTTTTCTGACAAAGCAAGTTGTCAAAACACCTAATGTAAGCCTAGGCCTATTCAAGCACGGAGCAGGCTGTATATCGATATACTCAAAGGATTCCAATCGTTTCAGACCCCCGTTTCAAACCATATCATTTTGGGCTATGCCACCTTGCCACGCCTTTTCACTATTTCACTCTTCACCAGTGATTGAACCAATCAGAAATCAATATGATATGCAAACAGAAGATACCACAAATGCGCACAAGTCAACATACTTAGCAGGTTGTATCGGGCCTCCTTGGGCCTTGGGGTGCAAAACAACAAGGTAAAAATGGCAAGTCTGAAACAATAAGGTCCGAAACGAGGTCAGGTCATGTGCCACTAAACGACCAAGCTGACTTAGTGATAATACGGCTGTCCCAGCCAACTATCAAATTCTCAGAGAGTAGCATGACCTTAGGGATTCGCTCGTCCAGACAGACTTCACAAAAATAGGCATAGGCATAGCGATAACATTCAAGATCACAAGAAAATCAGATATTTCTGGAATCAAGCAGGCTTAAATGATCACCTGTGGATGCACTCCATCTTCAACAAATTGTTTGACTTGTTTCAGAAGTTCAGCTGCTAGAAGTGTTACCGTTGTAGTACCATCTCCGACCTGATTAAATTCAGCAACATTTTGTACATAAGAAATTATCAAAGATCATACATTCTAAGACATTGAAATTGTTACCTCTGCATCTTGTGACCGTGAGATATCAACCAACGTCTTTGCAGCCGGATGAATAATATCAAGAAGTTTCAGAATTGTTGCCCCGTCATTTGAAATGGTAGCTTTGCCTGAATGAATTCAGGTTTAAATTTTAGCAAACTTAGGCCAGGCTGCAGAGCAAAGTTAGTAAAATGAGCCCAAGGATATCACACATCCCATTTCTATTATTCCAGAATGACTTCATTGGTCAATGTTTAACCTTACCATTGTTTTCCACGATGAGCTTGTCCATTCCAAGAGGACCTAACGTTGTTTTGATAGCTTCGGCGACAACTTGACAGGCATTGATGTTGCTCACGAGCTGTGGAATACCCTGGGAGCTATCAGTCCCTTCTTTCAGTAAGATAATCTGAGGTTGCTGCAAGCATAAATGTTATTCATGTGAAATCCGCCGAAAAATACAGAAATTTCGCGGAAACCGAGTAAATTTGAAGTTCATTCGTCACAACATACACGAAAACGCAACTTATTCATACCAAAATCGCTCGATTAAAAAAGATAACCACTCACCATCATCACGTCTCACGATAACAAGGGCAAAGAATCCGTTTATCTCGCGTTTCACTGGTTCTCACGCCCGAATATGATTCAAGCGACCGTTGGGGATTTTTCTAGAAACCCGTTCATGCGTGAAAAAAAAAGCACACATTTTATTTTTGTCCATATCTGATATTTGCTGCATTTACACAGACTCTTATATCATGCGCGCACGATGTGCAGATGTAAGACGGACAAGGAGACGCCGAAGGAGCCGTACGGCTATCGAAGTCAAGTCGACGGCATAACTCATGGAGCGGAGAGTCGCGTATGGTAGGCCTACATAGATGTATCGTATAGCCAATAGCATAGCTATAGGCCTACTACAGGGGCCCATTACGATAACTTTCTCGCTTGCTGAATTAGCGAACTCAGTAACGAGCTTCTCAGCGAGGAGTAAACGAGCGACCAACTCGCTGACGTAAGGGGTATCACGAGCACACTTCGTAACGTCCTCGTACAAGCGTCGCTCATTCGCCTGTATGACAAGTGGCTGGGGTCACAACTGGTCAGGTAGGCCTACTACTGTTGTGTAAAGGGGAATAGTACAGTTTATAAGATCGAGTCTGCCAGCGGAAGCAAGTCCCTGAAAAAGGGTTCACCCAGATGGACAGCTTGTGTCGCATAAACACTTTTTAATGTAGGCCTATCCCTATACGTGACATGAAGTGTCGTATCTAGGACTGCCCGAAATTCTCTGATGGTGTTATCCACTATAATGAGTTATACCAAATGAGATATAATTTTAAAAAGCTTATGTCTCACACGAAACTGATAATTGACCAAGCGGTAACTAAATGTACATACCCACCTGCTGTTCCGATCATAAAACAACAACGCCGCTACCGACTGCAAGCTCAGGAAAGAGCTAACGTAATTTTGGGAGACATCAAAGAAATGGGGTTGTTTTTTCCGTGGTTTATAACCACGTCAGAACATTTTGCGCCACGTTTTGAATTCGAAATCGGGAGACTTATTCCGACATTCAGTATAGGCCTACTGCCGCAACGGAGCACAATATATGATTATTGTAGACATTGTAGCGAACACGTAACAATCTAATGATTGTTACTGAAAATTGTACTTTGGTGCAACCAATCAATGATGACAACTCCACCTTGTACCAATCCTGCATCCCTGCAGCGCGTTCGGGGAATTGTCAACCTGGCGTGTGTTTAGGTTCAAGGCATTCGAATTGGAATGTAGAAACCGAAAAATGTAATTTCAATCTTTCAACTTTACTCACTGTCCCGTCGTTACAATCATATGTCATTTCCTACGTTTCCTCAACGAAAAGACCTAGGCCTATATAGTGTTTTTTTCCTACACACATTGAATTTATATTG
Source organism: Botrylloides violaceus (assembly GCA_030412335.1). Classification (NCBI taxonomy): domain Eukaryota; kingdom Metazoa; phylum Chordata; class Ascidiacea; order Stolidobranchia; family Styelidae; genus Botrylloides; species Botrylloides violaceus. The sequence continues at coordinate 755,885 of JASFYC010000763.1, forward strand.
CAATTACTCCGATGTATTTTATGTTCCACGTTTAGATATTCTCTAGCACCCAGTCATAATTCTGTTTAAGATTACTTTATTTTGATTCTGGTGTATAAGACCGCAGCAGTCAACACCAAAAATAAAACAGTGTTATCATTATCATACGATATTCGCAAACCCAACAACATCCCTCGATAAAAGCCGACGAAGTTGAAATTTTAGTCAGTGGCGTTGGGACTCATGAGGCACATGGGTGAAGTGACCGTCAGCTCAAAGAAACAAGTGTGATATTGCTCCCGGGGAACCACGTGGTCGCGGAGAACACGTACTCGTGGGTAACGACGTACTCGCAGGGAACACTGCTGTGCTGCGGGAAACAACGTGCTCAGGGCAAACACTGTGCTCGCGGGGAACCACGTGGTCGTGGTTAACGACGTGGTCGCGGGTAACAACGACGTGCTCAAGGGGAACACTGCGTTCACGGGAACCACGTGGTCGCGGAGAACACGTGCTCATGGGGAACACTGTGCTCACGGGGAACCACGTGCTCAAGGGGAACAGTGTGCTCACGGGAATCACGTGGTCGCGGAGAAGCACGTGCACAAGGGGAACACTGCTCACGGGTAACCACGTGGTCGCGAAGAACACGCGTGCTCATGGGGAACACTGCTGCTCACGGGTAACATCGTGGTCGCGCATGGTGGTAGCAAAAAATTGACTTAAGTGCTTCATCAACGAGCTCGCGAGATGTGATCATGTTGCCGCCCCAGGTTAGCTATCTCTCGTCATGAGATTGGCCCCTTCGCCGAGTTAGACCTTACCCCTTTTTGGACTGTGATTTTGTGCTTGCTACGGTTTACAAAAGATCATCTGCAAACTAATCGGGCCAATAACGAGGGAAATCTAGGCCTACCTGTCTAGATATCTCTGCCAATCACCTACTATTTCGACTGAAAGAGCAGGACCAGTGCGCCTACTACATCCTTTAACTATGGGCTATGGGCCTACTGATCTACATCAGCTTACCTCTAGACCTGTAGACTACCAACACTGAAAGTAGGAAGCATCAACAACATGCCGATCCTTATACTGGCCTTACTCCCGATTAATATGCATTTATTATACAGTTATGTAGTAAGTAACTGAACACTGGAATATTGTAAAATAGAATACGAAAACGCCTCTATACGTTATACACGCTACGCAGGCTATGAGAAAATATTGTCAAATATCAATGCATCTCATTGGCGCCGCATATATGATACAAATGATAGATGGACTGTGAAGCTAACAAAACATTCGAAAACTATGCAGGATATCAACTCGTTCAGAGTTGCGACCACTTGCAGTATTCATCACCTGCACTCGGCTGATCCAATGACAAATGTTACTACATCAGATTCCCAATGAAATTTCATAGAACGACGTCTCACAATATCAACTAACCAGCTCAATAACGAAATAACCAGCCGTCCAACACATAAACAGAAAGCATTTCCACCATACAATAAACCTTAAAGAGCGCTAAAACACAACAATGGTTATCTTCAAAATTGCAAAATAGCACCAGTAGGTAATATTATAAGTGACTAAAGCAGTAAATATGACGATGTAATCAAACAAAAATTCACTAAAATTAAGCGACATGGTTGCCCTGCAGACAACAGCAGTACCAATAATGCAGAAGATATTGAAGTCGAGAGCAAATGATATATAGACCATAATGTTAACGAGGGCGCCATCACCTCCTCACGATTCTTTCAGTCTAGGTATTTGAGGTCATGAATGGTACTGCTCCAAAAGGATCTAAATTCTCAGTATTTTGGAACATGTCAGTGCCTGTATGAGCTGAGCTGGTTGCAAAGGGAGCATCACCAAATACATCTTCTTGCCTAGTTGGATGAAGGTTTCCGAACCTGAAAATTCAACGTTGACAAATTAGATTTGTAGATGGACTACAAATGGGGTAGGCAAATATATTTCACCTGACACAAGAATTGAACTATGTAATGATTTGGTGTCTTATTACAACAAGTCATTCCGACCAACTGGAATTGGACTGCTTGAGTACGTGAGCAGCCAATACAAAGGATTCAGCACAGATTCAATGTCCAGCCTTGGTTTATTAAGAAAACAAGTCACATACTTTTTAAGCGGTTTCTTCACAAATTTTTTCTTCTTTTCTCCACCATCGACCCCAGGACTACAAGCTGGACTTCCACTACCATTAGTATGATACGGATGAGATCCCCTTATTCCGCCCCCACTGCTGCTGTTGCTACTACTCCGAGACAAGTTACGACTCCTCGCTTTCACATCAGAATCTGTCATAACGTGATGACAAGTACAGTAAGATCATCTATTCAGAACAGACTTAGCGTGGGTAGGCCAAAAGTGGCTTACTGGCAAAACCAATCAATGATTACCGTTAGGGCTGTTGTCTAATGAGACTTTTCTTTTCGCAGCAGCTTCCTTTACTGCACTTTTCCGATTTTCTTGAAGATGAGTGAAGTGAAGATTTAGTTTCGGTGTTGCGACAGTCGTTTGTGATTCTTTTAAGATGCTTTTGGCATCCGGCTATAAAGTATGGATGACAATTTTAATGACGGAGATTAGTAGAGCAGCCGGCGACAGACTATACATTAAAAATAGCAAAAAGTTGACAACAGGAATTTAACATCTCGCTTCACCTATTATAAAACATAGATGTAGTTGATAAGCTTTAGGAGCACTCCATCCTCCATCAGGTGCAGAATTATGCTACATGTTTTGTAATTAATGATCGAAGAATATAGTGGAGCCGATTGCCAGGATCAATAGATATCATAAGAAGATTCAACATGGATCAAGATGGCGTCATTCACCTGATGAAGGAGCAGAGCTCCAAAATCTTGTGAATATTATACTTCTCAATAAACCAAAGATGGACGGTAATCTGTGGTATCTTCTTTATATGACATCAATAAATGATATGGGACGTTAAATTGTGTGTCAACCTCTTACTGTAAATTTTACGATGAAATAATTTGTGTCGAAAACTCATTAAATCTATTTTTTCAATGAAAATATTGTTGGTGATATAAGTCATGTAAAAGAATGCAGTCTTAGCCACCTTGAAAATCATGAACCTACCGTGAATGGAGTGGCGCCAAATGGATCTTTACCAGTCGCTGATGTAATTTGTCCAGATGAACCAAACGGAGCATCATCAAACGGGTTGTCTTGTCGTGCTTCCTCCGCCGGTAAATCTGCCGTTACTTCCATTGACGGAACAGCGGCTTCAGTAAACGGGGTGCAACCAAACAAGTCTTCGCCTTTATGGAATGGTTTGGAAACTCTAGTGAATGGAGCGTTAGCGAACACTTCCGATCCAGCAGAACTGACGCGAGACTTTCTCTTAGTGACAACAGGAGTTTTGGTAAATGGAGTCAACCCAAATTCATCTAAATGGAAACACAGTTGTCAGGGATTATGCTATGAGGCAAAAATCACAGGATTTTCATATTGGAATTTGCCCCACGTTCAAGAATACTACATGGAGAGAATTGGGTCTGGTTAAACCATAGCATGAATTTGGGTCAAGAATTTCGGGCTTGGTACATGTCTGCCTACCATAATACATCACACTGTGGTAAAAGGTTTTGACTGCTATGCTCAAGAACGCCCCTTGGGCAAAGATGAGCCAGACTAAGCCCTGGGCTAGATTTGAGATTGGTATTTCAGTTTTGGTACCAGCTACCAGCACCTGTAAATTTAGATAGCCACGCTCCATTATCAACCTTCCAGTAACAAATGTTTTCAGAAATATGGAGAAATTAAGATACACTGATAGGCGTTTCACAAGTGCTAACCTATCGTATTGTTTCCAGCGCCAGGAAAAGCTTCTTTGCAATCAAACTCATCATCATCTTCCATTATCAATGGTTTACTTCCCACAGCATCCTGTTCCAGTTTCGCGTATTCTGCATCTTCCTCGGAGGATGAAAACGAAGATCCGGAATCTCTCGCTGGGACACCATCTGAAATTTTCGACCAATTTAAAATAATACAATAACTGACATTTGCTGAAAGCTATAAAATCGCACATAGCCGTGCAAGGAAATTACAGAGGTAGTAATCAAAGTAGCAGGGCAGACGACACTGAATTATATAAAAATATGCATACTTTTCGTCACTACTAAATTTCAACAAAATTAATTTCACAATAATTTGGATTCCTTCCCCTTGATCATTTAATGGATCTAGGAACAGCTCACCAAGAGCTATACAAACGCTTTCAGACCCTTTCTCTTTCATTATTTTTTCCCCGGATCAAGGAGCAGGTGCCCAAAAGCTATAAAAGCTTTTTCTGAATATACAGAAGCTGAGGAGATTGTTGATATAGTAGTGATTGTGATGCTATACTTCCATATCTATATGTTATTATCGACATGGATAGGTGAACCAGAATAGAGAATCAGGCGGGTGCGAGGTTCACTCATACTTAGCCTATGCTGAGCAGCATTCTCAAATACAACTATTCATCATAGTGGCCTGACTCAAGTACTGTAAGTATCATAAATTCAATGTGATGATCTCACTTTCCGATCCATCCACACTTGAAGCTTGATCATCCGAATAACCGATGACTCCGAAAACTCTATATCCTTTAGAATTGATGGCAGACAAAACTGGCATTGACCTCTCTTCTTCAATACCCGCATCATCAACTTCATCCGTTTCTACAAGGCCATGAGTGGCAAAACTATTTTGAGGAACAACAGTTCCTTTTCCTATCGCTACTTCGTTACATGCTTCTTTGCTACCAATATTTACATCATCTTGTACACAGGCAGACACAGTGGGTTCTAAATTATGATTTGCTCTTTCAAAATTGTCTACTACTTCTTGTACGTCGTTGCTCATAGCAGACTCTTCGATGTGGGTCGGTAGTTGCTCGCTACCTACGAATGAATAAAATGCATTCGGTGAGATTTTCTCGTGACTCGAGAGTAGGTTAACATATATATCACCTAAAAACAAGAGAGCACATTTATATTCAAGCAACTCAAACAGGCAGCAGAACGCGTTTCTTATCAAAGGACTACCAATATACAAAAGAAATCCCATTATGTCAATGTTCCTTACCACTGGGACCTGCGAATGTCGCAAAATCTTATCTACCAGTTCTACACTAACCAGGTAGACTGTGACACAATATTGTTCAAACATCAGAATGCAAATCCATTGCACTTATCGTCACCACGCAACACTCCTATAGGTTGCCGTCCAAGCAAAGTAGGTGCCATTTACTGACAGGTGCCTGTAAGTGGACTTTTGAGGTAACAATCCTACTTCGGAATCGTAGAAACTATGCACGACAATTTATTGCTAAATTAATTATATCCCCAATTTATGCAAGAACCGGATGACCGAAATCAAAGTTGCACTGCAGTGCGGGAATTCAAGTACGTTATGCTCATGCACACTTGTCCTGAGTAGGCCCATAACAGGTTTCTCTATAATATCTGTAACCTCTGCAGTTATCAGAGTCGGAAAAACTTCACACACAACTGAGTTTAAAACATGTATGGGAAGAGCAGCGTGAAAATGAATGTGTCACGAACCATGCCGTATTCGGTAACAATATTTCAACTAATCATGCAAATAAGAATGGTGCAGACTCTTCTGATGCATTTGAGGGAGCCAGTATACAAGGTGCCAAATTGCTCAAAGCTGGGAGCCATAGAATTTAGAAAAAAAGCATACAAAAACTGCTACGCGAACAATAATAGTTGAAGCTGTAACTGTATTGTCCTAAAAAATGTTTCTAAAATCGTTTATATTTCCTGTGAGTTTATTGAGCAGTGAATAGGCTACACCAGAGATTTGTATGAAGAAAACCTTGTTAAAGGAAATTCAATGACCTAGGTAATTATTGACAGAAGATTTGGGTACCGTGAGAACTGCTATGGGATGGCCTATTTAGTTAAGTGTTAAAAACCGATGGCCGGATGACAACGATCTGTGCCCCTTGCTGCATGAAAGTACCAGAAAGTATTTGTCAGTAACATGAAATGTGCATAAATCCGTAAATAGATGTCAGTGTCATGTGTGAACCGTAGATGTGACTTTAAACGTCAGCTATTACCATGACAAGAACGTAGATTTAAGCTGCAGATGCGTGATGACGTGCTGCCCTCATAAAACTTTCCAAAAAAGCGTCTATGTTAGCAAACCCAGAAACAAACATGCATGGACTCGACAGCAGAGGGATGAACTGAGAAAACGCAGGATGGAACTGAGGCAATGGCGCAATGGTAACGGAAAGATCAGCGGATGCAAATTGTCACACCTCCAAAACCTCGAGAAGGGCGTGTTTGAGGGCCTAGCTTTGGTCTGCGTACTGCATTCCTGCGGAAGAAGGGTCTGCACATCTAAAAAATATGTCGACCATAACAAGTACTGCGTTAGATCAAGAAATTGAGCTGGTCAACATGACGACAACGTAAGGCCTTGTAGTCTATTACGGTCTACTATTATTTAACAAGCCACGGTTGCACAAAGAAATAGCCCACCTGCCTGGAAAGGCTTTGCTCCAAAGAGATCCTTTGGTAGGTCATCAAAACTATCAGGATCTGAACATAACATGTTGATTATGAAACCTACGTTAAGTTTTCCACTAAAAGAGTAGAAACAGCATACTTTTCTCGGTGTTTCTAGCGGAGAGAAATTCATCAAATTCTGCATCTGCATTGGGTTCTTGCCGGGTTTGCACGAAAGCATCCACGTTGAAAGGATCCCAAACTTCCATATCAGGAGTGAGACTGTTATTGCTGGTACCTGAAAGCACAAAGAAAAAAAGATTTAGTCTCAAGCATGAACTCAACAGGTTACTTAGTATACAATGTTGACATATGAAGCAAGTCTCTTCAAGGAAGGTTTAAGATTAATCAATGCACTATCTATCTCTACTGAGGAATCGAGAGGCCTAATCTCAGTAACAACATTCCACTGCAGACTTCAAACAATGCAAGAAACTTTTGAAAACACTACAGCTAATTGGTCACTGGTCACTGGTCACTGGTCACTGGTCAATGGTCATTGGTCACACCGGTGTTGTCAATGTAAACTCGATACGGACTTGAAGGTCTTTGGCGATTTGACTTGGCGAAAGGCTCTGGCTCAACATAGGCTTTTGGTCTCTATGACTCAACTTGATCACGGCACTGGGTCACACTGTTAACATTGTCTGCAGGTGACTTATATAACCCGGGTAACGACTGTGGAAACATGAAATATTCGACACAATTCCACTCACTTTTAGATTTGCTTAAAGGTCCAAGCAGATCATTATCAGTCGCAGCAGTCAATTCTCTTCGACGCACAGATGCAGTAATACCTAAAATGTAGCAAAAGAAAGTAAGCCACAAAATAAAACACAAAAACCTCAATATTACGTACTTGAAATATCACTTTGAGCTCGTCTGTGACGTCTCACGGCAACATCCAGACTGTCATCTATAATAAAAATTATGTCCACTGCATGACAAATGCAATCAATCTGTCTACTAGGAAATCATAGCACAATAAATTCGATGACGTCAATATAACTAATTGCCTAGAGCTGAGAGCTGGGCAATGTAGGCATATCTGCAAAATTAATGAGAGCTTCATGTAGGGTGCTTCTCTTTGGCATATTGTATGTCAGTAGAGCATCAAACAACCTAGAGTAGGGTACTGACAAATTGGCCTACACTGAATGGTGAAAAATTGTTGTGTGTATGATTTATGACATATTTGTACTATAAGAGATATGCGACTGATATAGTGCCGCGCATCAGAATTTCAGAGATATGATCACATACTTTGGGTAGGTTGTTGCATCTCTAGCACGGTCGCATTTGCTGGCATGGCAGAAATCGCATTATCGCTTCCACAGCGTTGTACGGTTCTTGGTTGTGAGCTTTGCTGTTGCAGGAACATCGCTTGAGCGCTTTGCTGCGCTTGTGCCTGTTGTTGTATTTGAGCTTGCATTTGTGCCTGTTGACGTTGTTGCTGCTGTTGTTGTTGTTGTTGTTGTTGTTGCATCATCTGAGCTTGAAGTTGCATCTGTGCTTGCGGACCTTGGGATGCCTGGGAAAATATGTAATATAAATATTACAAATTGACAGTGTCAGATAGTGTGGGCTGATAGTTATATGAGGGTTTGTCATCCCACAAGTGCTGTGAAGTGGGCAGGCTATTCTTGAAATAAAATACTGCACAGACAGGGTAAGGCGAAACCAAATGACCCAAATGGCCGGCATTACGAGAAGCAGTGCAATAATTGCCTCTCGCTAACCCACAGCATATGTTTCGAGTTAGGTCTAATCAGCGCAGATGCACTATCTCACATATCGACCCTCTGCAAATCGGATACCATAAGCTCAGTAATGCCGATCGAATGAACTAGCAAAGTTAGATTCAGTTCGGATCCTCGTTATTTCTCTTACCATTCTCAGCTGATTGTTTAGTTGATGGAGCTGGCGGAGTTGTTGAGAAATCTGCATATATTGTTGCTGGATTGCTTGACCCTCCTGTTGCATGTGCTGAATTTTCGGCTGACAAAATAAAATTTACACAATCATATTCCCATCACGATACTCAATCCACTACATACTGGGTGGCCATGACGGTAGGCCTACCTTTAAACTCTAGCAAAACAAATCTGAAATTCCAAAGTATTGACTGGCAACATAACATACTCAATTGGAGAAAATTTGGATCTCAATTGTCTGGCTGTTGATAAGCCATGCGCGAGCATGATGGGATAACGCATAGTGGTGGTGGGCGGTGGGTCCATTGGATATAATGAACATAGGCATACTGTGAAGATACCTTAATAAGATTGACTAAGGCAGGTTGTTGAGCAGCTTGGTTGTTGAGTGTAGCAATACTATGCTGCACTATCGCCATTTGTTGCTGTAACACCTGCACCTGCTGTTGCAAAAGTGTCGCTTGTTGTACAACTTGAGTTTGCTTGAGAATGATTACAGGGTCCACTGCCGGAAGGGCACGTTGCTGTTGCGTTGTCGGGGCAAGTTTGGCAGGGATCTAAACAATCAGATAGTAATTGGTACACGGTCCAAGACACGCCTGTGGAATGCATTTAAATACAGTACCGGTGCTTGAGGTCTTGGTGATTGCCAGTGGGTTGAAGGCTCTTGTTGCACTTTCTGATTATCAACGGTCATGGTAACTGCAAATAAAAAGCAAAGCAATGTTTGAACAAGCAGAGAAGAACATTTCAAACAAATATTTGTACAAGCCTTAAGCCTTAATGCCCGATAAGTCCCCCACACTGTTTAGAATGTTGACTCTAATTAATTAGTGTTGAAACTTGAAAGTCTATAGTAGAATCGAACTTAGCCACTAGGGAGGAAAATCCATTGTTAACCAGTGCCTCCTGCTACCGCAAATGAGGGTGGCGGTTGGAAGGGCATCATGGGTAAAACAGGTAACAGCTGCCAAATCATGATGCAGAGAGTGATCCGCTATGATAACCCGATTGGAAATGCTGAAAGTTAAAGGATTTGAAGAAATTGAAGACGTCGGTACCTGGGTAGCAGATTTGACAGCAGATGATCAAAAGGTACGGTGCTATGACATACAGGGCTGTGAAAGCAGTTATTTGTGATTCGCTACCGCTTCCAACAAAAAATTACGAGAATGGACTGGGTCAGTCAAATCTTTTCATGCACGACAATAAATGACATATATACCAAGTTAGCAGACGTAGTTATCATAATTATATATTTTGACGTCATAGTGGTTGCGTAGCACGGCGACTGATAACAATTTTGATTGCACGTATTAATAACACCTGGACTAATACCGAAACAATGTAGATATGTATTCATGCTCTACTGTTTTTGGAAGCAGTGAAATTTTCGCGCTTCCGCTTTCACGGAAAAGTGGAAGCTTCAGCTTCCTCCATCCGTGATGATGAATTCAATGCCCAGTCTAAGTTTATTTCAATACAAGCTCATCATCTTTCACAGCCCTACACCTTCATGAAGAGCCACAGCATTTCAACATTCCTTGTGTTATTTTCCAACATATATTCACATTCCTACCTGAAGTTGTTCTCCTCACGGGTGCAGTATGTACTCGAGAAGCAGCTGAAGCAGTTCGCTGTACGCTGGTTTGATTACTAGGTGTCTAAAAAACAGAAGGCGAATAGACCCATTAGCATATACAGAAATGTTAAAGCATGCCAATGCATTTTGAAACTGATGAAAAACCTTTCAGGGAATTTATATAGATGTAGGTCAACCAGATAATTTCTGGCCTCCTCTGGTATTGATATTGAACAGGGCACGGCACAACCTGCTGATAATTGTCGACCAACAATTGCATCACAATCATTTTATTTGAACCAATAATTCAATCAACATTGTTGCTATTCCAACATTGTTAGCTATGAATCACGGATACTGAGTGATTAGATTGAATTGCTGTTTAGGGAGATACCATCTGTGGTTCAGTTTGCATATATGTAGGCCTAAGGAGTTAGATAGAAGTGTTGACGTACAGTATCTTTGGTACAACAAAACAGACATATATATATTTGGTAACACATTGATTCAAGTAAATTGATTATGACAAAGATAGCTGATGAAACGAAGTAGACTTTACGGTGTCCAATATCACTGGTACAACGATAAGATAGCTGATCTAATGGAGAATATTCGTGACAAGTGATAAAAGGTATAAGTAGATTATAAAAAAAATTGAAAAAATGGGAAAACCAGAACATGCCCAAGCAACAATGCATAACAAGAAGATACTTTAATGTGATTGGTTAAAAATTAATGAAGGAGAGGAGATACAAGACCATAGCCTACTATTGTATTCACCTAGGTTGTATCTTGTATGTTGTATCATCACAATATTTACATTATGAAAGTTTTTTGGGGATTTATGGCATTTTCAACTACCTTGAGTCATGTGCGCAGTGCGCCAGGTCAATGCTTATAGCACATGTGTCGGTACGTCCAGTTTAAGCTTTAAGGGTCACCCTGGATCACTATCACAACGACAACTGTCCGCACTCCCGGTAGGAGGAATCACAGATACCAATTTTTAAGTCCTTGGTTTGATTTGGTTGGGAAACCCAATACTTCCAGATCAGGAGGCACAGTTTCAAACCGCATATATTCAATTAACAGCACTTGAGTAGACAGTGTGAAAAATCCAAATCATGGCATTACCATTACCTAATGATACTGATTAGTGATCAATATCAATAGTATCAGTACCAGAAACCAACAAATATATACCTTAAATTGCCAAAACGCCGTAGGTAAATTACGTCAACCAGTTCACCAAAAAGCTGTCAATAAAATGCCACAAGATTGGCCACTCTCCAACAACACGCAATGTGACCTTTTTATGATCACATGTTGATTACGATTTAGTTGGAAACGATTTTAGTGTCCTGAGAACTGAACCGAACCGCTACGATACCGTAATATTGTCAGTCAAGACCTTTCGCTTCTAAGCAGTTTGGAAAAACCGGCATGTGAAAATTGCAAAATCTCCACATGCCACGAAACCTTTGATTGGCTCTGAACAATACATGCCTGAAATCATCTAATGAATGCATTGCTATAAGATTACATCATCTGTATCTCCTACTCCATTACTATTTATGAATAGCTCATAAATCAAAACGTTTGCTTGTTATGCGATATCAGACATTGGTATTTGGGAGTTTAGAGCTATATGTCATAAAGTGACGCTATGTAACAATTTGAATTTTAAGGTATGTGGCGGTGGTATGCATATCTGGGCTCTGGTATGCATATAACATGCATGTTAACATTCTTGTGGGCTACACCTGATTCAAATTACACAATATTCACATCTCAGCTTAGCTGTAGTAATGTGTAAGCCTGATGGGTGGAACATCATGTCGGAGTCATATATATATATATGACTATATTAGTAAATACTTTGAAAGCCATCATAATTTAGAAAATTCAAAACAGTACATTGGCAAAACAATGACAACTACAGATTAAATTTGCCAAGAGCATTCAAAACATGATTTAATATCGATCATATTCCGTGAAGGATGCCTACCTATTGAATCTACCGTTCAAGGTTAATGCAAAATCGGGAGGCCTATTGAAAATGTAGACTACCAAGGGTCACTCTTCATGATAACACATCTTATTTCGACAACTTTACAAATCGCATATGTTTATAGATGAATGAGGGCAATTGCATCTACTGATTCAATAGTAAGACAGAGGGGTCAAATTTGACCTCAGGCGTATTGATAATAATGCCAGCACAAAAACTGTTCCCAAATCATCCCTCAAACCATAGTTCTGCCTCAACGAAAGCAATTATTATAATTGAGCAAACACTACAGCATTCTCATGTAGTAAGCTATCAATCATGGAAATCTGCATTGAAAGCTGTCAAATCTAACTAGAATATGTGTGTGCCGTAACACCTCCTTTCCCGAAATTTTTCAGTAAACAAATCAACATTGACCATAGAATAACTTTGTCCTGATGCATCACTGCATACACCAACACTGCTTTATATATCTGGCAGCATTCAAATACATTTCAATGCCGTAACAGACTAACAGTACAGCTCATCGAATACAAATTGGACGACAAAAAGGTTCAGTAATACACAAAAGACGAAACTAACCTGCGATACCGGACGCACAGGTTGAGGAGCAGCTGAAGGTGTCGGTGTTGAAGGATATTTCAATCTAGTCCCACCGGCCATGAGACCTTGCGGTCTTTTTCTTGGCACGATACTTGTCTCCGTCAGTCCCGACTGATCCTCCAACCTTGCCTTTTCTGCAGCTTCCCTAAAATAAGAGGCACCCATGAATCATGGCGGTCCAGAGAGGTCAATCACAAATGTGAAAATCAAGAAGAATTAGATGGCCAATAACTATATATAAAACACCAAATGTTTTGTAGGACTGTCAGACGGATAAGCGTACGTCTTTTTGCATACATTACTAACGTTTACAGTGAATGTAGGGTCCGAGTGTCCCTGCATACATTTGCTAGTGTTTACGGTGACTGCGATACCCTGTCAGCCGAAATTTGGTTGCTGGCGTTGTACATTTTACTGTGTAATCACAGGAAAATATGTTAATTACTGAAATACGGCACTACAGGCCTGTACAAAATTTACTGAAATAGTACAGCCTGTGCATTAATTTGGCCTATCTTTTGATTATATTCACGACAAACATCCCACTGTTCAAAACCCGCCCTAAGCACCAATAACCGGTACATATATCCAGTAAAAAATGGAACCTAACGTGTCATGTTCCATACGTACATCTTGAGCAGAAAATAGTTTGGAGCATGATAAGCCTTGAATTTAAAATCGCAAATCTATCATTTGAATGCCAAACTATTTCAGTGTTGCAATCACACGGCGCAGTAAATACCATTACAATAACAGAAGTTTGCTGAGGCTAAAACGATACACGGTACCTTTCTATGAAAATCTAATCCACAGGCTATATAATTTCTCTATATATCGAAAATCTAGTTTGCATGACAATGACAGCATGTGGAAAAATTTAAGAGTGCATGATGTTACGAAGCCAAGATGTTGGTAGGGTTATAGAATATCAAAAATTGCTAATGATTCTACAGAAGTATGCACCAACCTTTTGGCAGCTTCTTTCAACTCGTTAGCTTGCCTCCTGGTCAATGGCGTTGGGAGGACCTCTTTGACAGGTGCACTCTGTTGTAAAGTAATATATTAGCAATTCAGCAGGCAGACACATACTGTACTTTCTTTCTTAGAATTGGAGGCCTTCTTTATGCACTCTAATATATACTGGTTAGCTATAGATACCGTTCTTCCCATTTTTGGTATCACATGGTCAGGACTTGGCCTTGAACCAACTCCTACCCACTACTACTCTACCACAAAGGCAGTACAAATACTAGTACACATAATATCACCAGCAGTCATGCAAGTAAACACTTTAAGTTATGGAAGTTGAACATGATGCCCCCTATAGGAAACAAGTCCTGTAGGAAACGCGAAGAAATTCCCAATCCGTTACATTTTGGCAGGGTAAGACCAGTATAAAATAGCAAAGGGTTAGTAAATCTATCACACGATGTCTGCAAAAACCCATCAAATCATTGCTTTGATGTAGGCTACAGGTATGGTAGGCTAAAGAGATAATTCAGCCTATGGAAGTGCGTGTGAAGCTTACAAATTTTACATTGCCGGTGGTGACTGGTGATGCTAATATCAGACGGCAAAAGGAAGCAATACAAAAGCATTGATGAAAGAATTGGGCGACGGCAACAAATTCACAACAGGAAAACATTTTCAAGACAATAAATGGTCAAAAGTCATAAGACTCCAGGTTACCGAAGGCCGAGCTGTCTGGGCTATTTGGTTATAAAAACACGAATAGACATAGTAGACAGGAAAGGGTCGATCAAAATTGCTTGTGATAAGGAATAGGACACTGTTTAATTTTGTCCTTATTTCATTCTGCTGCATTTACACAGACTTACATGATATACACACACACACACTACAGGTGCATTATGCATATCATGCAAGCAGGATGTGCATATACAGGCTGGACAAAGAGGCACCGAAGCCGGGAGGCTATCAAAGTCAAGTGCCACTTCTCTGCATAATCCTCAATGCACTAGCCGTCTAGAGGGGAAGCCACAGATACCATTTTTAATATCTTTGGTATGATGCGGCCTTGGATTTGAAACGGAGGGCTACCGGTGTCGTGGCCGAAGACCTATACCATTACACCATGAAACCGGTGAAAGTTGATAAACCAACTGGAAAAAGAAAACCCGCAACACAGTCACCAGAACGGCATAATTGTTTTCAGAATGCACAAGAGTTCAGAAAGTGCAGGAAAAAAACTTGACACCGCACCAGTGATCGGGTAAAGTGGGATATCTAAACCTGCAGGACATAAGATCACGCACTTTAATGCGCTGTTTAGGCCAACTTCTTTCCCTTAGTGAGAGCTTGTCTAACTGAAGGCTTTGGACGGTTAAAAGTCCAAGTACCCACCAAGACCAGGGAATGTTGCGGTTATGCTAATTTTGATAAACTATAAAGATTATACACTTGTACAATGATACAACTCAGCTCAACTAAAATAGTAATTAAAATTATTATTAGACAAGGCGGAGTGATACGATTGGAGGGAAATTCTTAAAATCTTCTCGTCATTTACCATGGTAGAGAGATGCATGAAGCAATTAAAATACTACTGTGGCAAAAACTTAAAATAGTTTATAGGCACTTTGAAGCATAAACTAATTTAGATTACTTAACACACACACAGCCACAAAGGCAGCAGATATATCAATCATTCCTAAGTTTATGACAAGTATACTACAGCGGCCAAACCCTCACCCCTTAAATTTTAAACATTAAAGACCTTCTTCACTGAGATAGCAGCCTTGCCTCTACTTCCTCCTACTAAGGAAATAGATTAGAACATAAAATCCAATGACCACTCACATTGAGATTTAATATCATATTCTGCTTTCGGGCAAGTTTGAAAGCATGGTGAGCCACTTGAAATATATCAGGACGAACGTCAGGATCGGGCTCTAACATGTACCCTGAAGAAAGAAAAAATGAAAATCAGTCAATAGTTCTGAGCAAAGCATTGAACAATCACAATTAACTTACTTATTAAACAGTGTAATTCTTTACTATATGAAGATTCATCAGGAATGGTGAAAGCGCCATTTTGGATTGACAGTAAACTTTCGCCGAATGGCATTTCAAAAAAGCATAATTTGTACAAGACGCAACCGAGTGCCTGTAAAAAATATTACAACTCCTCGTTTGTAGTCGCAATGATGATATATTTTTATGGTTTGGTTATGGTCATGTGAGTCTCACTATAGCAACATGACACCCACCAGATGATAGATACACAATGATAGTCTAAGGATTGTTTGGGGAGTCAACAAGACAGGAAGGGTGATTTTGTATTCCCACTTCCACAATTTTTGCGCCAGACCCATAAGGTACCGAGCCACCGACCATAGTTTTCAAGATTTTTCGATGTTGATGTATTGAAAGTTTGACAGATCAATTGTAGGTGTAGGTCTAGGCCTACCATGCAAAGTATCGTACGCCTACTATACTGTAGGTCCTAAGAAATACTGCCCTGATAATTCTCAGATAGAACAGACAAATTCCAGTTTGCATGCAAAGAAACTAAGTGACTTTCTTACCCAAATGTCCGCTTTTGTTGTGATAGGCTTCCCCATATACAAATCTACCATTTCTGGGGAACGATATGACAAAGTGGTATATCTAGTAAATTTAAAAACAGGTTTGCGCATGAACAATTTGTGAATTCTGATCTCGTAATTACTTTGCAATTTCTTCTTCAACTGCTGGAACACCATGAACCTTCGGATTCAGTTCCTTGGTTGTTGCACTTCCAAAATCGCATAGAACATAGTTGCCGTTGTCATGACGCAATATATTCTCGACCTAGGGAGAAATGACATCAATATTACCAAAGATAGGTACCGTGCCACAGTAGGACTCTCCGTTTCCAGTAGTAGACATAATTATTGTTAATGCATATACAAATTCCAGGTCAATTTCTATTCATCTGTAGACAATTAAGATGAGTCTGTTTCTGAGTTTTCAAACTTGATGTGTTCCGTTTAAGATTCAAGACGTATCACAAAGGTAAAAGTGACTAGTGAGTATGACAAAAGGCTATGCCTCCAGAAGTATTGTTATCTTCCCAATCCTTGAGCAGAACTCCAAGAGTACTGTAGTTGGCGTTCCATATGAATAAGCTACAAGAATGGTATTCATGTCCGTAGGGCCTACTGATTTTTGGCCCACCAAATTGTGATCTTGAGAAAAAACTTTGGGCTCAGAAAATGTGACTCAAACAAGTCAAAAATATATATATATATATAGTTATATATTAATATATTATATTGACTTTGAATCTGAATCACCCTTGTGATAAACCCAGCAAGAAATTCACCTAGTGATCTAAATGCTTGTAACATATATATTAGGCCTGCTACCACTCCTGAAATGTACTAGAATAAGGCTTGTCAACCAGGAAATTTAGTTCCTATTCCTAACGGAAATAGCCATGGTAAGTTTGAAGTGCGTGAAATTATTATTTCTTTGCTATGAATCACTGTGATAATAGTAACGGTGCATTAGCCTACATGTATAGTTTTAACCAGTAGGCCTACTGCTTCCTTCTCAAAGCACAACTTAGAACCCTAATGCAATGCCACTAGCTAGAAATACATATATATATATAGCCATAGCGTGTTCTACCTTGTAACTCAAGCAGACAAAATACCATTGGTTTAGATAACCAGTGCTAACGGCAGTAAAGTAAGCTTATCTATTGGGGGATGGCATTAAAATTACTTCATAATAACTAAATTAGTCATAAGCAACAATTACCATCACATAAAATAACAAGGATTTCAGATGTTACCTGTAAGCCTATATTAAATTCATTTAGGCTTTGGAGATGGTAGGTGCAATGGGCCTATTATATGCACACCTATAATTATAATTGCTACATGCAATGGGTAATTTTTAAAATGCTAGATCATAATCAGGATTTCATTCAACTAATCCGAAATCCAAATAAACGATCACAAAACAACGCCAGACACCGTTGATCCAACATCCTAGAGTCGAATGTTCATTGGCTGAATCAATAACACTTTTTACAACCAATCTCAATGGTAAGCTCAAAAAATGTTGTCCGAATCCTACTACAGTTAGAGTCACGATCTCACAAATGGAGAGCACGACTGTAAGTGTGACTGTATCTATTTCTATTGGCATGGAGGGGAGACACAGTTTTTAATGTACCTTAAGCCCTACGTATCGGTATGTGTAGGCCACACAAGGATGCACAAAGGAGACAATTGGCAAATGTCAATATAGTGAATCATCCCTTCTTGGCTCTATCCCAGGTGCATTGTTCTGAGCTAGGGGGAGAGGAAATGAGGAATAGACTACCATTTTACATAAATTTGTTACTAAGGCCTATAAGGGGCAAGGGGGGTGGTCAGGACCCAAACGCATCACCAATTAGGCCTACCGCTTTCCTGGCTTACAACCTTACGCTACCATTACACTAAGAAAATGTTCAAAACACGAAAACCAAAATTGTTCTTCTGCCAAATTATACTTTCACAGAAATATAAAACTTATTGTTTTCTTGCCAGACACAAGTGTAATGAGAGGAGGGTAGTACGGGCATTCACATACTCTAGATTGGCACCATACTGAATTTTCAAAAACATAGGAGTCACGTTTTATTACTGAATGACAGTGTGATACCAACAATAGTAATGCCCAATGTCCATGTTACAGTCAAGTACCCGTAAGCGCATTCATACCATAGAAAATAAATAGATTGCAGCTTAGCCTTCAGATATAAATAAGTGAAAGACAGTCACCACTCACCACTCACCACCTCATGGTCCTCATCACAATGTGACTAAATTAGCAATGGTAGGTACATTTGAATCAGGCATGACAGGAGTCACCAGCCAGCATGAATTCTCATCATTACACGAGTTGCGGTCACAAGGCAGTTCATGGATGCTTAGACGTTTAATACATGAAAAGACTAGGCTACTTCAGATAATTATAATCCATCTTAGCATCATGTGACACGTATAATTGGTTAAATGCATAAGGTAATGGTACTGCGATAAGTTTTTGAGTAAAATTACACGGACAAATGAGGCCGTTCTACTTCCCTTAGAACAGAAACACATTCAACAAGTGATTGAGCGAAATGCATCGACTACTTCCTGTGTTTCAATCAGCTTTTATCCTTACACTTACTTTCAAATCTCGGTGGATTACAGGTGGTTGGAGGTGATGCAAAGCAGCTACAGCGAGCAGTGTGTCACAAAATATCTTCATTATTTCATGCTGTCTGAATCGGCTGGTCAACCGTTGATTCATCAAGTGGACAATGTGTCCAGCTGAAAACAATATGATTATATATAATGAAATGAGTTAAACAAATCGAATGATACTGGTGCTGTTAGTAACACGCATGATCACAATAAACACTTCATAATGATAAAATGAATTCATAGGGAACCTATAGACCTGAATTGTTAGGTCTCAACTTTGTCATTAGACAGGCTAGTAAAAATATGACTCTATGATGTGTACTGGATAGGCTATTGAAAATGAGAATAATGATGTACTGAATCCAAGGCGATCGCCTTGACTGAATCCCATTCGACGTAGGCCTACCTCAAATTAGTTTCATAAATCAGTGGTGTTCATTTCAAACTAGATAAATCAAGCAGGCCTACAGTAGCTAAGCTACAGGCCAACAATGCCTTGCACTCCGTCCGATCTTCTCTAATGGATCTATTAGCACTTTAACACTCTCAGCATGGATATTTACTTGGTTACGGTGTCACATTAGCCCAAGTTAAAGTAGGCCTAAGACTAGCATGTTGTGTAGTTTCAAGCCCAGTGAGCATGAGACAGAAGTTACAAGCTAACATATCAGGAGACTTGGACTTTATACGTCTCCAGTCAATCTTTGTTTCTGATGTGGAAGAGACGATACAATGAAGACAACAAATCTAAACAGCCTTTAAGGCATATCGGGTCTATAGGCCTAGCACGTTAGGGAAATGTGTGAACTTTGAAACATAAAACAGGTGGAGTTTTGAATTTACCACAAATCACATTACAACACTGGAGGAAGCAGCTACAGCAGCTGTAGGTTCAAGATCATTCAGATATAGGAGCAAACGGTCTTTCAAACCTTCACAGCCAGACCACTTATTAAAAATACAATGCCTAGCCTATCGAGCCATGCACAATCAATTCATTGATACGACTGTTCTTCTCACCTTTGCAGTATTCCATAAGCATCAGAACTTCATACACTCCATCATTGTTGGTTGAGCGTATAATATTTGAATCAATCAGATGTACTATATTCCGATTTTCGGCTAGGCCAGCCTGAACAAAAGAACAACAGCCCATGAAGATAAAGGCACAGTTACGGGTATAGGCTATATTCAGAATTCAGATCAATCAATCCACGTAACAGTTATCTCACCAAATCAAATTACTTGTACATGATGTTTGATGCAATTGCATAGAAATTACTGTTGGCTAGTGGGTAGGCCCACGGTAATGTCACTAAAGTAAATTCCAGTTAACTCATCACAGTAAAGTCATCACTCAGGCGTCGGAGTATGATAGGAAGGATGAACAACAGTGCAGAGTAAACATTCGGCAAATTCGTTAACTCAAAACTGTCACTCCGCTATATTTTAACTAAAATCCCAATACTAACCTACCGCACCGTCGATTTCATCCTCTGCTAAGTTTGGCCAGAGGGCCTTGTATTACAAGTCGCCAGAACTCGGGGATGGGGAGGTTCTGTCACTCCCTTGGTGCATCACCACCCCTGACCTTATCCTCAAGGCTGCAGCTGACTCGATCATCCTCAGGCCACTTGGCTGCAGCTTGTTCGTTTATTGCAGTATAGTAATTTGTATGTTTAATTTCAATTTATATTGACTGCCCTTCTGTTCACTGGCGTAATGATGGATCAATAAAAACTGTCAGTCTGTCTATAGTAACGGTAGGCAGCCCAAAGTAACCCGAGTACAGGCATGCTCCGCAATTTGGCGTCAATAGAAAATTGCCCTAGACAGTAGGCCTATGGTATATCACGTAGTTAAAGCTACCTAGGGGCCAGGACACTAGGCTAAAATGGTCTTATGTAACACGAAATACACTTCAGCACTGCATGTCATCTTTAAAATAGAATGCCGGTCGTCTTATCTCAACACAGTATACTAAATGCAAGCATACCCATATCCGAATTTCTTGACGACAGACTTCCAAGTTTGCTTCACTGTTGACAAACATGCGTTTCAAGGCAACTCTTTGACCAGATGGCAATTTGCACAGAAACACCATCGAAAACCCACCTAGTAATATAAGATAAGTGTAAACAAAAAACAAAATCCCAATTACGCTAGAAATGATCCAATCGGAGAAGTAAACATAGGCCGAAACAAAGGTAACATTTTTCATGGTTAGCAAAAACCTGGGATAATGGCAATCCTTATTACCGGTAGATATGAATCAGACTGTTGATTTCTAAAATTTAGATAATGTGCCTTGTCATATAAGATAGAGTTAGATCGATGACTATGGTACTGTAACATAATTCTCGTATTCATTGAGAACGGCTCATTCATATTTTGAAGTAAAACAAGAAAATATTCCCAGACGTAACAAGCATGGCAAAATCAATTGCTAAAACTCCATTATTCATATACCACAAAGAACATGCTGAAAACCTTGTGAGGGAAGTGGTAGCATAATTATAGCGGTACATTTTTCAAAAAGCAACTCATTCAAAATCGCCCAAAATTGTAAGGAAAACGATAGCATTTAACCTCTTGAACACAATATACCTGTCCCACATCCCGGTCGCAACTATTTACGGAAATATCGCCTATCGAAAATCACTACCCATATGGCTAAAAACATAGATGAAAGTAAGCGCAGCGGCGAAGCAGTGAGATACGAATGACGTCACTGAAAGAGGGGTTGTCAGATATACCGGTACCGATAATGTCGTCAACGATAACGACACAACCCGAGTCGGCGAGACCCCACCCAACCCGCCTGTGACACGCCCCTCCTTTATTCTAGGACGCGGTGCTGATCTCTCTCATTGCGATAGCACGATGCGGACCTCATTGCAGAGAAAGATCAGCACCGCGTCCTAGGATAGAGGGGGCGTGTCACAGCCTCACAGGCTGGTTGGGTGGGTCTAGACAACCCGTGTGGATCGAAGTGGAGGCGGGTTAAGGCGTGACACCACCCGCCTGTCAACGGGCACCGTACTGTGATGCATAGGCGGAGGGGATGGTGTAAGGTAGTAAAGGTATCACAACCCTTGTGGAGCGAAGCGGAGCCGGGTCAAGCGGTGCCGTCCAACTCCTCCGCATTTTAGGTTGTGTCGTTATCGTTGACGACATTATCGATGTATCTGGCACCCCAAATTGTGGGTGGCCATTCATTTCTCAATGGTTGGCCGGTGCGCTCAGTTTCAGCTATGTTTTTAGTCCTAGGGATAGCGATTTTCAACGGGCGATATTTCCGTAAATAGTTGCGACCGGGATGTGGGACGGGTATATTTTTGTTCAGGAGGTTAAATGCTATCGATCTATGTACAACTTTGGGCAATTCTGAATGGGCCATTTTTTGAATAATTTACCCATATTGCATCTATCATGTAGAATAGAAGTCGATCTTCACGCCTTAATGTAGGTCTATGACTTTTTTACAGTATAACATTCAAGCATTATAATTACCGTAAACTCTTATCCAAAATACCGGCCTATACATCATAGTAATTTGACGTAAATCTCATCTCACCTTCAGCAATAACCTCTTCCACCGTCACTTGATATCTCGCGATCTTGATCACTTTTCCGACATAATCACTGCCAGGATTTTGGGCAAACAGTTTCTTCATGTTGAAGAAATCTCTTTAGACGCACACAAAACAGAATGCCGAAGTAGACACTGCTACAAAGCTAAAACACAAGGCCTAGGCGAGCCGGGACTGCAAGACAGTGAGCGCGAGGTGATGCGACCAAGTCAGTCAGCTGTTGCCTCGTCGACGCGAAATACAGCGCTCAATGTATCGCGATTTATAACCGCAAAAATTTACGCCTAAGGTTATATCATAGAATGTAATGATTACATTCTATGGTTATATGAGGAGGATCGGTACCACAGAGCAAGCTCTCGTGACAAGACCGCAAGCGAGTTAGGCGATCCATGCAATATCGTATCCTATAAATATCATACATGCAGTTCGCTACATCCAGACCTGACCCATATTCAGAGGGTGGGTCGCCTGTGATCGCATTGCTGCATGTCTGCATCTAGTGCATCATCATAAGCACAGTGCCGCAGTCACCCGTCTCCCCAAATCGTAGCCAAACTTGTACCCTTCAACGCAGAAATAGATTTTCAACGGCGACTCCGATCACCCACCTTCCGGAAGCTTGCAGCAAAACACTTTGCTGGCTGCTTTTGTCTGTAACGCCTTCTTATGTCCCTATCCTCATGCAACGTGGTTTGCGATACCTACCTACACTTGCACAGCCGCTGCCTTTAGTAGGGGCACGAAACCGGTAGGGAGGCATAGGATTGTTGAATTACCGACGAAACAGCATCAAATACATACCAAAGATGGTATTCGCGGCTCCCGCGCTAGAGGCCGTAGACGGCCAGCGGTGTTATATATCCCAGGTCAGCGCATTGAGGAGGGTGCGGAGGGCGCAATAGTTGATCGGCTCCTTCCTTATCTGGGCGTTCGCGTTTTGGTAGACACAGACAAGAGCATCTTACACGGCTAACCACACCGCACATCCGGGCGCAGTAGCGAAATTCTAACTCCATGGCTTCTCGTGCTGTCAACATCAGTGGAGGACATCCTTCATGAGTTGAACAATCTAAACATAGCCTACTTAGTACAAAGACTTCTACTTACTACAGCATATAAGATCGTTTTCACTAAGCAAAAAGATAATTCCGTCACAATGATGACACACAATCCCCGAAGCAAATATATTTTCAAGACAACCATAACATTATATCGATCGCATCACATTCGCCTTTTGGGGTTATTACTTCTACAAGAGTTGAATCGTTATAACACAGTGATTCGACAAATATAATGAAAATTGATTCGATTGCACATATATAAACAAGGGACAAATTCATTACACAAGAGACATGTTGGCAGCTGACTATTATTAAGTTTGCAATTTTTTCTTATCGTGTCGTCCAACATATTGTTTACGGTTTCTGTAACCCATAAAATTTCAATTTCAGCATAATGAAAACAGGCAACACATATTATGAACTGTTATACGACCAATGGTCATTGAACGTTTACCAAGAGTAAAGGGCAATATACATGTATTGCTGAATTTGACCATGCAACAAAACCTCGAAGGTCATCTTCAGAAATTGAAGTAATACACCTACTACCACCATTGATTATACAACGCCATGTTTACACATCTTTTTCAGTTCAACAACACTCACCGGGACCAACACATCAGATATTACGCAATCTGGCCTGGAGGAAAAGACACAAATCCCCAACCTACGACAGACAGGTAGTATCTATGAGCTGTGAACATGCCATGGCACTCTTATTCAGATTCACAGCGAGGCAAATTCCGCTATATACCTTTACCCAAGTAAACGTTCTTGAATCTCCACATGCATGACACGCAACCTACAGTCTGAAACCACAAGTCAGAGATAATCTGGACACAGTTCTGAATTACACATGAGACCGATATTCGTTACCACCAGGGAGTAACAGGACTGTGGTACGATTACTAACCCATGCGAGTTTCATAAAGTTTTTCGTCGAGTCTCGATTCAAATCTGGAGCAGCAGCTAGACGTTGGCTGACTGCTCCAGGAAGCAAACGGACCGTTTTCACGCATTTTACTTGTGACTGTAGCATCCCAAATAAAGAGGATGACGTCGTCCAGAAACTGAGGTGATTATCGTCAACACTGTACGCAGAGAGGTATTTCCCATCTGGTGAAAATGCTAGCGTTGTAATAGGGTGGCGGCCTTTGAATATCAACTGGTGTTTATTTGAGCGTAAGTCGTATAGATAAATAGATCCTTGTCGAACACCAACAGCGATTCGTCGAGAACGAGGATCATATGTTACGGAGTGAAATCTGGAAAGAGCCGGAACAGACTCGATAAGGCTGTTGGATGTCCTCAGAGCATTCGTATCGATGCAAAATAATACAATGTCCATCACTTCCACTAGTAAAACAGCTACATCGGACATCATCTTTTCAGCCAAAAGCCCGATTATTCGCAATATTTCAGATCTTGAACGAAGGATTATCGAAGTTGCAAGGAGGGCTTGATGTTGAGGATTCGTCGATGCAGCATTGTGTCGTGCCACTTCTCGTGCTATTGTTGTGATGAAGGTAGGTGGCTTAGCAGTTGCAATTAGACATAAAGCATGATGGGCAGAGCGACAAGAATCAGCTTTTGCTGAGAGCGGCAGGCCGCTGAATATACTAGCTTTATGTAAATCATAATCCACACAAAGTTCCAAAAGACCGAGCAATACTGCAGAAACTTCAATGTACGGTTCCCAAACAGTGAAGCCTCTCCCTAGAAGATCGATAGCAGCACGGCGTATAGGAGCATGAGCAGGTAATCTTGATGAAGCAGGATGTAACAGCAGGTAGACAAGAGCTTTGCATGTATTTCTAGCAAGAGAATAATTTGACAGTTTGAACCCGTCTGGAATATCATCATGTTGAGAAGCTGACTTGAAAGGGCTCGATGTATTCGATCGTGACGGTTCCATTTCCTGACCAAACTCTGCACCAATGACACCCAAAATAATGACAGCAGTCGCTTGACGTCGTCTAGCCTCGTAAGATATCTTGGGAGCATTTGATCTTGATGACGATACCTCAGACATTAATTCCAAACTAGAAAAGCTTGATGTTTCACGCCGATCTTCTCCGGATGAATGGGTGCTAGAAGAGTTAGATTCCTCCGTCCTAGTGTTCGGTACAAGATCAATATGCTGTTGCTGAATGTATTCTGGCATAAATTTGGCCCATTCTTCCACGATTCTTCGGCGACCTTCTGGTTCAATTTGCCTCAATTTTGCAAGAAGTAAAGCTTGTGCTGCTTCTCGCACTTCCAAGCATCTATCCTGCCATCGTCTTGCAAGGAGCTCCAACTGCGGAGCCTTGTAGCTTTCTGAACAGAGCAACTCTTGCAATAGGACACAATGCATCGTAGCTAACAAGGCCCAACCCTGCTTAATTTGTGAATTGTCGCTAGGATCAGACAAGTAGGATTCGCTAGCATTTCCAGATGTTGAATCCTCATTAGTGCCATTTGCATGTCTATTTGGTCTGTCGAGAGTGAACTTGACATTGGAGAGTTCCATCAAAGTATTCGATACAGCAATGATACTCAGAAGATGATTTGTTGTGACAGTACTGGATATCTCCCAGTGACTTTTATGAGAACAAGTTTCCATGCGGCCATTCATATATTGCTGTAAATTTATTTGAAACACAGTATGAGGACATGGATGAACAGAGTTCGTCAATGTTGATACCATCAAATGTCTTGATTTTGCCCAAGTCGGAAACAATAGTGAAACCTGACCATCTCTTGACAATAATCCAAATGAAATTGGAATGACCGGCTCAAAAATACCTAATTTGGTCTTGCATATATTATCTAAATTTTTGTCTAAACCCCAACCATGAAGACAGGAAAGTAACAGCTGGGCAATATCGATAATAGAGTCAATCTCCATTTTGGCAGTTTTCTTATCTTTCACTTTTCTTTCAATGTTTGGTGAGCTGGTTGCTGATGAAGCTTGATCGCTAGAATCCAAAAATTGATTCTTCACCTGATAAATTATCGCATTGAATACCTTTTTGGCAGAGCTGGGAGTGCCATCATTTTCTGATAATAGTTTTGACTTTGATCTTTTATTTCTTATAGCCTGCTCCTGAAGCAGTGTTCCAATTATCGCTTCCGTGTTAAAGAAAACCACATGAGAGTCGTCGTCATGACTCACAGAAGCTCGTATCGGCTGAACGACCATTGCTTTTGGGCAAGACACAGTAGCAATATTTGGAGTGTCTACTTCGTCATCTTGCATCTTCTCTTCAATAGTCTCAATGATGTTTCTCAGTCCTTGCTGTGCCGCAGCTTTAAATCCAGCGAGATTTCTTCTACGTATCACTTGAGAGATGTTCACAATACTTTGAGAAGTGACAATGTCTTTGTTGCATTGCGATTGATCACATGACTCTAAAACTTGATTTGCAGTAACACCTGTAAGGTGCCTATCCAGGTGACCGGTCTCCATTTGCCAGACAAACAATCCACCATCAGCGCATGACACCAAAAGAAAGTCATCCATAGGTCTCCATTTGATTGTTGTTACCATCGATGTGTGACTGGCAGCAAGCATAACACACTTTCTCTCGCGTAGACTCAGAATAGCGACAGAATGGTCAGTAGCCACACTACAAATAGATTGTTGAATCCTTGCACTGCATTTCTCAGGAGGGACAATTAGCTCAGTGACTTCTCCTCCGTGAACATTGAAGGCATGTAGCTGAGTGCCAGCGAACAGATCCCACATAATTATGGCAAAATCTGCGCTGCCCGATACAAGAATATGCGGCGAATATCGGTCGGATTCTTGATGTGGGTAAAGTAGACATGTGATTCTGTCGAGATGTCCACGCAACGTACGATGCGGTACCCACGACTTTTTCGTCATTGGTCCATCTCTAATTAGTTGCGATTTACATGCCCTTGCAGCAGGTACAATAATTATATTGCCATTCTCACGACCACATGCAAGTTGCCCCACGTTTTCCAAATATAAACTGGTGGTGACTGATGAGCTTGAACTTTTACCAAGATTGTCGATAATCCCGGAAGGAGGTCGTACAAGGCTGTCCCAGTGATCAATCAACGAATATGAACATTTTAAAGATATCGAATCAATAGGATTTTGATGACCTTCAACATGACTTTTGATAGACCATATGTCAATGATGCCATTGCTATTTCCTGAATACAGCAGGAAATCATTGTTTGATTTAGAATCCAGCACGAAAACTGGCGGGAGTGATAATTGGACAGATCTTGAAGAACTAAACATGCATTCTATGTTAACTTCATGATCTCTAGAATATTTGACTGAACTTGTTTTTGTTTTGTCTATACAATAGTCCAAGCTGTAAACATAAACATTTCCGCTTTGATCCCATAGTATGATCTTACTGCGACTATGCAAAATATCCCCTCCCGTAAGAACAGAACATCCAGGAGCTTGATTCCCACATATCAGCGAAAAGTCTCTTGCATCGTATATTTGCCACTCATATGGACACACAACAAGTAGAATGTCAGTATAAGCTGGGTTATAACATAAATCCTTGGCATTTAAACATCTTAGTTGCTTTGATTCATCTTCTAGTATGGATTGGGAAGAATTCAAAGTGCTTGGTATCTGCCATACTTTGATCGTTCCAGATAAAGTAAGACCTACAATACTTGTCTCTATTCCTTGGCTCATGACACTGCATGAGCTTATCCAATCCGGATAGATTCTTGAGATCAAAGTTGTGATCACATTTAAAGACATGGATGATATAATAAAGATTTCCGCAAATAATCCAATGCAAGCTACGCATGGAGTTGATTTCCCATCAATGTTCAACTCGAGAGGAACCAGCTTTGTCGGTGATCCAGAAATCTTCGCATGTTCTACACATCGGCAGTCGTTTAGATCCCACAAAAGTAGTTCATTGTTGCTGGATGCACTCAGAAAATATTTTGTGTCATCGGTGCCATCTGCAACTTCAGCTATACTCACAACAGAACTTGTATGTCCAAACAGGAGTGCTCTTGGCAAGATAGTGTTTTTGACTTGGTCAACATCCCAAACACATACCTGACCATCTGCGCAACCAGTTAATATGTTTTTCCCATTTTTGGTGAAAGTGATACATCGTATTTTGTGAGTCGGTGGCTTCTGTCCCCATAAAACAATGGGGACCATCAAACTATTCATAGTGTAGAGTTTGTGTTTATGTAAGATGTTAATTTAGCACTTGCCATACTATATTCCACCATCAACTCTAGAGGAAGTTGTAACAATAAACGAATTCATAGTAAGCAATTTAAACATTCGAATACAGTTCAATTTCAAACAATCATAAAATCGAGTGGGCAAGGAGTACGGTAATACTTAATTCGCATGCCTCTTCAAATCAATATCATCATATATCTGTATAATACAGAAGGGAGATGAGTTTCAAAACAGTCAGTGTGTCGGGTCCCTGCGTCTGTCAGAGAACGTGATTATTTTAGCATCGGCTCCGCCATTTCTAGGAGTTTGGCTGTGAAACTTCGCATCGCTGTCGAATCGGCCGTACGTTCGAAGTACGGTACGACAGCGGAGTTTTATTTTGCGACTTGTTAGGTTTAGTGAAATCGGGGATCGAATATCTAGAAAAGAAATCCCTTGGTCAAATATTTCTTTCTAATTTAGCTGCAATTCGAGTATCAGAGTACAAGGTCTGGATACTATTCCTATACTTTCCCCCTTCTTATCGCACCGGTCCATCTATAGATAACTAATTCTCGTAGTTTAGTTATCTATTGTCCATCGCATCACCTGACAGATGAAATGATTCCTGGATTTCCACATAAAGTTCAGCGGCTCTATATCTCCGCCCAGTGGCATATTCCCAAAGCTAAAGATCAGTGGGCAGGAAGAAATAACGTCACTGACAATTTAAGCGAAAAGTAAACTTACCCAGATTGCAAATACCTGACCTACGTACAGTCGGTATCAATGTAGATAATATATACTCACTTGGCAGCAGGCAGGGAAAGGGAAACTTGCTTCAGATCACAGAAACAAGAGGACCCCAAAACAACAGATTCCACATCAGCAGTAGAGCCCTTCTTTCAAGGTTTGAGTTGTTGAGGCTTACGTTCCACAGCAATAGAAATCATCTAGTCTGATTGGACTAGTAAATACCTCACCAGTCATCCCTCTTATCAGATTATGCAAATTCTTTGGGACATCTGCGATTCTCTGTGGAAAACGGGATTTCTCTCTCTAGCGCATCACGTGATAACATTATTGTTTTGAAACGAAATTCGGTTGACCGGTTGACGAGAGATCTCGTTGCTGGCGACGCTGTGTTTGTGTTTTGCCGTTGGTGATGCGGTTTTTAAAATTTCCATTGTATTTATACAGGACGCTGATAGGAATCGTTGCGTATCCTCACATATTTCGCATGGGTACCGCTATATCACAGTGCAATAACCTAAATCGCAATATGTCGCCGTGTATTTTAGTTCCGGTATTTGTGGTGGAGGGACGGAGGGATACACTGGTATAAGGATGAGGTATTTTCAATACCGGTATTTCTTTGCTAGCACTCCTGCAACGTTTAGGCTTACTCTAAAATACGGGGAACGAGAAAAGCGGGAGACATACCCAAAATACGGGAGTCGACAGGAAGAAACCCAAAGCCGGAAACACACAGTCCTAAAATACGAAAGGATAGCGGGGGAACGGAAGACAATCAAACAGGCTAGGGTTGTGGCTGAAGAATGAGATGAGTTCTGGTAGTCCCTGATCATCTGCTAGTCTGATATCAACGTTGCCTAATCCTCCCTTAGCTCGCCCAGTCTTTTTGATCATCTGCCCCTTTTCTCGTATTTTAGTGATTTCGCCAGTACCAGGTGCACCATTACCCCTTATTTTTGAAATTTCCAGTTATATATGTTGAAAATGCCTTCAAAATTGAGTGATTACGATATTCTGTATACCATCGGCTCTGGCTCATATGGTAAATGCCTGAAAGTGCGACGAAAAAACGATGCGAAGACACTGGTGTGGAAAGAAATGGATTACGGATCAATGACCGAAGGAGAAAAGCAGCAACTGGTATCAGAGGTTAATCTTCTCCGAGAACTCAAGCATGAATACATTGTGCGATACTATGATCGTATAATTGATCGATCAAGCAGTCGCTTATATTTAGTCATGGAATATTGCAGCGGGGGAGATTTGGCGAGTTTGATTTCCAGACGACGAAAAGAACGCTCATTTATCGAAGAAGAATTCATCTTGAAAGTGTTTGTACAATTGGTGTTAGCGCTTCAAGAATGCCATATTCAACGGAAGAAGCTAGGTCACGGCAAAGTACTACACCGGGACTTAAAACCTGCAAATGTCTTTTTGGATGACGAAAACAATGTGAAACTTGGAGATTTCGGGCTTGCGAGGGTTTTGAACCATGACACCAGTTTCGCAAAGACTTTTGTTGGCACTCCATATTATATGTCCCCAGAGCAAATGAACAAACTTTCATATAATGAAAAGTCTGACATATGGTCACTAGGTTGTTTGGTGTATGAATTATGTGCTCTTTTGCCTCCATTTACTGCAGCCAACCAGAACCTACTCGCTGTGAAGATAAAAGATGGCAAATTCCGAAGAATCCCGTCGAAATATAGCGACAAACTTCAAGAATGCATATCCATGATGCTCCGCACAACGGCAGCTCGACGTCCAAGTATTGACGAAATTTTGAAAATGGATCTACTACAAGTAACATTACAAAAATGTGGCCTGAACATGCCAGTGAGCCCTCTCGCAGCAAAACCAGAAGTGCCACAAAACAGAAATCAAGAACGAAGGAAATCCTCCGTGAATAGTGATAACGACTGTTCTTCATCACATGGGGATCTCAAAATTCGAGAAACAAAAGTGGCGCTAGACGCAAGATTGAAAGACATCGAAAAGAGAGAGCAGGATTTAAAAAAGAGAGAAACACTTGTCGAAGAGCGTGAGAAACTAGCTGAAGAAAAGATGGCCAATGCAGAAGCACTGATTAAACAATATCGGGAACTAAGAACAGAAAGAACTGGTCTTTCCACAGAAGCACTTCATAACAAATACGAAAGACTTGGCATACTGCCAACAAAGAAACAAGTGCATTTCGCTGCAGAATCAAAAGAAAATATCCCAAGCTATTATGCCGAAGAATTGAAATATAGGAAAGTTAGCGGCGTGGGGCCAATAAGTGACAAACACCTGTCAGATTACAGACAGAAACTTAGAGATTTACGCATCCAGAATCAAGCGAATAAAAGGTTCGAGAGTAACATCAAAACAAGGCAGTTGATGGGGATGCGATAAACTGAATGTAAACAACACCTCACTGTAGCTCAACTGTGACTAAGCAATAGCATCCCCAGACACGTGCAGGCGCACTCATCAACTCTGCATTACAGTGGAAATTCACCGCATCGATAACCCAGCTACCGAAGTGCTTGTAACCAAACATCCACTACACTTGGCAATTCAACAATATAATTCACATTCACACTTATATCTATCTAGTCTATGCAATACCCCTTTGACTGTGTCATCTAAAGTTGATAAAGGGATATTAGTAGTCTACTACAGTATGTTGTAGATTGACAATAATGTAGCATTGTGATTGCAGTTTAAGTCAATAAACGATCTGTATGAACACAAACTGACCAGTCCTTTTGGGAGATGAGCCACCATTTCACCCTGCATCAGAGCATGTGTGAACTTTGCAAAATGTTGTATAGTGAGTGGCAGGACTGTATTGTATCTGTACTCTGTACACAGCAGCAAAATAATGGTAAAGGAATGTGTTAGAGTAGGGTGTATAAGCCTTGTGGGAAGCAATAAATCACCATTGTAATTGTGTAGCACACATTGAATGGTCATTCGGTCAATAGCCCTTGGGCTTTGTTGACGGGCCCATGAGGTGAGGTTTGTATCTTGCAGAATACTGCACATAACATACAGGACCCGATACGGTCCCACTCCCGTCACATACCTACATCTTCACCAGAAATCAAACACAACTGGTTTCATACCATAGATGGGTCTTGTTACGTCGCGGTATATTTATAGGTCATCATGTCATGAAGTAAGCTACACATATAGATGGCTAAGTATAGTGCAGAAATAATTGACTGAATGAATCACCTCAACTTTGACATTTCCCATTGAACAATTGTTGTTGCTTGTAAGTACAGTACAGTAGCTTCTACAGGAGCATAATCTGGCATTTTTACTAAGATAATGAATTAGTACGGTAGTTTTCAAAAGTTACTAACATGCATAATTGAGAAAGTTGTTAAAAAACCAGTTTGTTTCCGTTCACAGTATTTATATTATGAAAACTCAACCAAGTCCCATTGAGCCACTAAGTAGGAAATCCATAATTATATACTTGAGATTCATGACTGGTACGGCAGGTAGCATAATTATCTATATAAATAAAAGAGCCTGTTTGTCTGTCTGTGCACGAATCAACTTCTTTATTACGGAAGCTACCGCCATAAGATTTCACAGAGATGTAGGGACGGACGTTATGCGTGCGACCAGGTGGTTTTTCAGCGCTTCCGACATGTATTTCTCAAGTTATACATCGCCAAATGGTGCTACTTCCGCTTTTTGCCACGCGGAAATGAGAGATGCACTTTTTAGATCGCTTCTGCCATCTAGCGGAACAATTTCTTCGCTTCTGGTCGCGTAAGCTAGCCTGTCTACAACGTTCTGCTTATATAGGCCTACTGTCCTTCGGTTGGGCGTCTTAGAGATATTTCATACGGGTTTAGATAATGCATATGAGAATTGAATCTAGGAGTCATTTTCTTTCGCCATGAGAAGAGAGAGAAGCTTCTCACCCACGATTAGATGGAGGTCGCATTTTTCGCGTTGGGCTACAACGTCTT
This sequence comes from Botrylloides violaceus, assembly GCA_030412335.1. Lineage (NCBI taxonomy): Eukaryota > Metazoa > Chordata > Ascidiacea > Stolidobranchia > Styelidae > Botrylloides > Botrylloides violaceus. The sequence continues at coordinate 789,332 of JASFYC010000763.1, forward strand.
ATGTTGTATCCCCCGAGTGAAACCGGGAAAACCAGCTAGTATACAATACACATGTGCATTGTCCAAGCTTAGAAACTAAAGTACCGATATATCTTAATAGCCTACCAGATCTATAGGCCTACCCTTGGTTAATTCAATAATTTTTACAAGCTCTAATTATAAAAAGATAATGGGAAATTCTTTAGCTCGCACTGATGTTATGTGACATATATATACCCTCAAAGAATCATATGCAATTCGCAGTGTACGCATTTAGCTTACCATATACAGTATACACGGCAAAATTACTGTTTGTGGTAAGTTTTTCATATCGGTAATATCGGGGAGCTGTTATCACTGATACCGATATTTCAAAAACACAAATATCGGTCAATCCCTACGCAGTAGCATGCTAGTTAAGTGACACGACATGTAACGAGGTGTACAGTATATGGGGAACCATAACTGAATAAATAAATACGACAGGCCTCTTCAAACCGCTCAGAGAGCTGCTAAACGGTAATCACCAGATTCAAGAAATCCAGCATTGGCATCGTTGAATCATTTTCACATCAAATTCATGACCATACTTCGATGTTACATATGTGGCACTTTGAAGAAGTGAGGCTGTCGACAACCGCCAATTTCATTACATCACAGCGCTGAGCTAGGTAATTTCAAGAATTCAAATATGAAATTTGTAAAAATTATTCAAGAGGTCAATCCCAATAGAATTCGAGTTCGCTCAGCCCAATTGCCAATGCAGTAGGCTACTCAACAAAAGCCAATGGCCAGTTTGTGAAAGATAGGCCTATGTATAAAACGAGAAATACTTAAAACACTCATGCAATATATATATACTTGGTAACAAAATTTTAAAAAGTAAGCATTATCACATGCAATGTTTATACTAACTGCAATATCTACGAACTTGTTAAATTAGAATACAGATATTTCGCCCATCTCGAGACAAGCCAACTTATCATGTCATGCAATATATCTTAATTTCCTGGTAACAAAAGTTTCATGAAACATTAGTACACGCAATAATTATTGTAATTGCAATATCTATGATGAACATGTTACATTAGAATCCATATTTTAGGCTCACCTCAGGGCGAGAAGAGCGGCTTAATTAGTAGGCTATTGTGTGTTCCTAGCCGCAGTAATACCGTAGGCATGGAGGATGGCTGTGACACTCTCAAAAGTTGTTACTTATGGAAGCCTTGGAATTTCAAGGCAGGGGAGTGCATCCTTAAACCCTAGGTGTACGTAGGGGTCTATGCCTCTATGGTTACTAAAATATGCACTGATCATATCTCTACAAGATGATGAGTATATGGTCAAAATGAATTGCTTAGTGCAGATATGTGGCTTGTTGTAAGTAACCAAGAGTGACAGTGGGAGCCTAATACCTGGATTTCGCAGTAACCAGTGCAATATAAATTTTATATAAAATACATGTTATGAAAAACATCTGACCTGAGTCCAATGTTATATAACTGCCAACTCATGCAGATTTGCACATGTAGACCACACATATTTCAACAATAATATCATAAGTCTGGTGTACATCAACTTCCAAAACTGCCAAAGCTTCCAAAACTGCCACTACTCCATGAACCGCTACTCCAAGAAAATCGTTTCGTTACTTTATGTATCGCATAGCCTCCTAGCGCTGCAGCTGCAGCCCCACCAATCAATTTCTTGTGCTTCCCTGCCTTCTTGAGCATGTGTCCTCCTCCACCAAGGGCAGCTCCCCCTCCAAGCATAGCTCCGAGACCACCCAATCCACTACCCTTGTTTTTCTGTTTATGAACATACACTGGCTGTTGCTGGTAGTAGCCTCCTTGCGGCTGGTAGTATCCTCCTGTTGGATAGCTTGATCCCTGTTGAACCGGATATGGACCAGGAGGATAAGCACCGGTAGGTGGTGGATAAGTCCCAGGTGGTGGATAAGGCCCAGGTGGTGCACCACCTTGAGGTGGATATGGTGCGGGTCCCATTCCTTGTGTATTCGGGTACTGGCTTTGAGATGGGTATAATCCAGGTGGGTATGCACCACCATGAGGGTATGTACCACTTTGAGGAGGAAACGGCACACCTTGAGGAGGGTACCCACCACTCTGTTGTGGAGGATAAGGTTGACTGCTTGGGCCCATTGTGAGTCCTTCAAACCCTAATGATCCCATGCCTCCGGGAGCTGCCGGTGCTGCTGAATAAGGTGGGGGGACTCCCGATTGCTGGGTGCCACTAACTACTGGAGGATGTCCTGGCATTGGAGGGGCATGGGATTGCTGAGGGTACCCGCTCCTTTGTGGATAGCCAGCATTTTGAACTGACGTGTTAGCTTGCTGAATAGGTCTCGCATTATTTAAAGCTTGTAGCCAGGAATCCAATTCTCGCCGATTTTCAGCTAGTAACAAAAACCTTTTGTCTTTTGCAATAAATAGAAATATGCAGTCTGTCTCGCTATTATCAGGCAGTTTTGGGATCTTGGCCATTATCCCAGCTCCAACCTGAATATCCTGGCACTGAGTGGCAATGTTGATATTTCCGCCACGAGGCCCGTCTTTGTGATCATAGAATACAAATTGCCCATCACCATACAATTTGAAATATCGTTTCTTCCAGCCTTTGAAAATTCCGGTTGAATACTTCTGTAGATATCCCTCTTTTACAACATGAGCCATACTTTATATAAAGAGTGTATAGGCTTATACCCTAAACTGTTGGGATGTTTAAAGACCGTAGTAATAAATATCATGCAATAGTTGTATCTCAGTAGGCTGTATACGCTGTAGTTACTGTTGTCCTTCTGTCATCGGGCGAAACTATTAGTCTCTATACTATAGAGTCTACATGTTCGAATTGCGAAAGCGAAACTACGAAGCAAGGCAAATATAAATAGCTATAAATATACCCCAGACTGAATCTCAATTCTCAACTATTAACGTATGAAGGAAAGTCCTTTTCCAAAACGCAATCTTATCGCTGAACTACTATAGACTAATAATCATAGAGATAGATAAACCAAATAATCAAGAACGGCGAGATATATTATGCTGTAGAATGTAGATAAATCATATCGTCGAAAGTACTTACTACGGATATTATTATCTCGATGATGAAAGACGACTTCTACGGTTCAGTAAGCAGAAGCACCATAGAGATTATAAATCTCAGTACTCAGACAGACAGACAGACCTATCCCATGATAGACAGATTAATTATTTTCGTCTCACCAGGAACATAATACATGTTCCGGTATGGACCCAGTGACGGTGGGAGCCGCAGCCGCCACCTGTCGGATATAGTGCCGATCATTTATACTGGCGAGAGATATCGGCTACACAAATACAGAAAAAGAAAACGATATTGCAATAGCGAGAATAAAATGAATAATAAATAAATCTGAAAAGTATATGAAAAGATAAGTAAATAATGAGCACAAGTACAAGCATGGTGAGGTGACATAACCTCATGTAAAAATGATTATTATTAGATCATGGAATGTAATTACATAGCCTACGTTCTATGATTCGATCAAACTTATCATATAGGGGATTCAAAGAAATTTTCATGATTTTTCAAGGAAATGCATTTTGAACCAGGTTGGGTTGTCCTCAGACCCCACTACTTTACTGTTCGGAGATCTATTCTAAACGCTGCTCCCATATGCCCTCTCATTATATCTATAGCCTACATAAAACCACCACTCCCACAATTCGAACCCCCGGAAGCCTGTATCGAAGGAAAGACACCACTTGGCACATATACAGACCACATTCTGGCTACCAATGCTCTACTGTCTACTCATCGCGTCCGCGTAGGCCTATATAGACCAGCAGTAGGTCTAATACTAATGGTAGGCTAGTGGGCGCATTTCGCACATCTTTCTCTGAATGTGAGAATGAACAAGGCATGGGCAAAATGATTCGATAGGCTAGACTATCGATCGCATTTGGCCATAAGTGGACATAGCATCTGTCACCAAACTTAGTTTGGATCTAAACATGGCTTCATGGCACGATAGTCATCTAAAGGAGCGTTCAGTTTCGGGAGGGTCAAAGGTCACCTCTATATGTTTCTCTGTTTGCCGCGTACTTCGTAGGCATTAGGCTAGCCGGCGCGCGCGCAGCAAGAGATCCTGTCCATTTCTTTTGATCCATCGCAGTTTTCGTTCGACGTTTGGTTTGAATGTATAAATTACACTCGGAACGTGGGAAGCCTGCCTTGCAGCATCGATTACTCGACGCTCTCAGACTGCGAGCATCAAATTCAAAGGTTCAGCGATTCAAAATAACTTCTTTGGACACACAGCGTAAGGTGAGTTCTTACATCGGATGCAATACTGAAAAGTTGGAAGTATATACGCCATTAGCCCTACGTATTACTGACGGCTGCTGGATGGTGGTAGGCCTACATCCAGATCTGGGCTGCTACAATCACACCGCTCACCGGTAGTCTGTCATAGGCTTGGCCTATCGCCTACTGTAGAAGACCCTTGTGGTAAGACCTGTGCCGTGTCAACAAATCGATTCTACGAACGTGTAGTTTCGAATTCGAATGATAGGCCTATATATAACCGCGTGTCCGCAGGACACTTAAATTCAAGGCTCGGCAGTGGATTAGAGGAATAGCCTAACCATGAATCAGGATCGGATAAATGGATATGCCCACTCCTATAAATTTGCGTCGTGGTCCTTGCTCATCGAGGGGGGCGAAAAATAGTCAAGAATTTTGTAACGATTCCGCTGTTTGGTGTTAATACTACTGCCTTACGTGGCGGGTTTATTTTCTTTGGGACTTCCAAACGCCTAGTTAGCCAGAAGCCGCTTAGTTTAGCTGTGATACCTACTTGAAAGAATTGGCATACGTGGTGATACAAGTAGCATTCGTCAGTAATTCTCAAGTAATAGAGCATCCTTGCATAGTAGCCCTGTTCGCCTTTGCCAAGGATGGTCATTATCCTTTCGTTGGTGGTGAAGAATAATTTGTGTTGCTCTGGATAAAGTCGAAGCTGCAAAATGAATTTATGTTCACCGACAGTCTTAGCTGTAGAGACAGTAGCGTTGCCGACTTGCATCTTACGGCTTAGTTACTAATGCAAGCGGTTAATATGCTGTAGAATATGTGTAATTATAACTATTATTACAGAGCCAACATACGAGGAAAGTAGGCTACCGTATAAACTGTTGTTGATTACTCCAACTACTCACGGCTTCGTTTCCGCATTCATGAATGCCTTTGGTCTTCGTATGAACATGTTTGGTATGAAAGGTTCCAACAGCAGATATTGTTATGGTCAGTGTTCTTTGATTATCGTCGCCGTCATCATCACCGTTCCCGTGAGTTACGTATTTGCTATGACAAGCTGTTGAAAAATGGGGTTATAGTAGGCCTGAAGACATTCACAGCTATTCAACAGCCTGTCCCAATACTCGATACAGCGGGCTGTTGACGTGATGTTTGTGACAACGTGGTTTGAACATTTTCCCTATTTGGTAGCTAGGCTGTAACAGATAATCGAGCCGATAACTCGGAATCCTAATACTTGCTACCACAAACATTCTATATTTTGCAGTAAACTCGGGAAAAAGCATTTCGAAATCGAGTAATTGACTGTGATACGCCTATAAAGATGCATATATGTCAGTCGTGGGGAACTAACTGACTGTGGAGGATTCCGGCTAGGCAAGGGCCCCTTAAATTCTAAAGTTAGCAAGTTTTTGATCAGGCGGCGTAGTAAACGAGGCCTTTTATAACGCTGTCGTTTTATTTTAGGAAATTGAGGGTTGGTAAATCATGTACGGCCCGTCATCCGCACTGCCGTAGTCTACCCCGGGATGAAGGCCTGCGATGAGGACAACCATAATAATCAGTCGCTTTTATATTTTAAACCGTTTCAGCAACTTTGCGCATCAGACGCAAATCAAAACATTGCCATGCAAAACACAGTCGTAGGTCTAACGTACTTACAATTTGTAGTCGCCACAAGGTTGAGGAATACCAATAAAACAGCTACGCCAAACAACTGCATTACGTCCGCATTCACGTAGGAAAATATCAGTATCCCGCTCCTAACAATCCTTGTGAGAATTATTGTTCATCAACTGAGTGAGTTATAGCGTTATCAACGCGCGGACGTGACGGTCATGTAATCACGCCATCTTCAGTGGTCAATCATAATTTGGCGAATTTCATTTCTTCATCACGATTCCCACTACGTCTTATGGTAGGTTCAATAAGGTGATTTCGAAGAATCGAGAACTTGGCCTATTATCTCACACTCATTAGTTCAAATGTTGATTGTATTATGGACTAATTTGAGTTCATTAAAGCCGAGCGGTAAGTAACTAAGTATACGCCTGCGTAGTACAGCGTCCGTAAGCTGAAAAGTCAAATGATTGTGACGCTTTGAGAGCCAATATCCTGTTGATAATATTGATGCACAAGTCGTAGATCAAAGACATCTTAGCGAATGATATAAATTCATCAATGGATTGAAGCTGAATTAAATATCATGAATTGAGCTCGATTGCTAATTAAATGTATCAGAAAATGCACCGTGTAGGCCTATTTATTGCCATTGCCTATTACTTGAAAACAACTGTCTTCATTAAGATATTAAACGCTTTTGCTGTTCATCGATGTCTTGAGTGTCGTACTACCGAGAATTAAGATAGGTATATCCCTGATGTTATTATGCCTAGTTCACCTTAGTTGCTACCTGGTATTACTGAAGTCACAACAAGCAAGAAGCAAGCGTCAAGTACAATAAATAACGCAACGTCAATAATAGGAGTCTTGTAAGCTGTAAATATTTTACCGTATTTCATTACCTTTATTAATTAGACCACAGCTAATTGCATTTAATAAGAGGGCCATTCATTAACCGTGGTTTGCAGACAACTGACCGCATCGTTTAGAGTCGCCGGTTACAAGGAGGGCTTGTAAATACGTTTCATACGTTCAATACATCGGGGGCGACGCACTGCATTCATCTACCCCAGGTTGACCCTAAATCCGGGTGGGTATACCCACACAGGGAGGGTTGCAGCAGGAAGCCATCAGGCGTATAAACCAGAACTGCTTGATAAAATTTGTGGTGGTGGCCATGTAACAAGTACCGAGGAGAGAAAGAGAAAATAGTTTAGCTTCTATGGTCAGAAGATTCCGGAACTATACCCACTTTTAGATTTTAGCATTAAATTGATTGTTTACTTTATAAGATGCGTATTGCGCATGCGCTCGTACGCATCCAGTAACAGCCAAGTAACCTTGTGGTGACAAAATAGTCACCAGGAAAATCGTATCAGAGCATAATTGGATCTCATGCATGCTCATCCAGTCTGAAAGAATACAATCTCGTTCATAATGCAGACGGGCCTTCACGCACCAACATTCAAACCTTGATGGGTGTGTACCCGAACAAATCATAATCATTTTGATACACCTTTATGACCTTCTTCAATAATTCAAAGCCGAATTTCTTGATAAAAGTTAATATCGAAGAAGTCAAGTTGCTAGAATCCATATCAGTGTGAATATCGTTTTCGTGTGACGATGATATCGACAATTGTGATGTGACGTATCGGACATCGTTCGAAACACTTTCAGCTAGGGATATGTAATCGTATTTTATGGAACATGGGCTGCACATGACGTGAATCCTTTCCCAGAGATAAGGTTGGGCTTCGTGTATGGAGATTCTTTGCACGATGTATGCTGCGAAATCTTGGAAAAGAGCGTAGTCTTGTCTTTCGCGAGATTCGCCGTTATTTCCGTGATCTTGGTAATCTGATCGAATTTTCTGAGACAATGCCATCAACTCGTTTGAAATATCTCTGAAAAATGTGTTTTGTACGGTATATGTCGTAGGCTTGTAATAAACTACAGCATATATCCAGTAGGACAGTATGGTCATTCTTACGCTATCAACCACATATTATCATATCAAAAGCATAGCCATCATGCCCAATGTCTTCCGCATTGCTTTCATCAGGACTAGCCTAGCCAGTGGCGCGTCGTGCCGTATTTCATAGTCGGGGCAAGATTCTGAAATGGCTTATGTCGGGCCTGTAATTGTATAGCACGGCGTAAGCCTTTAAATTTTCAAGCTGTTGGGCTGTTGGATTGCAATTCGCATCTTTTAGATGGTTGAACACGGAAAGATAACAAGGTATTTCATAAGACGACAAGCAAATAACTTTCGCTTGTCTATATATATATATAGTTAACCAACTGATTCAACCGAGTAGCCCGATACTTACTCCCCCTTTTCGTTGATGACGTGATTGTCAGATGAACTCAGACCGAAATCATAGGCACCCATCAATCTCAGGAGGGGATCTTGAGCCAATAAGAACTTGAAATAGTATTTCATTGCCCAGCAAACACAAGATATGTTTTGCACACATTTCGGATATCACGAACTTATGCGAGCAAGTCCGAAACATGTCTTGTCATGCAGATATATAACTATGACATCACATTTATATCTTCTCAGACCCGCGAGTTCAGATGATCGAGTCTGTCAGATATAACACAACATTGGCTGGCTAAATTTGAGCGTTTGTGACATAGAATATAGCCTACATGCAGTAGGGCTTATAACGACGAAAATACAGTTGATTATAACTGCATATTGATGATGATCGCCACTTCGACATCGCACTGAAGTCAAGAGTTGGCAACGAAAAACTAATTATGTTTAAACGCTGGTTATTATATTATATTGAATGGAAAATCAGAAATTGGTACATTATTGACAAGTGGATCAGCCTAATTTCGAAATTAACAGCCAGAAATCTCAGAATTGGGCGGCGCCAAATTTTCAGCTCCCCTTGCGTTTGGATTTTACGAGAGTTGAATAAACCTTTACGACGAAATCCGTCAACGAAAACTCTTTGTGTTTTATTCGTGGTTGCGCATTCGCAACGGATCCGAAGCGTGTCTGTTTGGTAAAAAACAAAGAGAAAATGCCGCGGGAATTCAATCACGTGATCTGACCGGCCGTAAAAAATATGAATAATGATCCCGCCATTTGACTGCTAGCGCTCAACGTGTTGGTCGGGAATGTGAAGATGGCTGAGCAGTGGGAAAGACGTAGGAAATATCAAAGAGATTGGGTACGTGCGAAGCGGGCTAGAATTAGGTTAGAGTTTAAGACACAGCAGTCATCAAGCGATGATTATTATTCTGACGGTGGTGGTGATGATGTCCAGCTTCAGCTTCGCGCCGATGTTGAAGACTCAAGTTCCACAGAAGAAGGAAATGTGCGTGATGTTTTGTCCCGATCGTTTCCTGTTAATGGCGAGATTTCATCGCAAATGATAGTGACAGGTTTGCTCCAATCGCCACCCGCCTACGAGGAGAGTCAACAAGCCTTGGACGATGTTGATATGATGCCTGGCAATTGTGATTCTGATGAAGATGTTGCAGGTAAAACTGAGTTATTTAAGACTGGGCTAGCGCATTGGGTATCAATATGCAATCAATATTGATTATTCTATGTATATTTGCAGTTTTGAACAGTAGGCATAACGCATGAGCAATTAAGCATGCTGTTAAGTACTGGTGCAACACCCACAGCGTGCAGTGATTGTAATTATGATGTAATCCAGTTTCTCAGCGATGATCCTACAGTTGCCGTAATACATAAAAGTTGGAAAACTAGAGTGCAAGTGAGAGCCAATATTTTTCTTTTGTGTCACGATGATAACGAATTGTTTCATATATATAAATACACTTTAATGTATAATTCAGGGAATATTGCATTCCTGGTGGCCAAAAAAGGATCCAACAACAAAAGCTAGAAAAATGAAGCCACCAAACTTTAGCAATGGCAAGTGGTCTCTGTATAAAATCCAGATAATCTCGTCGACTGGTGAGTGGAGCTGCGCTCAATTTTCTGATTGAATAACTTGGAAGTGAAAGTCAATTGCATGTACTAGAGCTAGATTTCTCATCATCTCATATTTACACCTTTTGTTGAGGTTGTGTGCCATTTAGATAAATGGACGGAGGCTATGAGTAGTTTGCGACATGCTTCAGAATCTAGTGGCTTACAATCTTCAACGTGTGATGAAGCAGAGGAAAGTTGCAAGAGAAGACGACGGCCCAATAAAAAATTTCTGGATAGTTCAATGTCGAACAATGATCAAGAAGGTATTATACTCCATCTGCTCAGGAAAACACGGCATGTTGAGAGTATTTGCTTGGTTGTAAATGTAAATATGTGTGTAATAGATGAAGAGTCCTCAACATTGAAGAAGAAATGTTCCGAATCCCAACGCATGCCTTTACAAGAGGTTCAAGTGCCAAATCGGAGAACTGAGCAATCTCATGATTTTGGTAATGCAAGCTTGCCGGTACTCGGCAATAAATATGCTGAAGAGAGTATTCCACAACTTCAGAACTCTGGTATTGAAGGAAGTAGCCAGTTGCAGTTGCTGGACGATGCCAATATCAGCATGCCCATATCAGATGGTGAGTTTCATATTTTTCGGTAACCAGACACCTGTGTAATGTAGCCTAGTCAGTCATTTTATGTTTAGATGTTTGTGTTATGTCAACTCCAGCAAATTCAGTCAAAGCAAAGAATATTGTTAAGCGTAGAAATACACAAGTAGAGCCGATAACAGTGCAAATTGAACCCCAATTGCTGGATCTTCTCCAAAACACGCATGGTCTTGTCCAAAAGATACACGATCTTGTTCAAAGTGGTGGCAGTAAAAGATGTGGCGAAACCAGCTCTATTGTTGTGGAAGATCTTATAGAGAACCCCTTTCAATCAGTTGCAGAGCTAGACAATTTTGAAAATGCACTAAAATATGGGAAGTCTGAACTGGTGAGTCTGATCGATCTTTATCTTGATCGATATCTTAATTTTCAATTATATCTGTCAGGGCGGGGTGGTGTGGTAGGTTTATTTTTTGCCACTGAGCTAATGAATGCACTCCGTCAAACTTTCAATAAAAGACGGGTAGCTTTTACAGATATCTGCTTTGAAAAAACTTCAAGGAATCACACCGTCCCATACTGTCAGAAAAATGATGTCTGCAGTAGCTACTAGTGAAGTGTGGCAATCATTCAGTTTCAAAGGGCAAACGGGCAAAAATGGTAGAAAAAGGTGCTTCAAACAATTGGCTCTGTACAAGACTATCCGCCGTAAGTTGATTATTTTATATCTAGGCTAAACTATTAAGAATAATGGTAGAGTGGCCAACTTGTGGGCAATGATATTAACAGTGTTTCTAAATCTATATTTACTGTTTCAGGAGCATGCGTGAATGTTCACATAGGTCAAAAAGGTATAGACGAAATCGTTCAACGTCGCATTGGGCGCTTTCTGACTTGTCGGATCTGAAATCAAGGTAATCTAATAACAGTATGGTGTAGAGTGCACTGTGTGGCGTTGGTGTATTCAGAGACGAGGTTTTGGGTCAACTCCTTCTATATAAAACAGCATACTGTCATGTCTATAACTCTGAATGTGCAAGGGATTGGGTGTCCCAAACCGAACCCTCCATGTAAAATGTCCATGGCGCAGCACGTTCACCAAGGCGCAGTATGCTGACCACACATACAATTTTGCTAATGCTTTGATTAGTCTGGAGTTACATTATACATATATGCTCTTGTCCTGTTTCAGTGTTCCGAAAAGAAGGATAACGAAGGGATCAGCAATAATACAGCCCAGGAAAAGCCTACTGATTCTGATTCTGATTCTGATTCTGATGCTTGACTGCTGGTGGCATTTCTATTTTTGTATCTCCATGCCACAACATTGTACAATTTCTTGCCAAATTCATGTTTGATGGTACGTACTATTTTTGACGCAATGTTCTGATTACGGTTTACCGAATCTTCATTATGATATTTATTAATCGTTCTCCATCTGCTCCACTGACGGTTCGCCATCTGCTCGCTCCACTGACCTTTATATTCTTCAACGTATTTTTCTGTTTGGCTTTTGCCTGGTTCTATACACCAACAATTATACTAATTCGAAAGCTTTGAAAAATAGTGAATAGTGTAATTTGGTGATTGTATATTTTTACATTTATGCATTAGACTGCCTCAATCCATGTGCAAATTCGAAAGCTTCTAAAATAGTGAATAGTGTAATTTGGTTATTGTATTTTTTCAACTTTCTGCATCGGACTGCCTCAATCCATGTGCAAATCTACTGTATTCCACAGATTGTGTTCAATTCTTACCTCATTTCAACTCCGTCTGTAACTTGCATTTTTTCAATATACAACAAAATTGTGTTATATATGGCTATTATTCAAAACGCGGGGGTCGGAGCCGCAGCCGCAGTCAGTCGGGACTAGTCACGAACGTATCACAAACTAGTTACGAACGTATCACAAACTAGTCACGAACGTATCACCAACTAGTCACGAACGTATCACAAACTAGTCACGAACGTATCACGGGTGATGTCACAAAACATATAATAATGATGTCATTTTGAGTCGACATATATATATATATTAGATATTTTTTGGATATATCTTTCGGCGTTGTTTGTGAGATCATTATTATATCTTAGTTATATCATGTGTTTGCTGGGTGGTACAATCGATTCAGGCCGGTACGACTGGATTACTCTGTGTACATAAGGAAACAGACATGATTGCAAAGCACCCCTGAACAGCAGCGAAATCGCAAATCTTCAAGTGCGCAGAGGGTGAACTAACCGACTTTTCTTCATTATGATAGGATTAGGTACCGTACGTATAGCATCATAATTGATATAGAAGGATGAATGGTGAATTCTACCAAAAGCATTGACTAAGACTGAGTCATCTACTTATAATAGAAAAAGGGCACCTGAGATCCCTCAATCCGAAAATGTCTCTCCATATCTCGCTATAAACATCGCCAGTAAAACAAAACATTGCTTTGTACTCATCTGATACCAATAGCTGTAATACAATCACCATGTCATTAGGTGTACACACTTATATCTTGAAAATCCCGCAGTAATATTCACAGGGAATTCTTCTTCGTCACCTCTTGGCATCTCAAACCGGGATGCCTCATAGGATCAGTGTTCATCCATGAATGAATGATTGCAAAAACCATTCGGGACGTCGTGTATAATAGGTTCAAATAGATAAGACCTGTTTCCATGCTTTCACGAGTAGAAAATATGTCAACGTGTTCACACACTGAACTCACCCCCATGCAATTGCGCTATAGGCTCGTATGCTGGCCAATAGACTACACGTTGTTCTTATGCCAGAGAATAAGCTGTAATTCCAGTCAAAATTGATATAACTCGTCTAATATTCTAGCCTAGCGAATGAATTCATAATAAACTATGGTTAATTACTTACTACAGGCTGATAGTGAAGGCTCGAAATCGAGAAATCAACAGGCAAAGGCTGGGATAGGTTCGCTTTTGCACACGCATCTTCCAATCTGCTACGTCTGTAAAGTACAGTATAGCCTATGCCGAAATTGAGGTTCGAATGACACCGATATTATAAATGAACAACTACTAAGTGCACAGCATTCACGAATGTCATCCCTTCCCGACTAAAATAAGTCTAGAGGACGAATTTGGGTAGCCAGTTTTGACGGTTAACTGTTTCCGCCAAAGCGGCTTGAAGGGCTTGCATGCACAGAGAGAGCGAGAGAGAGAATAATCGGTTCTGAATAAGAGGTGAACACAAGGCGAGCTTAATTAAGATCGCCTTGGGTGAGCGCCATTACTAATCCTGGCAGGCGGCAAAGGTCTTCTCTCGAGAGTCTACATCGCTACACGCCTTGCACGTCAAAAATATGGTCTACTATAACAATTGGAAATCGGATTCGAGCGATCTTGACTAGACTTGTCTTACCTCATTCTAGCCACATGCTCCATTTTCTCAGTGAATTCGATATCATTACGTTTTAGAAAATTCAATTCCTGTTCAAGAGCAGGACTCAAATATTTCCCATTTTCATATGGATTAGGCGCACTTGCCGTAGTATCAATGCGTCCATTCGGTTCCTCCTCCATAGAATGGAAAATTTCGCATCAGCAAAATGCAATCAAATTAGAGACTTCGCAGCATGCAACTCTTACCTCATCAATTATATTTGTTAAAGTGGGCATCCAATATTGCTCAATGCATACCAGCATAATAACACAACAGACTATGGCAGCAATAATCTTCCTCGTCTGATTTAGCCGCATTTTCACAGGCGGCTGGCTATAAACTTTCACGGGGGCCGTAGGCCTACTATCGCCGACTCCAACCAACAGTGTAATAGCGTCTACTTCGTTACTACGACGAAAGTCACCCAGGTATGATGGGATAATTGCTAAATTGTACAACCTCTTTTGCCTTCCACTTTGCTTGATACGCTTGAAACACTTGTTAACAGTATCAGTATGTTATTCAATTCATTTCCGCCTTAAAGGATACGTGATAAGATTAAACGACTTTCAGCCTGTTTTCTCTGTGACTACGCAACAGATAAATAAGAGCACATGTTTGATAGCGCTGGCCGAAGAGGAATTTCATAGCTGCACTTCTGGCATTCTCCCACGCTAGTGATCATTACTTCGCCAAGGTTCCTAAACGACTGCGTTTGACTTATACCTCGAGTCTCGGTTAACAGTCAGTTACCTAATCCACAGCGTTTCTCATCGACAGCCAATGTCAATCCACCGCAAACGTAACGCTCAGCTTCAAGTGCATTTGGTAACCACTGATGAAGAAGACGGGCTCCAAAGATCAGGAGATTGCCTGAAACTATTCTATACCTGATCATCCCCCATGTATAGGGATGACAGTCCCTTATAACCCTTTCTCTCCTCACCATAGACCACAATTAGTGATAGATGGAGATCCCAGTCATGCGTAGATCATGCTACAGGAGACCTCTCTCGTATTATCGCTATTGCTGCACTCGTGCATGTATGATTATGAGACTCATTACTCTCTCAAGTACCTCGATGTAGGCTGTGCGGTGTCTTGTTTTAGGCTTAGTTAATACATCATCTCTCTGCAACTCGTCTGTGTTGAAGCTCTATCATCCAGAAGATATAGAATCACTATTGAGGCGCTACCTACTGCGTTATCAGGCGACCGTGGAAGATACCGAAGTTAAGTATTCGGCACACTCCGCGGCAGGACGGCAATAGGGAATTCCTACGGACCCTAAGTCCCTACACCCATCGGCATTACTACTTGTGACCGAAACAAAATCATTCCGTGTTAATTTATTTTATTTAAAAGGCGCGAATGGCATTGATACGTAATACCGTAAGCATTGATACAAATAGGCTACTCCTGCTGGCGAAGGTCGAAATTCATTGACATTGGGCCTTTCCATACAAAGCAATCTTAGAGTCCGAGTGAAGTTAAGTATACTGTAGCTAATTTGCTTAAAGACAACAACACAGCAATTTCGCATTGAGCAACACAAGTTTCGTGGGGAAGCTGTATATAAGCAAACGTGAGAAGTTGTGAGAAATAAGGCACCATGTTAAATCACGTAAATACATAACATACTGTTAACAGCAGCCGTATATACAAAAAACCTTACCCCCAACGGGAGTAATGGCTAAAATGAATTGCTTATTCAAAGCAACAGAGTTACACCAAATCATCATGCAATATCCTTGATCAAAATCCCAAGTACGCTTCGAAAAAGAAAAAATGCATCGAATGATTTTGAATGAGGGAATGTATATCGAAGCATCCGACAGAGAACCACGACGCAGCACCAAACGCATGATTCAATCCCTTTGGGAAAAAAAAGGAAGGACCAAATCGAAACAGTCCACCTAAACAACTTACAAGTCTTTTTTTTTTTGAAAAAAGTTGAGCAGCATTCGTTTGTTCACGTACAAATGACTACAATAATTTCGCTGAGTACGCCAACGGCATTGCACAAATCCCCAGACTAATTTCTATGGTACAACCCAAGCGAAAAATATTACAATTTCGGACGACAACACCGACAAACGCTTTACACAGTACTAGAACAAGCTTGTTTCAAGCGAAGCACCAACAACAGGCAAATATTGCTAGACACGACATCAAAAGCGTTTCGAAACATTCACCACAGAGCGACCACGCGCTGGTGTTACTCTCTCTCTCCATCACCACGACAGAAAATAGAGAAAAGGTCATCCTTATGTCCAAACTCTTATCTATGAGGGTGCGATTCTCTCTCTCTTATGCACCACGACAGAGAATAAAAAAAAAGTCAAGCTAATATGGCCAAGCGTTCGTGCGGGTGATTCACTCTCTTATGCGCCAGAACAGGAAAAGAGAATTGGCATCCTTGTATCGCCAATCGCCTGTGTGGGCATTACTCTCTTGCTTGCTTTCTCTCTCTCTCCATCACAGCGACAACAATTACGTAAAAGCTCATCCTTATTTATGGCCAAGCGCCTGGTGATGAAAAATGAAACATTGGCCGATTACAATAACAGCGCAACACCAAACGACATAAGATAAAAGCAAGGCCGCACTTCAATCAACAACGTCAACATACAATTTGAGTTGTAGAGTCTGTACACAGACTCAGGCAACACATGGCAGTACAGTAGACTATCACCATTATATCTATCATTACTATTTCAAGTCAGTGATTAGTAAATTATACATCACAATAAACTTTAACGATCATCAGGATTGATACTCTACAATATAATTATTTCATTAAATCTACATAGACACTCTACCATATCCTCAATCCGTTAAACTCTTTGTAATAATGATTATCACGTTAATATTCAAATAAAAACAGCAACAACAAAAAAGGATCACACACATATAGGACCAGACAGAGATAGAAAACGATGACATTTATAATAAAATAACAATATTTATACTATGCTTATTTTGGCAACAATTTAAACCGTCCGTAAATTTATTTAAGTTCATTTCGTCGAATTGATCAAGCCAGTTTCCACAATCTTGTCGTCGTCAATTCGTCGTTCCTTTTGTTTGGTCTTCGCAACCTGCACTCTTCAAATGGGATTAATCTGACTCCACGGGCTAATGCAGATAGCAACAACAGAAAAATAGTTTTTTTTTCCAAAGTATTCTAATGAGACAGGCAACTTGGTGACGGTAGATACCGACTAGAAGCACAGATTCGCTACCAACGGTGCCTTGGCGAGATGTTACTAACTGATAACTCTCATTACGATTCTACCAGCAAAGCCCAATGAGTGATGTATACACATACAGGCTTAATGCGTTCAACAACACCACCGAGTCTTTTTCCAAAGCGGTAATGCTACAAGTGCTGTTACTTCAACTACAATAAACCATGCTTGGCTCTACAAAGGTAATGTTGCACCTTTTCCCAGTTGTAATATATGATAGTGGGAAGGAAATGGCCGTCTTCGCGTAAAATACTGACGCGTTTTAAACACTAGCACGTGTTCTCAACAAAGGCTCTGTCCTATTGCAGTCTTGATGTGACGTCAAAGTTAATAGTTCCATATTAGCAAGAGCGCGGTATCTTCCCTTTGAAGTCTCCTCATTATTCGGCAACAAGGGGAGAGAGCTGTGCGAATTTGCGGTTGTCTTGAGTGACGATTTCCACGGCTGCCATGTCGATATGACGTCCATCTTGAGGCATCTTACGATTGCTAAAAAAAGGCACATGCATCACAAAAAACAGTCTTCGCCTCGTCCTTCCAGGACCTCTCACACTATGCTAATGTAACACCCGGCTCCATGTTTGTAACAATATCCGTATAGTGCGCAGTATGACAAATTGACAATGCACAGTGGACAAAGAGATACTTGAACGAGCGTGCACGCTTAGTCGCGCCTGTTACCACACGCAGGCAGGCTTGGAAACTGCGGATACCAATTATTACTTTTCTCAGGTATGCACCAAATCGATAGCCTATGAGCATCGGTCGCAAGCGCGGATGAGGGATTAGGCTTGCAACAGTTACATCATCAGATGTACAAGCCTTGCCAAATCATTGCACGGATCATCGTTATTCGTGGCGAACAATGCCCGTCAATCATGCAAGAAAGCGGCACAAGTCGTGAACATCATCCATCACGTGATGTCTTGTTAAATTGTCAGCACTCTTTGACGACTACATTTATAGAAGCGTTGTCTCATAATTAGAATAGAACTAGGGCGATAGAAGTAAAGTAGGCCATTGCCTATGCCTCACCTATTAAACACGCCATTACGACTTTACCCCAACATCCTCATTATAAAACTGAAAACGATTTCTAACCGTAACCATTTACATAATGGATAGTAAACTGCCTTTATTTACATTCAGAATGATCGATCTTTTGATAATAGGTTTCGTATAGACTGAACAAAACCGTCGCATCCTAGTTTTGCGGTCTACACGTACGCGACGACGTGAGTTATTACATGATGGCTGGTCTAATTCTAAACACGGAACGAATCCAATGTGCTATTTTCGCTACACCTTGGCCCATTATTAGAACTCTACTATCTTCTCTCTTATTTGAAACGAGAGAACCCGGTGAGAATCAAGGTAGGCGCATCATATCGCCTGCGGTAACCACGCCCGGTATGTCACCGTGTGAGATGTGAGGAAAGTCGGAGCGGGAATCTGGCGTCAAGGCAGTAACAATTCGCCGCGCGGATCACCATCTGCTTTGGTGACCCCTACTGGCTGTAAACCGACGCGTAGGCTATGCATCGAAGGCGCAATCTATAGGCCTAAATCGAGTACATTTCAAAATATTTTTATCTACCTTGCAAGAACGGCAGCGACATCGCGTGGCTCCATTGTGTTCGCTATCACTTGTCCCAGTGGGTCTTTCGTGTCGTTCATAACGACTCTTCCAGACGCTGGTTCATCATAAGTATCTCCGCCTTCAATCACCTCTTGGTCTGAAAATGACATTATCAAGTTAAAAGTGTGGGGGAAAGAGGAAAGGTTGGCAGCCACAAGATATATCCTGTGCAGACGTCGTAAGACCTAGGTGATGGCAGAGAGGCTTTTCATTCAACACGGAGGTTCTCTGTAGTAAGAAGCGCAGATAAATAAATGTCACATATTTCTTGTCGTCGGGTTCCCGTCGATTAGAGATGGCGTAGGGGGGAGGGTGCAACACAACTCAGCCCAGAACCTCGCTGCATACCACGCATGCTCACGCTATGTGCCGAATGGTCTGCAAAGGTATGATCGCGGCGGAAAATGAAACACCGCATCCACAGCCAGTCCTAATTCTGGGTTGCTTCAGGATGAATTTCTAGCACCAAAAACCACAGCCAATTCGTATGGCTTTGAAACCGCCTGGCCGCCCGCCCAACAGTGAGAGTTTCTAAGGGTAAAAATACAGTTCAGCGAAATTCCTACCTGATCCTTCTTCACTTGATATCATTGTGTCATCCAGAGAACTCACATCAACGTCGAAGACAGGATTTTTAAAGCAGCCTTCGATATCACAGAATTCATCCGCTCTCCACGCTTCATCGGCATAAGATAGCAACACTCTTGATCGCCCTATAGAGTAAAAGCAGAGAGGCATAAAAATCTCATCGTGAGTTTCAAGTACAAAAGTAAACGTACAGGTTTTTGACACGTCCAACGATTGATGATAAGGCATCTGACTTTGACTTCCTGTCATAAATGGCGTAAGAAATGGCAACCAACCGCCGAGAAACACAGCAAAGCAGAGTACCACAACCTGAAACAAACACAAACGAAAATAGAGCGAATCAAACATGACCTTTAAGCACACTGTACTCTAAGCGCCCAAGGCAAACTTCATTTCAGAGAGCTTTTTTTCGTAAGCATGGCGAGCATAAGATAGATCATATATTACTTCTCATCGGCAAGTGAATCCGGTATGGCAAGATGACAACGAACGGCCATGACACCCAAGTACAAAGGAGTCGCCTTATCTTACCATCAAGCAACTGCTTGTTTGTGTAGTGACAGTGTTTGTCTGTTTAGGTAACTTTTCAGCGACTAGCATTTGAAGAGCGCGTAATTGTTCCATCAAGGACTGGTTGTTATCTTCGAGAGAGTCCAGCTTTCTCCGCAAGTCGCTGTTTTCTTGATTGAAACTTTCCATTCTGAACAGAGCATTGATATGCAAATGAGGAAAGCCGTGAGAAACGATCAGGATACCGCTCAATGTTCACGCTTTGCGCCGGAATGTAAACAGTTAATGGGGCTGGTCAAAATATGGCGATGGCATAAATCAGTGGTTCCCAACCGGGGAGGAATGTCAAAACTTTGTACAGGGTGTTGGGGCTGTATACTTCATATTGGCCGGCATGGGATTGCATTTTTTGTCCAAAATGTGTTTATAGCATAGTACAGTGCGTATATTCGCTGTGTACGATCCGACTGAAAACGCAAAGAAAGAACCAACCCGGTCAACCCTCAATGGAAGAGTCAAGCAAATACGCGGCCACAGTAATTCCCCAAAGAGTTCTCAAAAGTAATAGCCAATATCCGGGCCCCTTTTAGCAGTTACGCCTATTTCATCTGTTTCAAGCAGACCATTCACACGCTGGAGATAATAGTCTTTTTAAAACGATAGCATAACTCTATACAAACAAGCTATAGTTCTTCAGTAAACAATTCCAGCAATATTCGAAAGTGTACACAACTAATCGCATACCGTCTCTCAAGGGCTTCAACGTATTCTTTCTTTTTCCTTCTGCTCTCCTGGGCCGATATTTTGTTCTTAATCTTACGTCGAATCTGTACGAATAGGCGTCGCTCATGTTAGCATTATGCCGATATAACAACATCGCACCAATACCGCAAAAGGAAACACTGTAGAATTTCAACATTGATGAAATGTTGACGACAGGATCTATGGATGTTCCGTCATTGAATTTATTGTAGGAAAACCATTCTCCTTAGCAGATACTGAGTAACCGATGCTATGTCAGCAAGCAATTCGCAACATCGCAAAAACTGCTACGGATATCATGAGATCAGTAACAAACAGCTAAGGTTGGCAACTAAAGGCCGTTAGTGAACACAAAATTTGTCTCACGGCAATGATAGCATACATAGATAAGCAAATTTACTCTCGCTCGTTACGTAAATCACGTACTGTATGATTATAGGGCGTTGTTGACAGGAATGAGCACCAAAACCGCGAAGACAGGCGACTCCGGTTCTAGATTTTATAACGCTTATACTGCTGTTGATAAGGCCAGTGTTAGGGGGCTACTGAGCTGTACGTTGGACATTGAAGATCGCTCAAAGTCCGCCCTTTACGTCAGCGACAATCTTCTCCCTTCGGCACTTTCATTATTGAGTAGCCACGGTGGATTGAACAAAACTTGGCATCCCCCATCCCCCAAGATCGGTGTTCATTCTAGTATAAAGAAGCATATCGGTGAGGATCCCCGGGTATTTTAAAGACGCCCTACTTTAGCGTTGCATTAGCTTTAACCGACGGAAATGGCGGTCAAAATAACGCGGAAACTAATCATCTCAAATTTCACACCGCCATAACACAACTTCCAGCACTCTACCTTCTTCAGTGCTTTTTCTTCGCTTTTGGTCAAAGGTAGCTTGTCAGGAACTGCGTAACCTTCCGATAGTAACGTCCGTTTCTCCTCTTCCGTTAGATGGAGTTCGCCATGCGTTTGCGTCAGTCTCTGCAACAAAAATCAACGTTTCGCATAAAACACAAGATCTACTGGAGGTTGGGAAATACCCATGTCATGAGGACATAGATTTAAAACGGCTGATCGGGTAATGTTATTGTATGCAGCAAATAGAATTTTTCAGGTCATGCCCAAATCGCCAAACGAAACAGCAAAGAGCCACCACGATATCATCCAAAAATACACGCGGTGACGCGGTATATACTTGGCATGAATTCAACCCGTACCACATTGGTATTTCCCAATTCAATTCAGCATTATTCAATAAGTAAATACGTCACAACCCACACAAGCTTATTTAATAAGTGACTTATCAACATCGCGTCGTCGCCGGCAACGGTAGTAATCGCAAAACCATCTAACTTTCCGTAGATATGCAGTACCTGATGAGACGCGCCAGATGGTTACATTACTCCGCAATAATGATTACAGCATCGTTAATATTAAATAGCGAGAGCATTGGCGTAAAGGGCGGGCCCAAAAACTATAGTTACCGCCCACCATTCACAAATACATCGTTCGCTCAAAGTACGACTGTCTCAGCAAACAAAATTCGAGATACTGCGTCTCCATATAACTTCACCGATGATATTTACGAGGGTGCTGGGCACAGGCGAACATTAACCATACCCACGTAAAACGTCGGACCTGTCGGTACGAAGCACGCAAGTTCAGACGTGTCCACGGGTAATAAAAACGCCATAGCCACGCCAAAATAGCAGTTGGTAACATTGTTACAATATCAAAGAAGACTTTGCTATATGGTAGGCTGTACTGGACTCGCATAACCTCATAAGGAACCAGATTATTTGACATCGGACGGGATACCACAGCATACACAAATACAACGATCGAGCGAGTAGTGTCAACCGTGTAGGCAAATCCGACTTTGGCCGGACTAGGAGACCAGCACAGCTACCTTCTACCGGACAAATTCGCCGGAGTTATTGGAGTTCGCGTTCTTGTTTACTTTCAACTGGTCGTACCAGATACTAATACATGTTGTCATCACATTATAGGGATAAAATATTACCAAGTTTTACTCGTCCGTTAGCTTATCAACAGCTCTACAATCCGTCGTTGACGGCGTTGAGGTCGCACGGTACGAACTCGCCGGAGTATCATAAGCAATGCAGGAGCTGCTGACGGATAACAAATGATATAACGCAATAGATATAAAACAAACTGATTAAATATTCAGCCTCATTTATTACAAGGCTTAGTTCATGCGCGTTCGGTGCGCCGTACCTTAACCAGATGGAATAATCGACTATATTGATTATCACCTAATCAAGAGCCGCGCCGCGAAAGCTAGCGAACCGCAATAGATGCAGCTTGGTGCTAAATTAACTGTGGCAATATTTCGGTAAGTCTGCTTTAGTATAAACAAGGGGGCTGGATGAGTTTAGGAATTCCGCTATTTAAATACAGTATAGGCTTCATGCTTCTTGTGACTTCATCGTATGGAGCCAGCTAAGTATAAAACTCAACACGGTAACGTCATTGATCCGTGTGCATAAAAGCGATACATTTTGACTCCGCCCGCGATGGGTTCATAACCACGCTGAGCGCCGCAGCGTCTACAGTCGTTGTTGATAAACGCTAAATACGGAAATGCTTTCAGACACGGCCATGTTTTGACGCTCACGACCTCGTAATTTAGGGCCTACACGTAGCTATTGAATGTGGTGACTCATAGAGATGCATCACTTGAAAATTGCTCAGGCGTGCAACGAGTGAATGGCGAGCAACAGGCGTGTACACACCGTGTTAAACCTAACTGACTTTTGTAAGGGCGTTTCTGATAGATCCAGGTGTTTAAACGCCATTACGATTAGTTGTTCGCAGAAATGCATAAAAATTAGGTAAAGGTTCATTTACTGCATGACAAATCTTAAACTGGTATACTCGTCACAGACGCGACGTCATCATACACATCGACGCCGCATTGCCCCAGAAACTTGCAGGTGTATCGTTTGTTCATTAGCACCTTGCATGTCGTGATGTTACGGGAGATGTCTGATAGTGGGGATGAATATGGGGATAAATCGGACACCATTTTTGCACTCTTACATTCACTATCAGCAGAACCAATCCAAACACCAAAATACACGCCCAAGCGCCACATATTGGCTTACGCATAGCGTTTTTTTTTTATTGTGATCCGAAACTGATACTATGAACGCACGCTTACACCCACTAACCCCCACACACGCTACGCTATAGCGTCGACGCAGTCGATCGCGTCAAGCAGCCAAGCGGGTTAGCATTCACTCAATAAAGTTCAATAAGGATAATGGAATCAGTGGCGTTACGTATAGTTCCATAACGGATCCCGGATACGCGGATCATCGTCTTGTTATACTGACAAGAATAAGGAAGTACTTATTGGACTTTTTTCACTTTACTACAGAGAAAGTTAAAGAATAACACATGAGGCTCTATTGTCTAGAAGTCTTTAGCGTGAGTTTGAGAACTCGTAACATTAACCAATGCAATTTTCCTACAGCATGCCCCACGAAGACTTTCCTGAATTCAGATTCAAAATTCAAACACAGCGTTAGCAGAAAACTGTCCCGCCGATGTATGCGATTCTCCGCGAAGAAGGTTTCTTTACATCATTCCCATGTTTCCCAGTCACGGTAGTTATCGTTGCCAACCTTATTAGCAAGGAATCCGTGGAGTGCGATAATCTCACTACTGACTATACCAGAACAAACTCCATAGGAAGGTTCACAATCGATACCACGTACATACTAGGATGTGCAAGATCCTGTTTGTGTTTTCGTAAGTGGGCGTGGTTAATTTGTTCAAAATTGGCACAAACTCGGATCACCGCCCAAAAAAAAGGAGCGCAGCAATAAAAAGGCGCTTTTTCTAAAGGAAAACCACAGTGCGTAAAATTCCACGCATCTTATTGGCGAGAAGTTCCTATCAGGCATTATGACATGACAACCACAGACAGTAGGGAGAAGATAACACGACGTCACGACACTGCGATAAAGAATTTAAAATAGATCAAGGCTATACGGGAGATCATGCGGTTCCGTTTACTGCAATGGAAGGGTGTATAAGGTATGTCCGAGACGCTACAACATGATATAATACACGCGAGCTTAACCCATTTAATTAGCATCGCAAGATGAAAAGAGCTGATTTTGAATTTTCATCAATCAGAATAGCTCTACAAGACTACACAAAGCGGAAGCAAGGCGTGCCTGGCACACCTGGTCAATTCATAACAGCCTCCAAATCGGAGCGACTGGCGAATGCAACTCGTGCGAGAAATATGATTCAGCTAATATGCGAGCGAGGCTTGAAAGCGGTTGAGCGTTACGGCAAGCATCACAAATTGAATCATATTTCTTCTTACGCCGGAAAAAAGTCATTACAGCAGCACGATAACCTCAGAAATGGAATGGATCAACCGCTCTGCTGAGTTATTGCAATAAGGTAAGCTCTAGTTGGATTCATGTGTTCGCGACAAAATCGAATTATGGAGAGTTCAATTCGAGTCGCATCGAATACTCGAATATTGTTCCGCACAGAAAACCCCTGAGTGACGTCACCATGTCACTATATAATTTTGAAAACGACGTACAGGGAATTTTTTTCCTTGACACTGGAGAGCCCATATCGACTAAAACGGCTCGCGTAAAAAGTGGTCAAATCTGCATGCCTACCACAGGAGAGAGAGAGAGAAAATATCGGGACTATGAACTGGTAAGATATAAATCACGGTCTCTTGAAAATATGATTGAGCTAGACGTCCAGAAAAGGAAACAGTACTCAATTGAGGCATTTAGCTTGTAAAAAACCATTGATTGCAATAGTATACATTTGGCAAACACTCTTCCAACAGAAAACCATCAAGAACAATACGAGTGACCTACAACACTCACACATTATCGACAGTGCGCTGTTGTAAACTTG
Source organism: Botrylloides violaceus (assembly GCA_030412335.1). Lineage (NCBI taxonomy): Eukaryota > Metazoa > Chordata > Ascidiacea > Stolidobranchia > Styelidae > Botrylloides > Botrylloides violaceus. The sequence continues at coordinate 814,865 of JASFYC010000763.1, forward strand.
CACAAGTATACAAAACACAAGAATAGCACGAAGTACAAAGGGTCAAGTTCAAATAAACAACTCGAGAACTAGGCCTATTAATGTTTGACAAAATACTTCTGGAAACGCATAGCGTTGTTCCCTCCTTGTGTTACGTCGCTTTACCATACGATTGTGAGTACGAAGGGCATTGTGATAGTACTGAGCTGATATTTTGCGTAGGATTAGTCACCTAGGCAAAGGTTTTCCCCGTACCATGAAACCTTGATTACTGATTGTAGATTACTAATGCGTGCATCGTGTAGGTCAATTTGGCGAAGTACTAATTTCTGTCTTTAGACTTGATCCCAAGTTCCCTACATTGAAGCGTGGTAACCGGCATTGCCAGTCGCATACTGAACAAACCGACCGCCATTGGCGCATCGTTCAAGTGGAATATGAATCCGGTTCAACAGCGGTTGACGTTGACGAAATAAAAAATCAAACAGTGCGGTCGTGTTTGAAGAGGAATAAAACACTGTCGTTTGACATTAACATACAGTATCGCGTCTGGATCCTGCTTGCCCAACAGTACTTAAAATTAAAATCGATCAAGCATCCCCTCCACTACAACAGCGAAGCGCAATATTGACGTATCAAACTATGTAGTAAAAGCTTCAACATGCCAAGTCCCAAGCTCAGAACATGCAGATGTTTCTACTGAGTGGCCATCAACACCACCAGGCTACCGATTGAAGTGCGAGATTTCATTCAAATTTGAAAGCCAATTGTGCCTCTTTGGCTATACAGTAGCCTACGTAAAGCGTGGATTGGGGTATCTCCATATACTTTCATAATGACACACACCAGTTTGAACATTACGCAAAGGTTTAATAAGCCGTGGCGGTCGCAGAAATATTAACCGCATTAATCCAAATAAGCAAATGGTCAAATAAACAACCGAGATCAATCACTGCAATCCACAAAACATTTCAAGTATGTATGTAAAGAGTATGCATATAGCGGATCGGTGCCAAATCGACGGTACAACACATTATCACTTTTTCTTGTTGCGAGCGTCTTTATTTGAACGCTTGTTGATTTGCAGTAACAGCACTCCGTTCGGATTAAACGTGTACAGCAATAGGAAAAGCCGGGAAATACACAATTCACGCATGTACGATTCACAATCCTCTTAGCTTCGTACATTAATCCATCGATGCAGCGGATCATTACATCGATTCGCATGCGCTTGTCAAATTGCTTGCCCGCTGTTCCATTTTCATGGATATATAGACCCATAGACTTAGTCAATGGCACTTTAACAGGCTAGGATCGAACCGTTCGTTTCAATATTTGTTTCGATTTGTTTATCCGCACACGAGTTCTCGGGAACTGTTGAATTTGCGCATCGCATCAGCATTATATTCATCCAACGCGTTGATCAACGATTGAGTCATACTAAACGCCGTTTCACACAGAAATCCTTATCATATTACAGGTTTACAGTCCCACGGTCGAGTTACAACGCTAAACACCGTAAACAAGACCAAACCATCGGTCGCCGCAGATCGCAACAGATCCAACGCAGACCTGATACTAACATATTCATTCAAGTAACTTTATAACAAATCGACTTGTGTTATCAATATCATGCGTTTGTCGCTGCCACTGGCTGTGTTATAATAATGCTTTTGGCGTAAGGACTAACACCGCGTTAGGCAGCGATTGTTACTGAGGTACAGAGTCACAATGATACAGAGCAACGACCATTTGGTGACGATATTGATTTATCCGTCCCAACTGCTTCATTGTCAGTTGGGTAATCGACCGTACTATTTCTAATAAAGTCCGAAATTGGCCCTAATCACAGATCATTCGCGTCTGTGATGAATAGTATTATCAACAACGTTAGTGCAAGAGGTCTGTCCCGAACATGCATCATGATCATATAATATGTTAGAGTGACTATTCGAATTCGTGCATGTGCTTAGGAGCCACTACAGTCCAGGATGCCCTCACTGCATAAACACCAACGCAACCACGCTCTTCACCACAATCAAGTACCGCGTTATTGATCTAGTCCTAGTGTTTTCATCACTTTGTTGCAGAGACTACTGGCGTCGATGATCGCATCTCCCACACCAGATAAGCCGGGTTGACTAATTGCGGTACAACGGCCATGTGTTACTATGCTATCAGATCAAACAATCGATGGCGAAAGTGGATAACACGTGAGATATCGCCGGCTTAGGGACCTTTGCATTCAATAACACAAGCTGTCGGTGTCAGAAACAGTATATACAACAGAAATATGCTTGGATTAAATGTACAATATACTGATTGTATATTACATAATTATATAGAAAAATAGTGGAGCCGATGGCGGACGATTCAAATAGTAATAAATATAATATAATATATAAATATAATATGACTTATTATATTTATTAATAATTATATAGACTACTTCTTAGGCCAGTTTTAGCGAACTGACATGTTGGTTTTGTGGTTCAAATAAGCGAATGCGTACACACAGGAAGTATTTTAATAAATTAATGTATTTCTCCGCAGTATAATTGCATATAATGTAACACACCAGCAACCTACTTTCGGCGAACATGCTACGAAGTAACCGTGAACGTTAGCAAATGTACACAGAAAGACGCGAGCCTGGTCCGTCCGACCATACGTCAATGTATTAGGGGTTATGTATAGCGACTAGTGCTTAGGCCAGTTTTAGAGACCTGGCATGTTTACCGTGATGTCCATATGCCTTGTGGTCTAAAATGGCGATCACTCGACCGTGACGGTATATTGCAGTCACTTTAAATGTTAGTAAGCGCACGAAGCAAGGTACACGCCCGGTCCTTACTAGCGATCCACCAACCGTGATGGCACATTGCAGTCACTGCAAACGTTAGTAATGTACCTAACAGACACGCGCGCTTCAGCCCGACGGTCCTCATATCGTATATGTGTAGTGCTGAGAATAAAAATTCTACATCTACATACATCCATACCTGTGGATTCGTAAGTAACTGCGCCGATAAATGGCCCGTAGTTGGTAAGAACTGAATATGTGACTGTGACGGTACTGTGATTTCAGGTGTTATTCTTGTGCAGCCTAAATTCGGACTTAAAGAACCGTCACTGTCGCTTGTGTTGCTGCTTGGAGGAGTTGGCGGTAACTGAACATCAACCTGCAGAAAAAACAAAACACTTGAAGCAAAAAAGCTATCGAAGATGTGTGAGTCACATACGCAATGGTAGAAACCAAACAAACGGTACTTTACGAGACTGAGCATGCTTCTAATACTTAGCATGACCACACATGTGTGAGCTCTTACGGACGAGATTTCCACTCAAAACGACTGCAGATGCCGAAATGAGCGTACGGAGTTTTACGCTCTGTATACAGCCATGACTTTTCGTCAGTAGGCGTTGTTTTTTTCCTGCTATTTCAGTAACACGATATCAATGCATGTTACATAAATTACCTGCGGTTGACATATCCTGACGTACTGTTCACCTTCACATGGTTCTGTTTTGATTTTTATACGTGGATACTGGCCGTCTTGCCGTAGCTTCGTAATCTGTAAGCATAAAATTGCTGTTAGGTAGATCACAAACGTAGTACATATTCCAAGTTGGGTCACATCTTTGCAATATTCTAATGGCAGTTAACAACCAAATTGATACCACATGGTGGTTGATAAAAGCTACGTGAGCACACTGTTACTGTACCCTCAGCATCAACGCACTATCTAAAGTTTAGATTCTAAACAGTGCTTGATATTGCGAGATAGAATTCGGGATATTGTCAGTAATGTGGCAGCCAAATGGCCATCAAAACCAGTCCTATGAAAGAGGAGGAAAGGTGTCGTGAACACGCAATTGATCACCTGCGTTACTGTGAAAAAATGACATCAGTTCCTCACAGAAGGTCTAAAGAATAGCTGATTTCCGTTGTGAATCAACTCAATTCCGTCTGAAATCAACATTCTAAGAAAAGTAGGCCTATTCTCACTGCAATCGCCAACTCAAATACGCACATGTATGATGCATAGTAATACATGTCTATTATTATTATTATTAATCAACTAATGTTGCGTTTATACCAACCTATCGCAACAGTTATAAACGCATAAAGCGTCCGGGTCGTATTCAGTGTTTACCTAGACCAACGTTTTATCGCCGATGAGGATAAATATTGTTACAGAGCGATTTACGCACAGTCGATAGCTGGATTTACGATATTCTCTAGCCTACGGCCCGCATTTTCCACAAATTACGCAAGCCTACTTCTATGTCGGCTGTGTTTTCGTAAGACGCTTTTGTGGATTCGTTATGTTCTCTCAACGACCTACAATCCTACGGTGGTTGATCGAGAAAATTTGCGCACGATTGTGGTTTGTTCTTTATATTATTCAGCTGGTTTCAAGTCCGCATCATGCGTTATCAGTATCACACATAAGTCAACAACATTGAGTATTTCTATAGGGTTAGGCGTTTTAGTCATGTCTGTGAATTTCGTATACCGACCTGGCCTCGTATCAAATCAATCCATACACAAAATATAACGATTGTTCTGACACAGAAAAATGCTGTCTTATGAGAGCGAATTTCGTGATGCACCAAAAACGTGCCAAGTCAATTTTGAGCTCTGCTTTCCGCCAGCTAGCTTAGGCAGTTACTCGCGTTACTGCAACCACGTGCGTAAGCCTATTGCGAAATATTGTACCGTTGAGGCTCACAAAAAATTTAATGCATAAAAGGAAGGCGTGCTTCCGAAACAGTTTCCCAAAAACAGAACCGTACTTATACATGGTATACACGTAAAGTCAAGTCGTCTGCGCATTGACGAAATCCATTGTGTTCGTTATTCCAAACAATTGTGACAAGCATGAACGGGTGGCTAAGCGTTGAGATACAACTGCATCTATCAGTCGCCTTACACCACATTTACAGCACGTCTGATAACAGTGACATTCACCACCGTGCTTAAATGTATCGCAGTGTCAGTGTCCTACGATTAACGACGCAGCGAAATCTACTTGAGCTAACAAAGTTCCTGGCTTCATTTCTTGGGACTTCCGGGAGCGTTCAAACATAATATTGTAAGATTTACGCAAACGTCCTAAGTGACATGGTTATCTGGATCGTTGAGTTCAATACAGTATATAAGTTCCACTAACTTTGTAGTTAAGTAGCATTACATATATGGATAACGCACAACGCGGATACGTCATGAGTATCAAAGGATATCTCAAGTATGGACATGGAGTTCAGCACGGGATATATGCAGAAACAAGTCGTGGTTAGGCCTGCGTAGCACTGCATATGGTACGGGCATACGGTAACGCAGAACTTGATTTTAGCAGTGAGTGGCCAATATTTAACAACTATATGTAGAAAGTAGTAGGCCATGACCGCATATAAGGTTGCCACTGAACAGTCACTTACTGTATAGGATTTTCTACACATCGCGTTTATGCAAAAATTAACCTTTTCGATCATATGTCATTATTCCGGAGTGATCGTCACAACATAACAACGACGAGAGCCAGAATTTACACAATTTTCCAATATTCCTAGATACAAGTGCTCCATAATGTCAACAGGAACACGTTCCACGCACCCATTTACCAATACTTCACGTCACTAATGCCAATAATGTCAAGGTACGTGCTGTTGAGCGCAATCTTGCACCGTTATCGATCACTATGGAATTTGCGACATGGCTTTCAACAAGATAAAGCAGCAGAAGTATCCCGAGGGCACTGCACAGAAAACTTCCTATTTTTAATAACCTCCGCAATGCAGCTCCATCATATCAAAGACATGACTTTTGAAGTAACAGAAATATACCTGCACCCTATGGCATTAGATCACTCACGATGTTTGAAGCCTTCGTCTGGGAAGGTGGGAAGTTAAGTGACAATCGTTTATATAGTTACCATGGCGAATAGTGTATCCGGGAGCAAAGAGTTAAACACCTTGTCTGCTTTCAAATAATTGATGCTTCTCAACAAATACCTGGCTATTGTCTGTATAAATCCGCCCAAAGTTAAGTTAAAGTGGCATGGCAAATACACGCTGTGCTATCAGCTAGTAGCAAAGTGCTTCATCATTTCTCAAAAGTCAAACACGGTTATGATAGGGTGGTGTTTTATAAATATTAAAAATAGTACTATTTGGATTGTCCGCAATCGGTTCCACTATTTTTCGTTTTATAAATAGCAGGTTTCACGACAATACTGTTTTTACACGACCATCTTAACGAATTCAGGCAGTTCATTTCATACTAAATTTAGTAGGCCATGGGCAGTTGTAGGTTTGATATCATCTAAAAATACCAGTCAGTTACATTTTTGACAACGTACGGCACGATCGTTACTAAAAATCGCCTAGTATTTCAAATTAAATTCTAATAAACCACAGACGGATTAAAGTACACACTTCTTGAGAATGGATCTAATCTAAAGCAGACATGTATTACCGGCAATTTGGATCGGCGTGATTACTTGTACTAATGCGATTACACAGCGGCAGACCATTTAGTTAATCAGTGCTGCTTGACTTGCGTCATAAACCGTGTACGAATTTGGTAGAAAGCTCTACACCATTTCCAATCCAATCCCCAATCTCCCTGTCGTATATATACAGTACATCAGCCATTGATAAGCAATGCCGTAACAGGTCCATCCAAACCTTATAGCTCTCAATGGGAAATAATTAAACCGTAAGCAAGCGAACATACCAATCGTCCACTCTTCAGTATCGTCTGTAGCGTTGAAGTCGGGATCTGAATCTGGGTCCGTTGCGTCACCGCGTTCTTCGTTACTTTTGCCGTATTGTGACTGACAGACACACCGCTGTTCGCGTTTGTAGTCTGGCTGTTTGAGGTCAGGTACACTGGTGTGGTAACTCCTTCGATCTTCCCATCGGCCGTGATGTTAATCACATTTGACTTGAATGAGCTGTCAAACGTGCTTGTGCTTGTTGTGCTGTGAAAAGATGGTACGAACATGAAATTTCCTAGACGCAACAACCGATACGGAACCAGCACAAAGCATGCAAAATTTTCCTCTAACAAAACCACCAAACACAAACCAGATATCAGCAAGAGATTGAATTTATACACCCTCCTACTCATCGAAATCGAAGGCAATATTTCATGTCCAATCTTTATATCATCACTACTAGATTCACGCGAGGGCGCATGAAAACCATACGGCGAAAATAGACGGTTATCAATATTATCGAAAACAGGATTTTGTATCTGGCAGAAAATACAATATCGGGAACGTTGTAATGGCGTTCTTGTATGGACCAATTATACAAATGAATAAGACTTGACGCGCTTTTTTGGTATTATTGGATTGATATAATATAAAAAAAAGCTGATAAAATCCAATTTCTGTTACTAATTTTATATGCATTACGACGGACGAATCGAATATCGACTACAGTTTCGATGTCGTAACTGATTACCGTGACATTGGCTGCGTTCATACCGAAAATGCCGTAAGGTTTCCCGAAACAATAACGTTCCTACTTTCAGACAATATTTCACGAAAATACTGTCTTCCGAAATAAGCATAAACGGATGTATTGATTCCACGGGAGTAGTATTGAGATATAGATGCAAAAGTCCAATAATACAAAATCAAGCCAACCTGTAGTCCATGCTCATATCAGTCTCCTTTTTCACGTGTACTGTATTCCCTAGTTTGCTAATAGTGATGACGTTGCTTCCTAAGGAATCAATGGTCGAAGACAAGCACTTGTCCAAAGTATCAGTAGCAGTTATCGATGCATCATGAAGAGAACCTACGAAACAGCAAAACGCTCCAGTTCAACTCGTATGAACTGGGACAAGGCAAAATCTGTCTATCTTCAATCAACACTGACGTGAACGAAGATTGAAGAAAAGTCGCCTATTGCTAAGCAGTTTTTACCTTGATCCAGACGAATATTCTTCTGGTTGACGATGTGGTTGTCAAAAGACATTGCCAGATCGTTGAGTTCATCGTTATTCTGCAGATTGAGATCGCTGTCAAATGCCAGAGACGAGTCGTACTCTTCCTTCACTATGTTTGGCAATCCTCCGATTGGGAATCCTAAAATATGCGGGGCTTTAATTGTATGCTGATTGCCTTTGCGGGGTAGAATAAACGCGCTTACCATTCGAGAAATCTTCAAACTTCACAGCAGTCAACGGTGTGTCGGGTCTGTCGGTAATCAGAGAGTAGGCGTGTTCGTGCGATCCGTTTCCAGAGGACGATCCCGAAGATGTTGAAGAGGGCGACAATGCTCCCGAAGACGAAGACGGCGAGCAAGGAGAAAACATCTCACCCGTACCGCTAACAAAGCGATCTTCAAGCATACTATTCACCCAGTCATCAGCGTCGTCCATACCATCTCCGAAGTGGTTGATGTCTTCGTCGCAAAACGGCTGTAAATAAAGTTACGGCGTTTGTCTTCGATCATGAAAATTCTCACAAACAAGAAAATTTAAACGCCGACGACACTGAGCACCAATAATTCGGTTTTACAACAGAGTGTTTTCTACAGCCGAGAATACAGCACGCATAATCGGTACATTAAATATTTTATGATCAGCAAAGTACAGCAACGAATCATCATATCAATGCCGCTGTATAACTTGGAAAGAAAGCGCAAGCAATATTGCATACTTGATCTACCTACTTTTAGAGTTTGAGACACAAAAGCTGCGAACGGAAATACGATACAATATCAGTTACACGATCCCAAAAGACTACGCTCTCAAGAGTTTCGATAGACTTCACTTTTTCCATTCAGGAACCATTGTACGCGGTGCAAACACAAAATCAGTAGAGTGAGTACTTTACTGTGTAGCTCACATTTATCGACAATAAAGTGAGATTTCGGCATTCCAAGGAAGTCGCACTCAAAGCGCATTTTCACACTGAGAAAATCCTCGACGCAACACGATCAAGCGATGCACTCGCGTCACTCTTGTACCGCGACCTATATTTGACAAAGGCGTTACTACGCAATTTCAAAGGGAAAAGTGGCACAAAATATAATGGCGGTTACCCCGCTAATAAAAGCAATATAGATCGGGATCATTTAGCGAATGAAAGTCAAGTCGTTTATCAGTCACACAGATGTACCATAACCTACGGTATATACTGGACTTTACTTCACAACGCTTAAAAACATTGTAGCGTATCCTACCTGCGTTCGGAACAAAGTCGATAAACCCAACGGTGACGACATAGAGAATCAAGTCTTGAATGGGAATTTGGCAACATTATTACGGTATCTCAAAACACTGTGGTCGCCGACTTATGTAGCCTACAATTTGAGCAATTTCATACAGCAGCATTGATTTATTTTGCCGCGTACCCTTCAAATGTGTTGGTATCGCAATCCGTAAAACCATTTTCACCTGATGAAGAAGTACTGGAACTCCGAAAGCATGTGAAATAAATTTTCCAATACCTTGCACTGTACGTTATCAAAATTGTGATGGCACTTGCTATTCTAGCTACGGCATTGAAATGATGATATGATATAGGTTATTGCTTTAGTTTGACATTAGTCATGTGCCGAATGCTGAAAGATACGCGAATCATTTATACGGGGAAATCGCAATCAGTGTGATTTGCTCATTTTGAAACGCCTTGGGGGCACACGACACTGTGAATTTCACCAACAATTCCAATTATTATAATAATAATTATTAGTCTGCGCGCGACGTCGCGTCTTCGCAGTTCAATTCGTAAATTGATCAGTCGACCTTACTCCAGTATTACTACAGCAAGTCAAGCGTACGCCGGTTATTTTGTGAAAATGCAGGCTGCGTTTAAAAAGGAAGTTCAAATACGGTTAAACGCCATGAGCGCTACGGTTCTACAGTTACAGTCACGTTTTTAGCGGCTTGTGTTCGTTAACTTATACTCAACCTATACTCGCCACTCAAGCATGGATCGTACGAACAGCCTTGGGCGGTGCACTCCAGAAGAACCAGTATTCCCCTCTGACGTTTCGTGAATTTTCGTAAGCGCGATTAGTATATGATTAAATTAATTGAGAAACTCCATCCTCCATTCCAAAACATATACCGATTGGTAACGAAGACAGTAGCCATACGTCATCGGTATGTTTAAATTATTCATTCAGGGCGTTCCGCATGGCTTATGGCATGTGACGTAAATTCATATAGTCACTCATGAATTGACGGCTATAGTGTATATTACTGATATATTAGCATCTCAAACAGTATGCTCACATAGAGATTAACACAGAACTGCCACTACAATGTACGCATATATTTGCGGAAGGTGGTTACGGCATTGCTGGACGCAAAGGTTTCTATACAACAAGCGAGAGCGAAACGCCGTAAGCAACCCAAAGAGTCGAACAAGGCCTGATGAAGAAGTCTAGATGAACTTTGACCTCGATGGTACGGTGCTGCGTAATAACGGCAGGAACTCTATACGAGCAGTAAAGAGTTCATTACACCATGATAGATACCAATATTATTAACAACGCTTGCAATAAGCTCGTTTTTCCAGTAATCATCAAGGCAAATCGAGTGAACCTAAAACATGCGGCGCAAGCATGGCAAGAAGATGCTAAGAATTCTGTCAACGCGAATCTCTATTTCAGTAGTTAACGACTATACAACAACAACTAGTTAATAAGCGCAAGTACTCGCGAAGACCTGCCGGCCGCAAAGTCACAATGAACAAATGAGCACAAGGCAAACATACCAGCTCTATTCAAATACACATGAAGGACCACAAAAGCGACTTGGGTTTCTGACTATACCATATGCATCCGTGACATATCAGTTTTCAACGGTCGATTCCGGTTTCTAACAGACGCGCGATACAACTCGAATGTAGGCCAACAGGCAGATGGGAAATACCCAGAACTATTACAGCAATAAATCTACAATAGTACAGAGTGGATCTTACACCAGTAGAAATATCTGGCACACTGTGTCATGTAAAACGTATTGACTTACCAGTTTGTAATAATTTGCCCCTAAGATATCCAACTCGTCTGAGGTTGTTCTGACGAGGACGTCGTTGGGGTCAGATAAGGCCATACTCATCGCGGTGCCGGTAATCCTTAGGTCAGTTCGGTTAAAGGTGCGATTTTTCCCTTTCCAGTTTGCCTCTTATTTTTATCAGCCTTGGTGCGTACGGGTATTAAAAGAAGTATCTCTAACAAAAAAAATGATGTGAAATGGAGAAAGTTTTCCAACTGTCGACAAGTTTCACACTGATGCCTAACCATTGCTATAGTACATAATTAACTTACTGACTGTACTGTATGTGTAGTACTCACACACTTCCAAGCATCAGGGCCAACGCGTGACGCAACCTCGCCGGTAGATAGCCGACTGCGAGAGTACGAGCGTCGCCGAGGGCGAAGTCGAGCGTTTGAAATCTAGAGCATTCACGCTTGACTGCATCGCAGCGTACGAAAAAATGTGACTCATATAGTAAGCAATAAAGTTATCGAGGGAAAACTACACAACCGCCTGAGGGTTGGTCCTTTCGCTCGCTGGTACCGGCTAGTCCCAAAGGCGTGAAGGCGCATCGCGGTTGCTAAACTTCCGCGAAATACCGATCAAACAAAACCTATCATAATATTATCTGACTAATCCGATATCTCACAATAGTGCGATATCTAACAATACGATATGTCACTTGCATAGGGATTGGTAATAGGCTACAATAAAGCAACCAGCAGTCAATATCATTTAGCGATAGGCAAATGTCACTAACGCAAAGTCAACTCCGATGTGTACCCAGTAAAAGGTAGGTAATGCATTTTAGCCAAAGATGCTTAATCTTAGTCTAGCAAACGGTGGGCAAACCAGAAATTCTCATGAAATATCCGCTAAATAACACACCGGTGTAATTTGTAAATATGTGCAGGACATTACGGAAAAAGCATTCTTAGGAAAGTAGCGTCCTGGACGGCACTGAAGACTCAAACGCATTGAAAAAAGGCATGTTTTGGCTAAATAGCCTGCGCACTGTCACCACTATTCCCTTCTTCAGTAGGCCTAACTGCATGCATGACAAGATAATCACGTTAAGCGCGTGGAGTTCTATTTGATGTCTCGCTAATACTACACTGCAGCAGCCTTCGAGCGGATATTCTTGAGACGGGAAATTTTCAATTTGTACGGCCTACTCATCTACTTAATACGGGTAACTGCATCAACTTTGATTCACAATTCGGGATTGCCTCTACCTCAAATGTCAAAACAATATATTCGTGCGTTGGTGCATATGCGAGAGTGTCATCCCTCTGCGGTGAAATGCCGGTAGTCGACTAACACACCATTACAAGCATATTGTTCTGTATTGGAGGCTTATCTTATAGAGTCAATTAAAGTCGCAATATTCCAGAATTAACAGCAAATACGCCTATAGTAATATAATGCGGTTTGCAGTGGTCTGGGTATAGCACGGTCCTTTCTACCCAACTACCTCGCTATTAAAATTCAACTACTACAGACAATTAGTCGGCCCTTAGCCTACATGCACGGCTGATACTCCATCACTAAACAGATCCATCGGACAAGCGCAGGAGTTCATTACACGCTCGGCGCCTAAGCAAGTCGCTGCGAGACACCAAGGCAGGAGTTGCCGTCCAATTTCAGCAGCAAGGTAATAATTTTGCCGCCGTATCATATACATTACTAATAATCGTTTTTGAGTGGTATGATTAAAAAATTATTCAACCACAATGAAGGCTTACATCCCGCCGCATGTTGGATGGGTACACTGCTTCTACTTTTAGCACTGAGCTTCTACATTCAAATCATGAAATGTCGGAGAGGAGGAAATTCAATATGTCATGCAGGTATTAATTGGACATCGGCGAATCTAATATATTCGAATGGCAGAAATTCAACTATTCACCTTTATATTATTTATATAAAAATAGACTTCTATACATAATGTGCAGTGTTTATAGGCTTATACGTTGTGAGCCTAATGGAGTCTTTTAGCATCAAGTAAGATTATGCCACAGGGATAATATTCTGTAAAAATCTTTCATACGACACTTGGTCGCTTAGTTTCGTGTCGTAATGACGCAGGAAATCAAAGAGTTGATTTGGATCTTGGAATGTAACGCCATATTCTTGCAAAACCCGTCGAAAGGCGTTCACTGAAATCTTTCCCCGTTGCGCAACATCCACTGCTCTGAGTGATCTCCGAAGCGCTGGTATTTGTTTCGGTGGGATTTGGTAAAACGTTGGCGGTTCTAAATTATTGAATGTGCATGGTAACAAGAATGTGCGGCTGTGTTACGGAAAGATGCTTCATTCGTATAGCGGAGATATGATTGCTTACCGGATAGAGGAATCGTTGATGATACGGAAGGAGGATGCCTCACCAAATCCGCTACATTAGATCTATACAAGTGATTGGCTTCCTCTACGCTTATTGTTTGATCTGTAATACAGGAAAGTGAATTTGATTTCCTGTTTAACAGTTGCATTGCAATACAACTGCAAACACCACATATTAGCAGATAAAACGTTGTATAGAATATAGAATAATAGAAGACAATACGATAACATCTGGCTATCAGTGAGATTGTGACCCTGTGAGCATCAGAAGCACTAAAATTCAACAAATAAGTATAATAGTGATATTGATATACGATTTGAAGTTCTCCGTATCTCTCTTTGGCCATGGACATACTAGGTACTGGGTCCGGGGAAGGAAAAATTTTATCCCCCCCACAAAAATGTTAGGCGATTCAAAATTGATATTCCTCCAGGTCGTTGATAATTATTTGACAACCTCAAGGGCCCGCAAAAGCACAGACACTGGGGCACCGCCCAGCTTTCCCACCTCTGAGTGGCCCTGGGTACATTATACCGATTATGGCAAAACTGCGCGCAGACTCTATCCTCCTTTAAGAATCCACTCTAGGAACGTTGAAGACACCCGCACTCCTTTGCTACCATGCGAAATAAGTTTTCATCGACGCATCCCAATACAAATATTGATTGTTACGGGCCCTTTTTGGAAATATTTGATGGGGGATATCCAAGGTCATATTTTATTGTACAATCCATACTACTTGGAGCGTTGCGAAACCACGTCCGTTCGACTTCTAGAGCGCAATTATTGGGTTGATCGGTTATATGCAGACCATGTATTGTGTGATCGTGGTACCATAACTATAATGTTACGAGCATTCACCAGACTCAGTTGATGCTTAGAATAGAAATGTAAATTGTGCACTGGCTTCAATTGACATACTGTACCATATTTCCATACAGTAATTAGCTATTTTTATCAACTGAATCCGGGCGGCATGTATTACGTAACAAATGCAGTATCATGCGGGGTATTTACGGCCTTCGAAAGTAGCAACAGTATTGTAGAATCAATTCGTTTGACTTTTCGAGTAGATACCGGCCGATTTGCCCTTGGGATATAGAATGCATCGAATTCAAATCTCTTTTCAGTCATGCGAGCTCGGCCAGCAACAGGCCTAATTTGACAAACACGAGAGCGTATTCTAAACGCTATCATCCGTTGATTATGCCATAAAGCATAGACATATATGCAGCATGAGAATGTGGTAACCATCACTTGCGCCCTGAGACCAGTACTGTATCCTCTGTTGTGGAAAGGTACTTGATGATCGCACAGACAAGTGGCAGCGTAGCACAAGATTGCGTACGTAGCTTTTGCTCGTCGTGTATTAGGCAAGTTGCGAATATATTGGCATAAAATTAATCGTCATTAGCCGATATCAATCAACGGCCCAAAATCCCACAACAAAGCATTGCCATCCGAAATACTGCATTCACAAGAGCTGTATAGCTTATATGTACTTCTACTGAACGATCCCAGATAGTATTTAACGGTGTCAGACATCGCAATTGATACCAAAAATGTAGCTACAGTATTGTTATACACAAAGTCCGAGGAGCAAGCTAAAAATACACTTAACATGGTATTTGGTGATTGAACAAATACTTTTGCAAGTACAGAATGGTTTATCATGGTCTTAAGTTTGCGGGCATCAAGATAAATGTACGGTACAATGTATATTGATATGTTGAAGGCCAACGCGGATTTAACAAGCACGCATGGTTTAACTTTGGATTTTTATGCCGTTCCTGTCCCACGTACTTGAGCTATAGTTACCTATCGCCGCTAGAGTATTGGCTATTTTGACCCGTTATCCGCGCACCGTGCAAGTTTCGACGGCCAGTACAAGGTGTTCTAGAAATCCCCGGTACAGTATATATGGCATAGGAATGGATATACGGCGATTAGGTGTTGGCGTTAAGCTGTGGATTGGATATCTATTATACTTATTTGGTTGAAGCAGCAGTTAATGCAAATTGAACCACCAGTCTCGTCAACGAGGGGCTGGGAATCTACTGATTAGCGAAATCGCTGATTCAAATCGACTTCAGGAGATTTATGACGGACTACCAGCGATACCGGGAAAGGAAGATACACCGAACACCGACGTTCGGCAAGTCTTCCTCTGGTACTGAATTAATCTCATGATAATTACTTTACCTCCTGTCCAACTAGGCAGTACTTTTTGTATTGAGAGAAAACAAAATCCTTTGCAATACAAACAAACCTTGTCTGCGTCCGTAAAAGCCGGCTTTGATCGCGTTCTCCTTATCGTATCGGTGAGGATAAT
Source organism: Botrylloides violaceus (assembly GCA_030412335.1). Classification (NCBI taxonomy): domain Eukaryota; kingdom Metazoa; phylum Chordata; class Ascidiacea; order Stolidobranchia; family Styelidae; genus Botrylloides; species Botrylloides violaceus. The sequence continues at coordinate 830,534 of JASFYC010000763.1, forward strand.
TCTTCGGTCCTCTTTTCAACAAGTCATGCCTCGTAACGGTTTTGAAGACTGGGGTGGCCGGGGCGTTTCGTAGACTAACGAACGGAGAGCGTACTTTCCTTTTATAGACAAAATTGTGTTGTCTTGTTGGAACCGGGGGAGGTCCTGGTCGTAATGCGATCACCGATGTGGTATCAGCTGTATTAGAAAAATACGGTACGTTACGCTTAGAAATTGCTCTCATTAATTCTCCAGGTTGTCGGGCCCACTTTCGGCCCACGCTTTGAGAAACAGTGGCCTAGAGGCACCCGAGACAGACATGCCTTACCTTGGTATATGAACCATAGGAACGGATATTTGCTAAATTCGTATAATACAAAAGAGTGCAACAGGCACGTAACACAGTTATTGAATGCATTACATTTCCCAAGTAACATGTAAATAAAAACCCATCGCGGAAACAATAGCCGCCCAAGAAATGTCTATTTATTTTAAAGAAAAACCAATCGACTAGATTAGTAGCGATATTGGTTGTCGATTGCATATAGGACATCGCACACTTTTTCAATAGCCTCGACGTCAATGTTGCGCCGGTAATTCTATCCTTGAACATCATGCAATCAAATCTAGCAAGGGAATGTCTCAGAGGAGCGTTGATGGCGAACTTTGACCCGAATCGAATCGCTATCATTTATGAGATCATGTGAAGGAGCCTGGAGGCTAAAAATCTTGAATGTTGTCATCTCAGATATCATACTCTTTACGAAATATTTCAAGAGGAAAGGGTTTTGTGCGAGGTCGTGGTGGATTATATGCCGCGAATTATGTAGAATGATAGCAATCGTGAGCAACTGAAACCGTATATCAGAGAGGTCATCCATTACGTAGGCTTTTATTTATGTTGATAAATCTTACTATCATCATCGCAAAAATCATTTTTGAATGTGGCTTACGGTGAAAATCTGATGATGACTTAAATAATGGATGGAATAACATACTCGTTGGAATCAGTCATTCATTTCCCGCCCAAATAGACGATTTAAATTTGGCAACAGTTTCAAATATTTCACCTAAAATAAATAGGGAATTAACGGTCACGCATCGTCAGTCACGAAGCAGAGGTCGACTTTAGAGGTCGACCAATTATCGCAATGGCCGAATTTTGAGGTCGATGTTTATATTTTATGCGATTATCAGTATGGGTCGGTAGTCAAGTAAGGACGTCGATACTGGATGTCGACCTAATCAGCCGATACTCGCCCAAAAGTCGATAATTAGCCGATTATCAAGGCCGATATTCATGATTTTTCTATTATCGATTTCCGCCATCAGTCATGCGAAAGGTCGACTACCGTATAGGGCCTGAAAACACAAATATCGGTCGATCTCTTCGACTTTACAGTAGTTCAATTTCTCGTTCTTGAGACGAGGCTATGCTTTCTACCACAGTTGAGGCATGGTCTACTATAAGATGGAGCGTATATGCTGCTTGTAACCTCGTGCCATATTTTATGTACAGACTATGGAATAATGGGGCCAGAAAGTCGTTGCCACAACGAAGATTTGAACGGCACTCAAGCTTACCGATAAAGCGACACAGTATTGTATCCCCATATATCAGTCGTGAAATTACTAAAACTGCTGCATGCTACGCCTAACCGTCAATTTCGTTGGAAAATGACTAGCCTACTGGCAAAGAGTAGATTTTTTTTAATCTAAGTTCATGTAAAGCATCAAGATACAGTACTTTGATTGCTGGTTCTCTTTGATATATTATGTATGAAATCACTATAGACTGTCTATATAAAATAAATATTATGAATGATAAGGGGTTGGAAAAAAGTCTAAAGCCGCGTAAGCACTGCGTGTTCATAGGGTTTCTAAATGCGGATAGGCAATTTGATGGAAACTCCCCTCTCTATTGTTCAGACACGAAACTGGTGATCTCAAACCCGCATTAACACCAAATCCTCCAATTGGAGCAACGACCCGTGTTATATCACACAACCTGTACAAAAGCATTTTCTCACACGTGTACTGAAGATGCCGAATTAAAATAGATTTAGTAAGCCAAACACGATTGGATCGGTTTCAGAACTTACATAGAACTGGTTCCGGCGTCTCTTTCGATGCGGTGCTATGACTCCTGAGGCTGTGACGTGATAATGGCTTTGTGAAGAATTCCATGAAGCGGAAATAATTAGTCTTGCCAGCTATTCTCGATTCCAGCATTTCAATCATGTAGTGTAATTCAAGATCCATGACTTTGGGTTTCAATCCTTTCACAATCTCAAGCATGTCCTCCTGTGTAATAAGACAAATTTGGTAATTCAATTTGGATCCATCGTACGGACTAAGCTAAAAGCTTTTAACCTCATTGTTAGCCAACGTCATGGGAATGAAGTGTAGCGCTCGCCTGGTCTCAAACCATATACAATATAAGCTACATCCATAAGGTACATCGTATTGACTAAGACTAAGATATAAGATGCATTGTCAGACAGCGCAATGGGAGTAAAGTGGTGCCCGTCTGGCCTCAAACCATGTACAATATGCATGCTTAAGGTTAATCGTATGGACTAAGACTATTAGCCTATAAGCTAGTAACCTTATTATCAACCAGCGATCGCAATGGGAATATAGTATAGTGCTCGTCAGGTCTCAAACCACATATAATATACATGTAAAAGGTACATCGTATGACCTACGACTAGGCGATAAGCTAGCGATTTATTGTCAGCCAGCGAGGGCAATGGGGATATAATATAGTGCATGTATGTCCTCAGACCATTTATAATATACACACATAACGTAGGCGTATATGTATGATTAAGGCCGAAAATGGTTAGCCAAGGACGGTACCATGGTCACGCAAATGCGCAAAATTGCGGTAGGATGGGATCCATCGTAAAATCCACATCGAATCATGCGCCTGTATATTCCGTGTAATCACACGAAGAAGCAGCAGGGACAAAGTGATCAGAAGATTGACGCAATATCGGCTACTACTGTATCTCAATAGGTCATTTGATAGTTTCATCAGTGAGTGCTGTTGAGTGTAGCACGAGCGCTCGCGGAGATATGGCAACGGTAGTTACGCGTTACTTCGCTATATACATTGACACGGAAACGATTTTCGAAGCTCCTTCACAATACCTCTGGAAAAAGTACTTAACTCAGTGTATAAAGTCAGGAATTGAAGTAAAATAAATGCAAAGCCTTAGCGCAGCATGAAGCAAATGTATGTCACAGTATTCACCACAGATGCCATCCATTTCTTGCCGCAGCTCTCCCCACATTTGCTCAGACACGTGGGAGCGTCCGTATCGTTATGCAACAAAGGCTTTGCGCATTATACAGTCGTATATAATCTCGTGATATGCTCAGAACTACGGCCTTGTAGCCACACTAATTGCGTCTCGCCGTAACGTGAATTGCAGGGTTTCACTACGAAATACGGCATCGAAATCAATTTCATATCCAAATTAAATTCATTAAGTACAGCATCTTATTGGAAAAGAATCACACGATTAGCCATTCCTAAGCTATATTTAGAGGGAATGGTAATGAAAATCGCTGCTCCAATACCGCAACAAAAGGACAGGTTGTAGTAAAAATATATCAGGCTTAATGTGTTCTTTCCAAACTGTAATATCCAGTATACAATGTGTGGAGCCAAAGATACAGTACATTATTGGAAGGAAAACCAGAAAATTCCCCTATGTTTTTATTTGATGAATAAATTCTTCAGAATCTAAAGATTTCAGACCTTCGCCACTCTAGACGTTCCCATTGGATCAAGAAATCGGAACTTTTTCTTTAGTGTTGCCCAGTGCGACGTGACTTGCTGCCTCATTTTATTCATCACACAGCTTACCATGTCCATGTCTGAGGAGTTTCTGGTGAATCTTCCTATAATAATTGCACGTACGTAGTGTAAACTTATATTTGAACGCATCTAGGTAGCAGCAAGCCTTGCTGTTAAACGGTTTCTCCTCCGAAGTTCGCTATCTTTCCCTTTGAAATTTGCGCCATGTTTTCACGTGAACACTCCTAAACTTACCTGGCTTTGTTGCAGAGTAGTGAAGTTTCAGTGCATGGCGAAGGAGGCCAGGAAACGACATTGATTCAATAGGTCGGGTTATAGGCAAGCTTAACCACAACCGTGAAAGCTCACTAGCTGTCAGAATGAAGCCGCATCTGAAATGCAATATGGAATGGAGGGAACCTGTTGAATCCGTAGCCAAAAGCTGACTATCCCATCATTAAGCTAAAGTGATCAGGATATTCTCGAAATCGAGTGAATCAAGTCAAACTTCAATGCTGAGTAGCAGTGTAGGCCTGTAGTATCGACAAGGGATATTGAACGGCAAGAATATTTCCATTCTCTGTTATTGCTAAGGCACATCGGCCAACATGTAACACATCTAATGAACGAAACAGGGATAGACTGTGCCCGTCTCTCACCCGAGGTCAAGCGCACGTTGTACTTTCGCTACACAAGTCATAAAAATTTGAGAAATTGTCCAGTGCATCCTGTCCAAATACATAGTCACACATGTGGAGAACTTTGACATAAACTCAGGCATGGATTGTCTTTTACTTATCGAAAAACCAAGACTCGAAAGGTTGTACGGAAGTGGATTTTTAGTTTACAACTATACAAGCAACGCAGGTTAATGTCAGGAAAGGTTGAATGGTTATCATCAGTCCGTAAATTACGCGATACCTATAATGAGCCTCCGTTTATAACAAATCACAGACTATATCGTACACAAGCTATTTACTGGAAGTCTTCCCTACGTCCGCAACAGTTCAAAATTGACGAAATTGCATCGAAAAGAATGTGCTCCGTACTTGAAATAATTGCGTCTAGTTTTGGGTATTTATTTTGGATTCGTCCTCACCTGAACATCACGTAGTCAAATTTCTCTTTGTCTACTCTGCAAAAGTCTTCTCGTACGATCATGTCGTATTCTTTCTTCATTGTGTGGAATTTGTTCACGAATATGTCGACCATAACTTTTTCGAGCTCCTCGATTGGACGCGGGTCGTGTCTGGGTAACAGAATTTATGATGCATCGTATACAGGATGTGCGTTCGAGTCAAACGTGTTTGCTAAGGTGTCGATGTTCTACGGGTGCTATAGGCCTCGAGTCTCCCTTGTTCCATCCATTGATTAAACCCGTTATGATTTGGTCATTGTACGCCGGGTGTCATTCTTGCTGAGACCATCTCCGTTTATCGCGGGCTTATACACACCGATCGGCAGTGGCTATTCGAGTCCGTAGTGTGAGCATTCCAGACCTAACAAGAAGGTGCTGACTGACCCGTGCTGCACATAGCAACAACCCTTGAAATGCTGATTCTTATTGTGCTAGGCTCCCGGTAGGAACCGGCGGATATATATTTTACATGTTTTAGGTTTGATGGAAAGTTGAAACCACCAACTGTGCGTAGGAGCAGCGCCCTCTCCCACCGATAATGCAATTGATTCACATACAGTATGCCTATGGTGCGTATGACTACCTGGGTGGTGGTCGCAATAAAATAGTCTGGCTTATGTGCTGAGTTATATCGGAATCGAGCAACATATGCAACGATCTGCTGTTGTCTAAAATGCTCTTAGTCCAAAACAACTACAATCCCACTCCGCGGATGTGTTATCTCAAGACTATATTTTGCTATCGGATATTATATAGCGCCTAATAAGTGCGTAATCAACGAGTACACCGCGAAATTGATATTTTGTCAACACAAATCGATAGTTTGCATCGAGATATCACTTATCACAAACAAATATTCCAGCAGCGCTTGATTACATGACACATGACGCAGAATGCGGCAGTTGAGCACAAATTTTGCATTTAGCAGCTGATGCTATAACATGGGCAAATAACCTCACAATGTACACAAGAGGAGCCCATGAGGATGGCTGATGTAATACAGTTGTAAGGCACAAGCTGCTAAGCATCCATACAGACGAGAAACTGAGGAGCGAGGACGCCTATAAGCTATAAGCTACTAAACATCTATGAGAAAGAGTACCCAAATGTAGCGCTTAGTCACCTTAAAGTATGGTTAGCAGGATCGGCACCCATTCCCAGCAAATATCTTCGCTTATGTTCGTGTAAATGAGCGTATTCATTATCAATATTTGATTGCAGCCATGGGTCGTCTTCATCCGCGGTTGCGGGTCTAAACGCACGAGGGAAATTGCCAAATGTTGCACGAAACTGCCGATACCAAGTAAATAAAGAGAAGTGATAAATGGATAGGAGAAACGTCGCATTGGTTCCGTATTCAACAGCACAAATTGTTATTGCATAAAATGCGACTAACAGGTAGTGGGCTCGATGCCTTAAATCTTATTCGTACTCCTAGACAAAGGAGTTGGTAGACTATCCCCTGCGCATATCCAAATTATAACGACTGCGACGCCTTGGGAAGATAGAAAGGAAAACTACGGTCTTCCGCCGTAGTAAACTCGCGTCTATATCACGTGTCGTAGTCAAAAGACCACCTTAGTACAATATTCCACCAAACACCGTCGTCTAGAAACTCAAGAAAGTGCATGACCGTAACGACGGCCCGCCTACACAAAGCGTTGTGTAAAATGACTCTATATAGTCACAGGGTGACAAACTTTACGTCTTCGGAGTCTTTTCAGAAAATCTTACCTTATCATGACGTCAAACTTGGACAGCAAATCATTGTAGCCAACGTACAATTCCTTGTCACTGATACCAGCAGGTGGAGGGACGAGTTTCATAAATGGAGACGCCACGAAGGCATTCCAGGAATTGTCGGTAAAGACCACGTTGCATCTCGTTTGAAGAGCATCGCGGAGATCAACCTTGAGTACAATAAAATCTCATAAGGGCCATAGGCCATACCTAGAATGAGAAAGAAGCAGACCTGCTAAGTGACAAAATGACTGTAAATAATGAAGGATATACGCCCTATGGTAAAGGGTGCTGAAGTAGCACCAGGGAGATATTTTCGAAAGAGGTGCAGCCGCAGGAAATCCGCGGTGGGCCACTGGCATGACCTGTAGAGTAGATGCAAAAATATACAGTACGAGATACGTCTAACAAAGTCGTAGCATACATGCCAACAACATTAGTTATCTGTAGGTATTGCGAAAAGTTTGGTGGTAAGCCTATGTCAACGGGATGCCAGCGATGCGGGATACACAACAAAAAGTTCACGATAACAGTTCACGATCTGTAGATGTAAGGCGTTGTATCTATTGGAGGTTCCGCCCTATCTTGTGGCACCGTTTTAAAACATGGAAGGTTTTCTCACCAATGCTATCACTCCAGTTTCGCTGAAATCGCGTGCCTTGATCAGAGCTAGCAGTTCCAAAAACTCCTTCTGGAAAACATCCAATAAGAGAGCTTCTAGAGTAGGCGCGCTTACGCCATCTGGTGATACGATCGGGGTTGGCACCCGGTGAAATCTAAAACAATTCGAACAGTTTGATGAGTACGATTAGGTTATAGTCACCAAGATTTGCGCGAAGATTTACGCAATACTGTCCAAACCATAGGTCGGAATATCTACCAGGACAGATTTTTTGACATGCCAGGGAACATCTATCGGTTGCAAAGCTTCAGATGATCAAGGCATGGCAGTCCAAACCGAACTCCAGACACAACCACGACGATGGTACAGATAGACCAATGGCCTATTACTCGAATAGCGACAATCTATCCAAACAGCGTACGCAGGTTCATAAGCGACTTACGTATGGTCCTTATTCTTCATGACTTTGTGCAGGAGACCTCTGTTCGAGCGTGTCTGAAGTCGTCGCATCAGCAGTTTGTAATTGACTCTCTGGTCTTTTCGTCGAAGACCGTTCCTTTCATAAAACACAAGGGCAGATGTGGTTGTTTTAATTAGATGCGCATTAAATTTGCTTGGTCAAACTCATAACCATCTTCATTTCATGATAACTCAGCATCAGAATTGTCTGAAGAACAGTTGCCCTCTAGCCGACTTTCTCTCTAATTCGTCGCGTGAGTCTTACTCGATTGAATGTCAATGTCTTCTCATACGTACCTTACTAAGAAGTGCTCCATATCAGTAGCCTTCACAGGAATGCCCAATCGAGCAAGAGCAAATCGAAGATCAGCTTTCGTTATCTCTCCTCTGTGTTCTGAGTCTCGTGCTTCCATCGCATTCAACAGGCTCGAATGCCCTTCTTCCAACTATAAACAAAACGATGGAACAAATGATTGGACAGATTGAACGTCAGTAATCAGTTTGACCATTGCCTAATTTAGAGGTTTGACCCTCGTGATTATGAGGTCAGTGGCAAGTTCACGGGTTTACAAAGGCTCAAGCATAATATATATTGACTCGTTTCTGTAGGAATGCATTCACCCAAACGTCTGGTACACCGGATGTTGAAATTGAAACCAGCGTGACCCGATGGGCCAAAGTAGCTTTTTGATATCGCAGAAGGTATTGAATTACGGAGACCAGAAGGGTCTAGAGGAATTTCAGGTGGGGGACAACAATTCTCTCAAGGATTTATTCCTATTGACCACGCCCATTTGCTATTTTTTGGGGGTTGGATCAACATCCCGCCATGTCAAAAATCTATGGTTCTGGCTTAAAGTGAGCGAATGGTTTGGTCAGAATGAAACTCCCAATATATGGACAGCATATAAGCCAACCCTATCCAGTAGCAACTGTAAAGCTGTACACAGTCGTAGAGCATATAATCGCGGGCTACCTCGTCAGCAATGACCCAGGAGAATGTAGGCCTACATGCTGTTATTCTGAATGTCTCGCCCTTTTAACAAATTATCAGATTTGATAAAAAGCGCGATACGCGCATTACAGTACATATATTATCGAACACATATGAAAGAGCAGGATCTCACACTGCAACGAATCAAAGCTCTCATACACATACCTTTTTACTAATCAACATAGCGACATCCCCCTCGAATAGACTCGATGTGTTGAAACATGTTCGTGGTCTGACAACTGAACGACGTCTTTCATCGTTAGGCGAAACTTCTGAAACCACAAAATCAAAACAGCTAAAGTAAGGATCAAGATAATTGTAAAAACAGAAACTTGCTAAGCTTCTGTCACAACTGATCGGTCAACGGGGATTTACCGGCGATTAACGTCTTGCTGATGATGTAATCTTCTAGAATCGACAGTGGTCGGTTGGGGCGTTCTATTTTGGGCAATTGAACCAATTCAGGGAATTCTTTTCTCAACTTTTTGCAGAAAAAACTAAAGAGGGTTATATTTTTAGGGATGCACTTATCACAATGCTTGTTTGCATCATGAAATTCCAGGCAAAGAGTATCTAAGCGCTCAGCGTCCCCGCATATATCCAATCGTTCGTAGATGTTTACAGTTACGCCCGAGCTAAGGTGAGGAAACTCAGCTGCCTCTGCCTGTGAAGATATCGTCTCGGGATTATGTTATCTTAACCAAACGGGTTTAATTCGGTTCCATTGGGTTTAAAATTTGAAATATTTAGAAATTATACTGAATACCATGTGCTGTTCGAGGTCTCTTTGGCTCTGGCTCTGGCGTTCTTTCACTGTGAAAAGAAAGTACTGTGATTTACGAAAATCCTTAATGGTTCATATAAGGTTTAAGATTTTGACTAGGAGGTTTTTCAAAGAATGGGGTATATTGCTCTCTGTGGATCCTGTAGCACTCATCCCGTTATGGAATGAACTGTAAGAATTTCTAATAAGTATTAATTGATTACTAACTTAGGTGTGATTGCCTTGGGTCCAGGTATCATTTGGTTTGTCTCGTGATGTTTGGCCTGAAGGATAGAAGTCTTCGGTGGACGGAACCTTCCTGACTCTGGATCAAGACCCAACAATTCAAATAACCGGCTTGTATGGACTGCGTACGGGCTTGCGCCTTCCATACTGTAAACAAAAATGTAAGGTCATGTCCTTCAGGATTGCAAGTGCATCTTACCTTCTGTAGATTTTTGTGACGTCATCCTCATCGGCGTTGATGCTGAGCTTACGTAAGGCTTCTCGAAATTGTGCCGGCACTACAAAGGCGCCGTCGCCGAAACATATTGCAGGGAATATAGCAGTAGGATCAAATTGCCTGGAATTACATACAGAACAAGATATCCAATGCGTGAATACAGTGCAATAAAATACGACATGGATGCTTCGATTAACTCACTCGTTCTGAACTTTCCTCTTCAAAGTATTCCAACAACGTTCGGCAGACTCGCCAGGTGCATGATGCGCGCCTCTAGTGGATCGTGCAGAACGGGGTGTTGATGGTGGTAAGCTTGGCTGCAAAATATGTAATAGGAAGACTGTGTTGCTGAATATAGTAGTGTCCAACCTCTGGCGATTGTTGTTGCGTATATATAACCGTATTGAAAACGCCATGAATCCAAAACAACAACTGTAACAATGCTTAGTACGCGCGCCGATACTTTCGGTAGCCCGGATTACTGTCACAACCCCACGTTCCGTACTCTCTCGATACTGACTGCCAAGTAGAGAAGGAACATATACCGTACCAATCGTAAAGTCTTTGGTTTGACTCGGTGTCGGGAAGGCTACTGCTAGTACGTTCAACGCTTACCCGGTCTTGTTGTTTTGCTTTGTTTCCTGGGGCTGTACTAACAGCTTTGACCCACTTTGACACCTTTCGATACGGTGAATCTGGTAAGCCGTGGTTTTTTACTCGAAAATAAAACTCCTCAAACGAAATAGAGTCTTTCCTATCGAGACCAATGCTACAAATTCAAAAGGGTAGAAGTTACTACTTTCTCCTAGCTGCATTGCAAGCTGCTGTCGTGGGTAAAGTTTCTCACCTTTTTAAAATGCTTTGAATTTGCTTACTGCTCAAATAGCCATACAAAAGCCACATAACACGGGGAAACGCTTCCTTAGGAATAGTGCCTTCTCCGAATGGATCGTTGGCTTGGAAAATCTTGCGGGCAGACGGTAAGTTTGAACTCAGTTTGTCTTGCAGGTGTAGAACAACCTAAGGAAAATAATCCATCTTGATTTATGAATATTCAACGAGGACAGTTTTTTCTTAATTTTCTACCATTTGTATTTCCTTGGGCCTATAACACTGCACACAGAGGTGAGCAAAACGTTTGGCTGGCTGGCCATATTAGTTTCTGTCATTATACGAAGGGCCAAGAGCTAGAACAAATGGATTGATGAATGCTTTAGTAACCCCGCCTAGAAGAAGATATCCACATCATGAGATATAGAGATAAGATTAGCTTTTATTTGAAATCTTGCTAGATGCTAAACAGCTAGAACATCGGAATCACTGTGAAATCCATTCCTGTACAATATACAAACCACCCATTGGAGTGACTGGTCTGAAGAACCTAGATGAGCCCACCAATCAGTGGCTAATGTGAGGCTGCCCTGATGTCTAGTCCGAAGAAAGCCATACGAAAGAAGACAGCAAAAAGGAAATATTTTGTCGTAACGTTTTGTCGTCTGTGCGCCGGATTGAAGGGTTTGCCGGGCCGCGTGTGACACTCAGATAGTTTACACATGTCACGCAGTGATTTTACTTGACTCTTTAATAGCTGGGTATAGCTACCAAGCAAGTTGCCAACAGTAAGGAAGACTTCTGTTTATATCTGGCACACACCTTTATATAACCTTAAGTGTATTATATGAATACCATCATACTTCATTTCCTAGAGTCATTGATTATTAAAATTTACTCCGCGTTACACGAGTTGCCTACAGCAAACGGACATCAACTTGGAGATAAAATGTCCACAAGTGGACTGCTATATTCCGTCGGAATATCATCGATCATGCCATATGATATGTGAATTGCCGGGTGCGGTGAGAACCTAACAACAGAGGACATTTTACGGTGAATGATTGTGAAACAATGTAATCAACCTTCTTTAGCTTGGTACAAGCATCGGGGCTTGCTTGACACGGCATGTCATGCTTCACTATTGTAAATTTGTCATTAATAGCCTTTGCCTATTGTAATCGTAGGCTTACGATAAGGTACTTCTAATCGTAAGTAGTGTCGAACAGTTGGGAATATTTCCTAGCAAAATGATATGCTGTGTTGTTAACTGCCAATAATTAATCAGTGTGCTATTTAAATCTGCCATTAACAATAATAGATCTTGTTCAAAGGGCCTTTAAACGATCGAGTATCATAAAGGAACGAAGTAGAGTTTATTCCTTTCATTTATATAATACAAACTAATACAAACAGGTAAAGCTGGTTGATTACACCATATCTACAGTTGTGTACAAGCAGTATAGCCTATGCGAGGTTAACGGTGATTTTACATGTCAGTTCCCACACCATAATAAGCGCATGCGCAGGGCGACAGGACGCATGTTTGATATGTGGTGAAAATTCCAAGCTACGAGCCGTTCTATCCTGGGAGAACGGGAATGGCTACGAGCGGGAGGTCATTCGAAATAAGAACAACCAAATCATGCAATGTTAACTACGGCCACTAAAAACCGGAAGAGGCGAACGGAGTACACCTCGGCTTCGGAGTTTTCGCTTTTTTATGTGCGTATCAAATGTTTAGAACGCTATAAGAGCCAATCGATAATTGGAGACGCTGATTTGATCTGTCTAGTCCTATGCAGAGATCAGTGATGAAAATAAGCAAAAAACATGACTCCGCGATTCAAGGTGGGCGGAAATTTTCAAATTAACAAATCATGAATTACCAAAACGGATTTGAAAAATAGTGGAGCCGATCGCGGACGATCCAAATAGCAATAGATATAGTAAGAAATGACAGATTTAACGTCCAGTCCAGTTTATTGGAATATAATTCACATGGATGCTAAATTGTTGGCGACTTACTATATCCAAAACTGATTTGTGAGATGCAGGCTTACTACTACAACACTTGCTGTGCTTTCATCTGCTATTAATCCACCATTATATTATTTTCCCTTCAAACATTTAGTACATTTAGTAAAAAGTAATTAGTAATCTCAATCAGGCAAAACGGATTTTAGCTTTTAGTGCCATTTTAGTGCGATTTAATCGACGCATGAAGGCTTGAAGTTGAAAGTCGTGGCTCATAACGAAACATTTAGCAACTGAAGGTTGCGCAACGTATTGATGTTGATCAATCACTGCAATGGTTTATCTTGTTTGAAAGGTTATCGTGCTGGAACAATTGAGGCAATCAAGGGCCGGATTACAGCACTTCTGTCAGACCAATCTCTATATGTATAAGCCTTTATTGGCGTTGGCATCTTGATTAAACAATACCTTTAAGCGATACGCAAACGCTTATGGTTTCTCAAGTGCGAGGAAATCACAGCGCGTTCTCACATCTACGCTTGCTACAGGGCGTAGTGTATGTATAATCCAGGGACTAAATACTCACGACCGGTTTTAACTATACCTAACATCACGCAAATGGAACAGGTGGCGTTTGGATGCATACCCGCCGTTACACCCGTACGAAAATCGTATGCCAGTATATCCGATGTGTCTCAGACCACGAAAAACGGAGCTGACGGGTATAGGCGAGAAAAGACGATTTCGCAAAACATTAGGCAAAGGCCACAGACTTAACTCGTAGATTTGACGGATACGACAATGGGCGCGTGATAGTCTGCCTGGAATCACTAGCAAGGGGTGTATGGCAGCCCGACTAAAAGTGTGGGTTATGGTAAGGGATGGGCATGAGTCATAAAAACAGCCGCGAAAATATACGCCTGTACGCTTAAAATCCAATCCCTTATGAAGTGCCGAAGGGAGGTAGTCTGTCTGTTACCTTCATGAATTTACCGAAATTAATCAACGTGTGTATAATATAATGTATAATGTATAATCACCTCCTCCGTCGAGACGCGACGATTTTCTTGAGACGTGCTGGATCGTTTCATCATGCTTTTACTGCGATCAATCTCCATAGCAGTGTGCAGGTTCAGTCTCGGTTCCACAGATTGAGTGCCATCGCTGCGTCGGCTAGGAATGATGTATAAAATCAATGATATACAGTACGACCACCAAACTGAAGATTGCTGTACACCGACGAGTTTTGGAATTTTTTGCGCTGCGGGGAGCAAAACGTTCAGTGAATTGTAACCAATGCCAATTTAGGTCTACGTTTTCAACTTTTACTCGAGCGACTATCACATTTTGACCGCACGCACCAGCTACCCAGGAAGATCAATTTCGGCAGAAATTTCTGGAAACATCACTACAACACTCAACTGAATCCACTTCCTGTAAATTGATCATTTTCTTTCCGTAGGGGCCATATCTATATCAAGTTCTCCTTGACACCTTGCCTCTTAAACCCGGGAATGAGGCCCAAGGTTATTCTATATGCCATTATTGCGCATTGTACTTTGAAAGTCATCCATGAGTAGTTGGGCTGAAATCTGAGCGAACAAAGCGAGTTCAAAGTTTGGTACACAGCAAAATGTTGACTCGAGGGTGTTCGTACGTGAAAAAATTCAATATATCTCTGTGGTCAGTCAATACGCAATCAACGCCTTTGAAAGTCGTGTATGTAAATCTGTGTGTGGCAATCTGTCACCCTTCTACCAGGCGAGGTGTCGAAAGAAAGGCATTAGTAGGCCTAATCCATTGGCTTCATTTGGACTCGATGTAATCACAACAGTGACTATTGAACTTGCTTTGGGATTCTGCAGGCATCGATTTCGCGCATTGTATAAAATGTTTTTCCAAACTATTCACTTCTGTCGATCAATAGCAAAGTAACACATCCTATCTGTAGTATCTCAACTAAAGTCAAGTAAACAAACATCACCTTATCACTCTAGTTCACACCGACTTCAAAAGACTTGCAAACAAGGTTTGCAAAGGTCACGTTTCCCAAGTGGCTATAACGAAATTCCGCCCTTCACGTTAGGCTTACACATGACAATCTCATCCATTAAGATCGCCTTGTGCCTACACGAAGTACGACGTATGGTCGTCAACCATTTATCTGGCCTGCATCTGTCTGTTCTACTATAATACTAGATAACCCGGCGAAGGACGACGTAGCAATCACACTGTCTTCGATTGGCAGCGCATTGTAATTAATCGGGACAATGCAAATGCACCACAACCGGGCAGCGAGGTCGTCACACTCGTCAGGCTTCATCAAACCTATTTCTCATGCTTTACCCCTGCATTTCTACTAAAAATGACTAGTGATGGCAGACGATCATAATTTAAGACTCATTTGGCATTGACGACTCCAAACATTCGCATGAAATATATAGCCTATGCGATTCCACTTACCCAGATCCATGTATAGACAAGCTCTCCCTGCTGCCTAGCCTTGACAGAGGATGTGAAACGACCGGGAATTTTCCGGCCTGTGCAATATTTAGAGCCATATTTTAAAGTAACTATGACCTGAAAGGAAATACATGCAATCGAACGGATGATCAATCGGTTCTTTGAGCAGTGAAGACGCAAAAACATTGTACCGCTAGCGGTCTCCGCCCATCATTGTAAGCCTTCAGTCGGTGACGGCTTACATCTCTTACCTAATCAACTTCGTCCGACTCATTCACCCTCCAAACTTATTCAATCAAAATCCAAGCCCTTGTTAGTTAAGTAACTCAATAGCAAACAAAGTTGTCCATTAATTGTCTTCTGTTGCCTCTGGTAACAATATACTGCGTTCGACGAAACGTGCCATCAGCACGTGTGCGCATCAGCGACACCGGCTGGCCAATATTTTGGAAAAATTCAAAGTGATGATATCCATTGATAGACCGCAAATTATATAAACACTTTAATGTGGACGCAAATTGAGATACTGGGTAAGGATTGATTTACACACCGATAGATAGTATATTACAGCAGAAACTATTGCGGCTGGAACGACTTTGCTGAATCCGCATAACCTCTCTGTTCTTAGCGTTTAGTAGAATATATAGCTAAGCTAACAACCGCGAGACAGAGCTAGCGATACTTCCAAGATATCCTTTGGTATTGACCCGACCAAGTCCTTGTGAACTATAGTCTTTTATTGCCAAAAGATTGTCGTAGAACTAGATGGTTGACTGCTACCGGCTATGGTTAGCGTTAAGTAATTTTCTAGCGACGTTTCTGACCCGAGCCACAATGCCCACCTTCAACGATCAACGATTTCAGTGGCGGGTCGTTTCTATAGCCCTCTGGGGTTATCCTGGTTTTGGATCGTCTGGCTGACGAAACAAACGAAAAAGAGAAAAGGGGTATAAACGATAGAAATTGAAATTTGCGACTTCTAAAAAGAAAGAAAAAAGATCTCTAATAAATGTAACACTGCATCTGAAATTGTTGCATTTCAACGAGATTCAATATCAGTTGCTAATAATGACCAAAAAAACTCGCCGATAGAGAAACATATTGTAAAGATATATATATATTTGAGAATTAAATATGATATTGGTGCGGATAAAAATGTTGTATTGAAATATTTGCATCGCCATCTTATCTTATCAAATATAACAAAGGTGCAGTCGCTGACGGTTGCTATATCTGAAACTCCACCTCGACGAGGATAATACCCGCCAGCATCGAATCCAGCAATCACCGTGAATTTGAACACGGCTATTGGAGCGATAAAATGGATATAACTGAGAATCAGGATAATTACTTTTGGTAGACTTCTCTGCCTAATGTATTCCAATACAGCCGAATCACTGCTCCAGTATTGACCAATGACAGGTCAACCTTTGGTATTGTTTCCCGACTTAGGCATATTCACAACCTTGATTTGTGCACTACCTACGTTTGTAAGTTTTTTCACTTCTTCAGGGCAAAAGTGCAACATGATATCTCTAATGGGTTTTCCATTCACGGTGTTCATTGAAGCTATCTTAACTCGAAACCCTTTCGTCTGATTGTACGGCCCAACGTATTCTGAGAAATGTCTTTTTAGACCTCGCCATATACCTAAAAACACTTCGTCTTTGTCCTTACGCAACCCAAGGTGCCACACGAATGATATCCTCTTATGGATTGAATTTCGTACTCGCACTGCTATCAAGTTAGTGTCCCGATTAGAAAGCTTTTCTCTCAAAATTCCATTGGTTAAAACATCTTCCAGGTGAAATCCGGTGTAGTTTGTAATAAGTGACATGTGATAGATTCCTCTGACCATGTTGAATGAGAGAAACGTCAAACCACCGTGGCAGAATCGTGGATACACATGATATGGATACACTTCGTCGGAAACAGCGTATTTAGATCTTGCTTTTCTGAATGAACATTTTGATTGATTGATTAATTGCTTGATAGTTTTTAAAATTTTGCATCCGACAAGGGGAGGAAAATTACATTACCATTACCAATAGCAAGATAGTGAAACATCATGTTTTCTCAGGACACTTCAGCCTCATTTTCCCGAATACATGAGACCAATATGGTGGCATAAGAGCGAAATGAACACTAAAGGCCTGCTAGAACAAGAGTTTCAAGAGGCATTTCAAGAGAAGATGTACAGTACAAGTTATAGACATTCAACTGCAACGAAATATCGTCGGTTCAGTCGAATCGTATTCATTGGATTGCGTATTTGAGAGAATGTGTATACACTGGTAGAGGTATATGCTACATACAGTAGGTAACTGGATTTTCAAGGTAATGAGTCACATGTTGCCGGTACAGTATATCAGTAATTGCCTAAGGGAGTCTTACAAGTCAAATCGGATACAATATTTCGTGATCAAAACAGATCTGGTGGAAAGGAAACTAAATAGTCCAAAAATGACACTCTAAACCCATTAGCGCGAGATGGGTGGTCGTCATCACTGCCTACGTTTCCACCTGCCAGACGCATTGAACACATATGAATTTGTATCATTTACCCAAGCCATATGATAACGCAACTGTAGCTTATATACCAATCAGCCCAATGCTACTTACCCTATAAGTAAATCTTGATATTTGACGCATTATAACAACACTTCTATCAAGTTATGGCCGTACGGTAAATAGCATATGATATGGTTTCGGCCATTAGAATGGTCAAAGGCATTTGCGGGTTCACATTCTAACAGGAGTGTGCAATAAAGAACATAATGTAGGCGAAGCAAGTTCCCGTTTAAAACAATTTTACTCCAACAAGAAGTTGTTGTACTCACGTTATCCGTCGTCCAGCGCGTGCATATATATAAGCACAATGTGCTGCGTCACTAGTTGATGGGGTTAATTGAGTGAGATATTTGTAAATTTCTGGAACATTCAAGAAGCAATCGTCGTCAGTAGATACGATGAAATCGCTCACATTCCCCAAATATTCCGTCACAAATTGATATCCAGATAATACCTAAATTGGTGATAATTAAGGTTAATTAATCGCAAACACACCGAATCATAAATTTTCAGATTGATGTAATCTATCCCAGACAGTGGTGGATATTACGGTTTGTGGGCATGAGGCGAAAGTTTGTGGGCGGCGAAGCAACATCATACCCGACAATAAATATAGTATAGTCTGCACCCCCAAGGCCCTGACATACGGGATGCGAGGAGTCTGGACGGTTCCACGGATAATTTTTGTGAGGTATCTGAAAGTTTTATTGGAGTTGCATCGCATTTTTTCACGAGTCATGATGTATTGAAGGACTTTTGGAGCGCGTACTCCATGTAGGTGGGTCGGAAAGGTGACCGCTACGATCGCATCACCATGTATATCCAATCTGTGACGCATTGAGTACGATAGCGCCGACAGTAGTCCTCTTACGATAGGAATCTGGATAATTCAACCATGGCCTACTTTAGCCTAGAGCCTTAGAGTGGGCCATAGGTTCAACAATCGCCATATCCACCAGCCTTTCACCAGCCGATGCTACTTACGATGCTGCGATGTGACGTAGCAGTGACGGCAATGCGCAAACACCTAATTTTTCAAAAACTCATATCGTGATATGACACATCGTGCTAGCTGCAAATTAACTCGGCTTGGATCGGCTTATGGGCTTTGAGAACTCTTAAGTAGTTGTAAATAAGTCATCGATTTAAACGCGCCATATCGGTCCTATCTGCTGCTGCCTTGATAATCGATTCACCACTGAAATCAAACGTCTTGGCGTTCCGAACACCGGAAACTGGAAACTTAGCTCTGTAGTCAAGAGACCCACGCCACTACGCCCCCAATAATGGTCTTATTACCTTCGTTGGTAATTGTCGATAAGCATCAGAAACATCTCCTTGAATGATATCTCCGAAAAGAGCATTTTCTTCCTCTAGAAGTTTCTGTTGAGCTCTGCTGCGGGCTACACCAACGACGAACATCACGCCAATTCTGCAAATTGTTGTTATACAGTAAAAATTGCCGGATTAATAACCAGACTACATTATCTGGTCTTAGGCTTACATATTTAAACATTTCCGTTAGGCTTAAATTGTTGATATCTAATTATTCCTTGTTCTTTCGTTGTCCTTGTACTGTGGAATAGGTTTGTTTTGCCATAAGTGCTATAGCAGCCTATAGGCTACTTTGTTGTGTGTCTGAGTGGGATAGTGGAAATCATGGACGGGTAGGGCATACAGCCCGCTTCTGTGTATATCATTATGTGAAAGTTGAACAATATTGAAAGCATCGTAAAAGATGTTAGGACTTACTTTCTACCTTCAATCATCATCATAGATCCCCAGGTTAGTCTGATTTGAAAGCGACGTTTCGTGAAAACTGCAGCTGACTTCACCAGTGCAATGAACAGATGATTCTTTGAATCGCTCTTATTACTGATCGCCTCCATCACTCTCCATGGCCTAAAGTGTGGGATACAAAATGACCACGGCTTTAGCAATGATTAGATGCCGTCAAGAGTTGCAGTGAGTTTTGGTTTCAGTACGCAGAGACCAACACCGACCGACAGTCAACTATTGCCCTATCTTGCCTTATAGAAACGGCCAATGACCGGGGAGAGCTTCTTTCTGCAATGGAGCATACGTACTGTACATCTAGCATACTCACACCGCAAGCTAATAATCCAAGCCTATTGCATCGAAATGATGTGGATGTGAGTAAAATGAGCATAGGAGGTCGATACAGGGAAAGCGTTGTCCTGTAACTAAACTCCACATTTTCAATAATGTTGAAAGAATTTTACTTGAGATGGTAGAAACCAGCAGGAGGTGGCATGGTTACGTTTTTCAGATATTTATCGGGAAGCTTCGTGAAAAGATCTTTGGGCAGTCTGTAATACAATATAGATATTTTGACATTTGAAATTCGTAACGTAACTCAACAGTGAATCATGGTAAATTTCTGTTAACTGTTTAACTAAATAATGATCTCCAGCCACGTCAGAGAAACAGCATTTCACAAATAAGAGTGCATTACTTACAGAAGATACGTATTTGGAATACCACTTCGGCCAACTGAACAGGCTATTATCCTACTAATCAGAATACGTCATTTTTCTTTTATGGGATCGTTCGTTTGAAAACAAATGACTTTCATAAAAGTCATTGACACATAGACTTGAGTAAAACTAAGAGCGCCTATGGTGCTAAAAGTCTAATCATGCTACCAACATTCCAGCTTGAATTTTCGTTTTACTTTACTTCTGCATATACCTGGCATTAAACCAACTTTCAGTGGCCCAAGACTTACGTAAAACTGAGAGCACTTATGGTTCCAAAAGTCAAATAATGCTTCAAACACTTGAATACTGACATTAAACCGACTTACACTGCATCTACGTCCTCGATACTTTTCCCCAAAACCGCATGCCTGATAGCAGTTGATGCTGAAGTTGCTTCTCTAGTACTTTCAATCTTACTTGGTCGTGAATTTGATCGCGACTGTCGTTCGCAACAGTTCTTTCTCATCATATCTTTAAAGTTAAATCCTATCAGCATTCCGATACTGAATATCGCAAAACCCATAAAAAGACATTGTATATGCCATGTCCGTAGAAGTGATGGTTTTAGTCGCAAATACTTGTATTTCCTCAAGGCTCGTTGGTGCTTTCCTGTTATGCCATGTTCATATCTTGTCATTTCGTATTATTTCCAGCAATAAATATCGTATGTCACCGCACCCTTCATTCGCAACAAGCCGATCATGTTTGCTTTGTTACGGTGTTAGAACAGCCGTAGAGTAATCACAGTGGTAGAGCCTGAGGCGTTAAAACGCCTGGAGATGATTACGAAGAATTTTTTTTCGTATAATTGCCGTCAATTAGTGCATACATCTGCATTCGCAAATGTCACCTCGTCAGAATGAGATAACACATAATACCACAAAAGAAAACACCGAACGTAAGTAGTTGTGCAACACATACACATCAATTTGTTCTTTGAGGATTTTGGAAGTGATACAGTACCTCCGACATCATACCAACGTATAATATGACACCGTTCAGTTGCGCGAATGATTTAGTTTAGACTGCTACGCTTCTGTTCGGGAGGTCCCGGGTTCAATTTCCGACCGAGTCAAACCGAAAAGGACTTTAAAAATGGTATCTGTTCCTTCTCTGCTTGACAGTCACTATATCGGTGGGTGAGGAGTGTTGCAGTCGTGCTAGTGATCCGTGCAATAAACCAGGAGTATGGACACGTGTACCGCAAGCATTGACCTTTAGTAGGGCCATATTAGTTGAAAACGTCATTCGAAACAACAACAACGTATAGGCCTACGATATTTCCGCCACGTTCATTTTAATTGAAAACTTCATCATATCCTTCTCACTACGAGCTAGAGTTGGGTGTAGGGTTGTGGTTTTTATCAAATTACAATAAATCGCAACCGCTTTTAACCGAGGCCTTGATAAAAACCATGATTTTTTCGGTTTTTACTGGTTTTTATTAAAAGTAGGGACTCCATAGTGGAGACCAAGTTGTACGCGTAGAGGACGTTTACCTTCTTCCAGATTCGCCGCTTGGATATTTTACGGCAACCACCAAGGTTACATTGTGGAAAAAAGCTTATTGTACAGTAGGCAATCTTGTAAACCGAAGCCACGTTTTGGTCCAAACCAGTCACAAGTCGACCTACAGGGTGGCCATCAACACACGAGGGGTCAAAAAGCAATTTCCTCCTCCGACATTCTATGTCACGTGATCAAGAGCTTTTTCGACTTGCATGCAGTACAGTACAGTTACTAAGTTAACTTAGCGGACATTATTTCACCGTGTTTTGTAAATGATGATGACAAATATGTGACGTCATAAACCGTCCATGACATGTTACGTCACATCATGTGAGGATATGACGTCATCGGGCCCCCTCCGAAATCAAAAGTAGTTTGCGGCCTTGTTTTCCTTTGAGGATACTCTATCTATATCCATCGGAAAGAAAATATACTTCTAAAACAGAAACTCATTGAAGCATATCAATGGTCATCGACAGGAACAGCTCTGTGGGTTATCAAGATTGCATATGCTGTCCCAGTCTTCTGCATGCATATTAGTATCATTCGCTATAACAATCAATCCAATAAGATATCTATACAGTTATGATACAGCTGTCACTGTACATCAATAGCAAGTGAATTTATCTTCTTGAATCATGTTAATACGGAAATGATATTCCATATGCCAATGATTCTAGGTTGAATCATATTCAAAATTTCATGTGAATTCATTTCTTCAACGCATTGATAGCAAAGAAGATTTCAAGTCATTTTTTTGGGAAACGCAGAGCGGAAGCGTTTTTTACTCACACTCACAGCTCACTCTCATGATGTTATGCGACAGATTTGCATATTTGTGTGAAAAGGAGGAATCATTTCCGATAAATATGGTTATATATACTTTTCTTCGTTTGTACTACTATCATGTATTACGAAGAACTATAAGTGCTTGGATCGTTCATCATACCGTAATACGAAAGAATATTGGATATGAAATGTGTCTGTGTCACAATGAAGTTCTATTATCGTAAGTACTGTGATTAAAGGTCTTCACCACGTGGCTCTTTGGCCCCGGCCCTGCTATGGTGGCTTACTGGAGTTCTTCAAAAATGCTTGAAAATGGAAAAAGTTGGAGGAAACTAAGCCTTGATTTTCGGATTCTGGTATATTTGTAGCCGGCCTATTTAGTCATTTTAGCTCCGTGCAGAATGATTATCGTCGTTGACATTTTGAGTTGCCGACCCCTTGACGTGACTCCATCCAAAATCGAACACTCAACTCAAACCCAGGGATATCTAGATACCCCTGCTCAAACCACAAGGCCAGCTACGAACAATAATTAGAGAAAACTGCCGCGCCAAAACAAAAATACATCGATGGTATTCTATGGCGTTTCTGCCTTAGGCCTACTAACTGGTTCATATCCGATCTCTTTGGGTAGACTCTGCTGTGACATCGACCGACACGATTCCATTAGTTTTAATGTAAAATAATACGGATGCAATTTTCTAAGAAATTTTGGCGTTGCTCGTGATCGGTGCTCAATTGGCAAAAGCAAAAACGTTATGTCAGAAGATACTAGATGGGGAGGAAAGTAACGACGTATCGGTTGAAGAAATTAATCGATGCCATGGTAAGACATTGTCTCCGCTCTGGGTGATAGTTCGGTTTGAAATCGATTTTGATAGTAAATATGATATCTAGAATGCCAAGGATGGTATCGAATAAACGGTGTGGACGCGGAAGATAATGATGGGCGGTCTTGGTGCGCGACACCCGGAAATGATGTATTCAAAGTGAGTGCGTCGGCCTTTCGAGGGAATCGAAAACACACCCTGCAACGTAAATACCTGCCATGTACAGCATACACCGATACACGAGTCCAGTCATGGGATATTAATGATCAAAACAATTAATGGGACGTCTGATCCACTATTGTAGATTGCATGTGTCATAATTGTATGAATCGCAGTTCATGTTGGGGAATAGCGTGCTGAATTACAGTATGGAAGCATGGCCTACTAAAGTAGGCAATGATGGAAGTATGGAAAACTAAAGTGCAGTGCACTATTAATTACATCCGCTTACATCTATATGCCTATAATGTATCCGCTCGTACAGGTATGTGCCCCTAGTGTATTGGATCCAGCTTGACTCCATGAGCGCTCTGAGCGAGCAATATACTATGAGTCCATGACCATTTGAAAGTAGGCCTACGCGTACACGACTATCATATCATGAATGCAAACGCTGCTAGTCGCACCTCGTTAATTAACACATATCAATCAGGATCTTGTGTGATGAAGTAAATCCCACGGTGGTAATATCTGAAACCTCGAGATCAACGTCTAAAATCACAGTACTTTTTACATAAAAGGTTGCCTTTCAACGACCAATAAAAATTGCTGGATTCACGGTGCGTTCAGCATACCCGCACACATCGGCTAATATCACTGTCCTTTACGAAGATGATCAAAAAGTGTTTGCAAATGCCAGGGATTCGAATGGAGATATCGTAAGTTGCCGGTTAGCAATATCGTTACAGGGAATAGGCCTGAAGGCTATACATATTACTTACGTGGCAAGCATATAGGCACAATGACCCGATTATTATGTCGATATTCCAGCTTTGAATTGACTTAATCTCATCACCTGATCGTCATTGAAACAAAGATCCACTGACTATCTTATTATTAAGACATGAAGCTATAGTCCACTGACGAGCCGTTGTCATCTGAATTCGAAACCATTGCAGATTAGCGACAGAGAGATGAGCGTTAAATCGTTGAGCGCACGCCATATGGGTGAAACGTCCTACACATGTTGGTCGGCCTTGGCCCCACATCTGCAGACAGACAGATTTATTGATTTAGTCATTCATGAGTAAATTAGTAAATTAACCTGTAGCCTATGTAACAACTGTTTCCCCACACGCCAAGGAAAGCTGGACATGGATAGACTCTTGCAGAGGAATGAAATTCCTTATTTGTTGAAGGAATTTCCTCGGAATACCGATGATTACACGGTAAAGAAAAACACGTTCTTGGTACCCATCACGACCGAAGCTCTTCGCATCCACATTTACGCGTACGAATCGCAGCCTTGCTTCGATATACAGCTGTATTCGTGTGACAAACAAAGTAAGTTCCGTACAAGGGAGTTTAGCGTAGCCAATATCTCATATTTCAAGCTAAGGATGACATTTTTCTAGATTTCCATAGTCCTGGATACGCAAGAAATATCGCTTTTTCAGATGCTGGTGAGTCAGTAGGCCTTAATGTAAAGAAATCCACAACATATCTTGCAAACGAAGTCCAATCTTGAAATGATCGGATGATTTTTACGCAAAGAAACTGTGTATTACAAACACAGCGCCCCTTGAACGCATCGTTTCTCTCATGTAGGCCAACTACGTATCTGCCACCGCACCCCAGCCTCATACAAATTAACAGTTACCTCGCCACCCCAACGTTGAACTGCATAACAAGCCGATATCTAATTCAGGATCTCATCAAACTTCTGAAGATTCTACAGAGTGTCTTATCGACGTAAAGACCGACTGTCGCGAGGCGAACCGCTGTCTCCAGCACCGCAAGGGTGCTAACGGATGCGACGTGTGCGACTGCGATGTCTTTTACACAGGTTAATTTATTATAGACGCTTCTAATTAGCGGAGGCGAACTCGTGATACACAGATTGCTGTTTCCGAAGTGCGCGTACGGATACGTTATCGACTTTTCCCTGCCGGTATCATCCTAGGACAGGGTTTTCTGCCACGATGTGCCTTAATCTGCTTGTCACTCAAACCGCTAAAAAGAGTCCTGCACCCTACTGAGAGAAGTTACTCAGTACAATAAATTGTACCGCTTGGAAATTCAGGATCATTCTATATGACCATTGGGCTTAGGCTTATGTAAGATGCACACACACAGCTTCAGCGAACTGGGTTTGAGTGAGAACGACCGGACTCCGATCCATTCTTGATATAACAGAGCAGCCTACATTTACCAGGCATGAAGGAAGGGGATATCATCGTCGACGGTCAATCACGTGAAATGGTCGAGATCGCGTACGGAATAAGAAAAGATCCCTACAATGTCATGAGAGGCGGTTTGAAAGGAGATCAAAACCGATGGAATGACTACCGATCTGGAAATAACTACATAGTACCATACGTTTTCGAAGAAAGTCTAAGTAAGTACCGAATGAACAGACCATCCTTTAGGCGCCGAACGTGTGGCACATAGAGATCTATAGGCCCTATCTATATATATATAGGCATAGGCTATAGCCTATTGCACCTTTAAATATTGTTTGGTGTCAATGACAAATCGAAAACTGTCTTTTTGATACTTTTATCATCCCTAACTAAGGCGATCGATCGTCTTGTCCCTAACCCACGTGTTTTATGCGTTCTAGGCAGCACCGCACGGAGGGTGATTCCTGATGCTATGGCAGCAATCGAAAGCGCCACGTGTATGCGATTTAGGCAAAAAACAAATCAGGAATATTATCTGAGATTTTTCCGAGGACAAGGTTGTTACTCATACGTCGGAAATATCAGAAGAGAAGGCGGGCAACAGGTAGGCCTACCTAAACTATACCCGACCTACATAACGTCAAAGTTTCTGATGCATGGAAATGGACCTGTTAAGATATCGATTGGAAGCGGATGCGAACACACAGGTGTCGTCCAACATGAAATACTGCATGCATTGGGATTCTGGCATGAGCAGAGTCGGAGCGATAGAGACAAATACGTCAGAATTTTGTATCAAAACATACAAAGAGGTTGGAGTAGCTTAAGCATAGCTAATTTACATCATTTAACAAGTCACAAATAACTCCACATTCAGGGCGAGAAAACAATTTTGAAAAACGTGAATCTGAGGACTTTGGATCTCCATATGACTACAAATCTGTGATGCATTATGGCAATAAAGCTTTCTCAGCTAACGGCGAAGACACCATTCGAGCTATTGGGAATCCGTCCTTGTCATTAGGTCAAGTAAGTAGCTCGCTCGTGTTTGTCATCAGTCAACCTATCCAAATTCATACGATAGGAGATATGACTACCAGTCTAGGCAACCTGCGGGGGAGAGAAAGAGTGTTCAATTTACGAATAAATATAGGGTAGGCTTTGGAGCTTAGATGTGTATTCGTAAATGGTAGGCCTAGTATACCATAGAATACTGTAGTTATCCACCTGTAACCAGCTATCATCATGCAACCATCGAAGATCTTACCGAATTCATTTGCTTTTTATAGAGAGATGGATTAAGTAAAGAGGACATAATACAAGTCAATCGAATGTACAAGTGCACCTCTAGGCCCACTGCCAAGCCGAGAACTACAAGACCAACTACGCCTACACCACCAACACCACCCACCACCAATAAGCCAACAACATGCAGTGACAAGCAAGCAATATGGGCATGTGAATATTGGAAAAGCAGGGGATACTGTACCAATACGTTCGCATCTTATATGAAAAAACAGTGTGCGAAGACTTGCGGAAAGTGCAGTAAGTGGTTAGAACCATCTACAACGGATACTGTATATAGGCCAATAGAGTAGGCCTATTTCTGGGTGACCTAGGCCTATGCATACATAAATCGCTAGACATGACTAGTGCGAGCTATTTTTGGTTAGAAGTCTATAGTCAGGAAAATTTCTTTAGTATCTCAGGTTACAAAATCACCATTGCAAAGGGGTCGTTCGAGCTGGTGACAGAGAAATATGAAGTTAGAAACTCCCTTGACTGCCGCGCCATTTAATAAAGATCATCGCAGCTGGGGAATCCTCTTTTTTACCGCGTCTAGTTATCATATACGTCATTCGTTTGACCACATAGCTAGCTGCAAGCATTATTTAGAGGCCTTCACTGTATGTCACCGCCAGGCTAGTTTAAACTAAAGTAGACCATGGTTGCACTATCAAAAACCTTGGATTCAAAGAGCTGGTCTACGTGTAAGGCGATCGCCTTCGACGACGCCTAGACGAACCCTTTGTGGCGTTGTAGAGAGCGAGTGCGTCGAAAGGCTGATCTCCCAAGCATAGTGATTTCCAGCGCCCCAAGAATCGATGTCCATATCGACCCATTGAGTCTCTATAAATGTTACAGAAAGCAGGTGCAAAGACAGAAGAAGATCATGCCCACGAATAAAAAGACGATGCCGAAGCAAAAACGCCAAGCGCCGCGCCAAGATGCTGAAGACATGCCCGAAAACCTGCGGCGTCTGCTGACAACTTCACCAGGATTTATCCCAATCAGGGGCTTCTTAGAAACCCTGGCTTCAATATATATTTAATTAGTCCAATCCTTCCTGCGTGACTATTATTAGGCTACTTAGTTCTTCTGGCGAAACAATTTCTCGATCAAAACGTAGCGGCCAACATGAAATCATCTGACTTGCATATGGGGGACGCTTTAGCAGCGACGTCAGGACCTAGGAAAAGGATCCTGTTTATTTTCGTTGCATTTACACAAACACACACACTACTGGTACATGTGCATGATGTGCACATGCAGGCTGGAAGATGAGGCGCCAGAGTCAAGCACGACCTCTCCGCACTATCCTCATTCCTCAAGGCGCTGGCCTTCATTTCAGATGAGGAAATTTCAGCATGTACATCGGCACAATCATCGTTTCTTTGGCAAAATGCCAACTCTTCCCTTCCTCATTACATGAACCGAGCTATAGCAGTGATGTTTCATCAAAATGTAATATTTACCCAAGAAAGTACCATAGAAAATTGGGATACAAAATGAAATTTCATACTTCTTGAGCTGGGATATCAAAATTCACTCTTACACCTCATAAAAATACTCCGCCACATTCCGTCATCAGGAGTGTATAAGAACGTACGAGTTCATCTCGATAAGCTAATCGAAACAAACTTCAACAATAACACGTGGTAACACATAATACTACTGCAGAACATTAACTACCGGTATGAAAGACTGTGGTCATTGGTCACGGGTAAGGCGCAAAAGGTGTTACGTAAGCATGAAATATAGCGGATGGCCAAAAACGATGCTTCGCATTATTGCTGATTCTGGTTGAGCCTTGGCAGCATACAAGTCGTTCATATTGTCACGGGTACGGGCGAGCTGTGAACCGCTCCCTTTCTACGGAAGACGCGGTAGATTCTAGCAACCTTTCAGTCAATTTTTGACCTTGGTATTTGCGGGTGCCGAGTCTGGTGGCGCAATGGTCAAGGCGCTGTCGCCAAATTCAGGTTTGTGCTTGAACGCTGGTTGCGTCACGCCAACGACGTCAAAATTGGTCTCCGCAGCGCCAGCATTATGGGGTTAGTCATATCAGCGTGTCCTTGTCGGAAGGACAAAAATGGACAGGACAACCATGAATTGTCACGCGTGCAGTGTGTGTATATTACCACCTGGATCAGTTATGGCCTCCACACACTTCAGTGTGGGGCTTTTGAGCAGTAGTAGTCACAAACATATTCTCAAACAGTGCAGAGTGATATGAACAATTCAACATATAAAAACCGTGCAGTCTAGGACAGCGAGGTAGACTCGCATGGCGTCAGAGTTGTTGTTGTTGTTCGCAAGCAATACGTGGGCAGGCCGAGGAAAAAAAGGCAGTAAAATGTAGCAACCACTCGGCGAAGGCTGGAAAATATCAACTAACAAAATCTAGTAGTAAAAGTGTTCGAGACGTAGAAAAAATAACACAAACGACATACACGGGGACAGGAAACGTTGTCAGGAAGAAGTCAGCAGACGAGTTAGAGAGCAGCGAGCTAGCAACTCATTCCAACACGTTCTCTCACGACTAGGTAGCAGACTATGTGAGACAATGTCACACGATTTAAGCAATAAATACGCAGACAGGCATTCTAGCACGAGTTATAGGATAGCTCTACATTCAAACAGTGCAATGATATTCCCACTTGAAAAGTGGAATGGTCACCGGTCAGTCACGAGGAGGATACGGATCATTACTTATATCAGACTAGCACCACCAGTACACATCAAACGTTCAATTCGCCTAGTAGTTTCGCTACAACAGGAGAACAGTCCATGTGACTCATTGCCACGCAAGCCAGTGCCTCCTCATGTGGTTGTACCATGCTGAAACGAAAAAGCCAAGTTCAAGTTTTGTATTTCCAGTTGGAAATTTCAACAGTGGCTGCGTCGATACTGAACTCAGCTACTGTGTCATGACCGTCGTCTCTATATCAGCTATTGGTCGCGGCTCTCACTGCATGTCTATGTCTGTTGTGCAGACTGATGACCTTGAACTCAGTGTACTGCAGACTGTAGTGCTGCATTGTGTGTAAGTGTGCCATGTGCAACGGTATGCACGGCCAATCTATATTAGTCTGTCGATTTCTCTGATGGGTCACAAGGAGTAACAAACCCGAGAATACTTTGGCCTGGTGAGCAATATGAGCCTTGAGGCCCATACTTGCTACGATAAAATGCTAGATAATAGATACATAACATAGTTACACATAAAACAAGCACCGGTAATATCAGGAAATATTTAGATTTTTTTTACCTTCGGCCAAGATTGGAATACTTTGCTAAGTTCTTGAGAATTAACGACGCCGTCAACCGAACACTCATTGTGACTGCATCTTCTTTCTCATCCTATCAAATAACAAATTCATTAGCTAAATATAATTTCTCTAGTCGAGGCTGGCCCCAAGGCCAGACAAGTAGGGGAGGGTTGCAACACGAAGGGAAGCCGGAATAAAAATCACTGCTATATCAAATGTTGTTTTGGCCACCTACAAATTTATCGAAAGGATGAGAATTAGCCTCACATGCATATATTGCTGTTTGAAGTCGAAATGTCATCGTCAAAACTGACTGAATATCAGATTGAATATCAATATCAAATGCATCGTGCACCGGCTAAGGCAATACCGTACGAAATGTTCGAACCATCGTAACAACATTCGACGGCATCCTGTCTCACATAGCGTTGAAGATAATGCAGCAGATGGTTTCGCCTTGAAATTTCCGTATCTCTCGGAAGCGTCAAAGTACCGTACTTCATTGTTTATTGTTGTTCGTACCAGTATTTTGCTGCATTTACAGACTCAATACTGATGCACATGCGTATCACGCAAACATGATGCACCATTGGCCAAGGAGGTGTTGAAGGTGCAGGGTGGTTATTTAAGTCAGACGCTCCCTCCTTAGTCCTTACCATACTTTATTAATGTGCTGACCATTTGGCGAGGACGGTACGGATACCAATTTTATCAATAACTTCAACATTATAATCCAGTGCTGGGTGGAATATTATGTCATGTCAAATGCGACACGACATCGAGATCAAGAAACAAGGGTGATTATCTGATCAATATATATATCGTCAAGACAACAACAATACTCACAGTGTAATCAGTGAATGGTATTTTCCCAACATTTCGATATAAAACTAGCAGCGACGCGTTGGGAGCCATCAAATCTATCGACGGTCCTTTCGGCTTTCCTTGATGACCTTGAGGGTTTGGAGACATGGGAGTTCCAGAAGTAGGAGGTATGTGAAGTTGTGGTTGATGCGCCAAAGTATGACCCGGATGCCGTGGCAGTGCATGTTGGACTTGAATTTGATGCGGTACGTTAGTCACAAAAGTACTCTGAATGGGTGGATTGGTCAGACGAGGAACTTTGATCGAAGCAGCGTCGATGGGATTTGTTGCGGCTCGTTTTTTACCAATCTATAATTAATATAATGCGATCACGGCATGAACAAGCAATGTTTTTCATCAACACATACCTGTACCTCCGCCTGTGTTACCAGAGTTGCTTGCGTTGCAATCACGTTTGTCGGTGGTCTGTAGGCGTGGAACTGTTGTTGTTGAAGCTGTTGCGGTGCAACATTAATGATCCGTTGCACAAGGCCATCCTAAAAATTTTCAATACCAATGTCATATGAGTGAACCTGCACAGACTATTACATCAGTGACTATTCAGCCATTATGAAAGGTTATTTCACACAGCATCAGCGCTTAGTAATGGGACTAAAGTATATGTACCGATATGTGTATTGTGTGGGGTATACTTATGCCCTTCTGATCCGTCCCACACTGCTGGTGTATACAGTACACGTATATCATGGCAGCATGATTCGCATATGCAGGTCGGATGAGGGGGTGCCGAAGGAGTCAGACGGATATCGAGCTTTGCACTCAGGCACCTCCAATCTCTGATGTGCTGCCCGTCTAGCAAAGAAGCTACGGATACCATTTACAACATCTTTGGTATGTGGTCTGAATTTGAACCTGCTCTCTACTGGTGACTGATGACTTAACCGCCACACTGCTTATAAACGAGACAATAACCACCACCTCACGTCTCTTATTATTGAGCCCACAGTGCCTACTCACCTGTTTATATGAATACTGCTGCAGTACGGAAGGCGGCAAATTGTTGGTCGATATTGAAGTCGGAGTAGCATTCGCCGATCTTCGCCTGGTGATTGTTTCTTTTAACCTCCTATTGAGAGCACTGTGAGGTATCGGATTGGAAGGTGTAGTAGTGATACTATTGTCGAATGCATTTGACGTCACTTGTATCGGAGTGGTTGGGCGTTCAACATTGTTTGTGACAGGTGTCGAGTCCACCGTAGCTGCGGTTTTCGAATCTGAGGGATGTTCCGTCACAACGTTAATCCCGTCCGTTTCAGAAAATTTCTCACCCGTTACATTACCTTCACATTTCTTCGCTGCACTGTCATTAATCGCTTCCACAACAATGTTCTTTTCACTGTGTTCCATATTTGATGATTTAGAATTAGAGTCTTTGTGATTGGTATGATTGGAATCATCTTTTTGTAAAGTTAGTTCTGATTCGACCTTGCATTTTTCTGCCGATACTGTTTTTGAATGCATGTGTTCAGCTTGGTCTACATCCATTTTCATACTATTGTCCATATCAGGATTCGTTGTTTCAAGAATGGAATTGACCGCATTCTCCGTTTCACCGTTAACGATACTGACGACATTCTTTCCGTTTGAGCCCGTGAAGTTCAATTCTCCAAACTTGCTATTGTTGTCTAAATATCCGTTTAGCAGAGGGGCGTGTTCTATCGTTTTGGACGTATCGCTTTCTGTCGATTTTGATTGAGATTGTATGAGTTTTCCGGTTGACCTGTCGAGTTCTTGTGAATCTATTATCGTAGACGGCAATGTAACATCTGAAGAATTCCTGAATGAAAAGAAAAAGGACTGCTTGAAGGCAGAAAATGGGATGATAAAAAATCAGTGCTGCATTGAATGCCATATTATGCCGATACGAAAAAGCGTACTTTGCTATTCTTCCGTATAGTTAGTGGGGTCAAAACTGGAGTTGGAGTTCAATACTGAGTCCCTTTTTTCAGGCCTTGCGGCAACCGGTAGTGCTACCTTGTGCTTGAAACCATTAGAATTTGTTTTCAAGCTTTGTGGTAAGAACATGCTTGAAGCCATGAGAAAGATTTTCTGGCGGTAGGCCTGGCATGGGCGGAATATAGGAATCTATAAAAATGCCTGCATTCACTAGGCATCCTCTTACAAGACAATGCCAAGCTTAGATTCCGGGGTAGCCAGCGTGCAACACAGCCAGTCAATGCCACGATACATAAGTCAGCCGTTCCGTAGCTCACTGACATCAAGATCTAGATTAAAGAACTTCATTGGGCATAACATTTCAAAAAATATCACCGGCAAACATTACAGCTAAGCTACCTGCATGTCATTAGCATTGAATAGAAAAGGTCACAATACAAAAAACAACCATACCATTCGTCTTGTCGTTTCAGAAATCCGTTGCTGACTCCTGTGCGATCATTCTGTGTGTTGCTGTTTGAAGAAATAGAAGTAGGTCCGTTGAAGATAGTCGTGGAGTCTGTTTCGGAAGAGTCAACAGAGCTTGTGTCCTTCTCTATTGTAGCTTCCGTGTTCGACTTGTCACTCGGTATATTCTTACAAGCACGATCTGCTGTTAAATCCGGTTTGCCATTTTCGGTAATCATTCCATCTGTAGCACCAGTTTCTAGTTCAGCCTTTGCATCTGGTTGGTCCACACCGCTTGGTTTCACGGTATCGAGCGGATTCTGCGTCGAATGTATCGTTACTTTTGTAACCTCAGATGTCGTCGTCGGCGGGGTCGATTCGCATTCAGCATGTGAATTTTCCAACACCGTAGTCCGTTCATTATTATCTATACCCTCCGACTTTGTTTTGTTTTGTTTGATAGTTGCTGGCTCTGTTGCCATTTCAGTTGTTTGAGCCACTGTTGATTCGATCGCATTACTATGTAACGATACAGAACAAATACTAGCACCGGCAGAAACTGGTAACGTTATGGGAGCAGAACAGACTGCCATTGTCGCTACTGCTTCTGCTTGGCAAACCCCGGACGAATTCGACGTTGAATCACCGGACACAATGGCCAAGTTACTTGACCCGAGCGTCGTCGACACAATCAACACGGGTTGAAATTGCAACTGTTGAATTGGGACGGACACTGTTGATACTTGCGTCGTGATTGGTTGCGAAGCCTTGCTCGATACAGCTTTGCTTGCCGGCCGCCTAAAATATAATATCATCATCAAACTGACGTCGTTGTAAATACTCAATGACATTATCATTACGTTGTTACTGGAATCTTTTCATATTCTTGCTCCGATGAAAAAACTGACGATGTGTTTTTCAGTTGATATCCTGGCACCGGAAGGAGCGTCGCACGTTTTCGTATCCCAGCGATGTGATATTGTGGCTGACCTCTGCCTTGATTAAATAACCTAAAGAGAAGACAGAAGTTAGCTCTTGCATCTTGTACAAAAGTTGTAGTGCATTTGGGAGTCCAGTGGTTGAGGGTTGACCCTCATTGACTGAAGAAAAAAAAACACTAAACTAACTCAGTTGATCGAGTGGTTCAGTTGTCTGCCTTCTGATAGGAAAGTTCTGGATTTGATTCCTGAGTCAAAGACTTGAAACTCAATAAATCCAAAACAACGACAACTAAAGCAAAACTCTAGAAATTAGAAGTTTTGATTGGTTGGGTGAATTGATGGGCTGCTTTCAGAGCACCAAGTTTCAATTCAACGAGCAGGAAATTCATGGGCCAAGACATGAAAACAGGTAGACTTTCTACTGCATCTTTAGTCCACACCAATCTTGGCATCGACACATGCCATATAAAAACTGATAATTCGTATGTTGCCAATCATCCTGCTTTTGGTCTGGTTGTGGGCAGATAACTATTGCTGTTGGTCTACACTTCACAGTATCGTTAAAAACACGGCGTGAATACCTTGATGAGGCAAAAGGAAATATTTGCTTTAAGCATTTCCCAAAATCTGTTGCCGACAGGATCTCTGCTTTCCCTTGCCGTCCGTAACGGTTGGAAGATGCTAGATATTCACAATAGACATCCACCCGAGGAATATAACTTTCAGAGTTCAATTCATAGGTGGCCCAAATCCTGTGAAAATAACAACGCGCTGCTCAAAGAGCACAAACCAGAGTCGAAGCGGACAAATTCTCACTAATGTGGTCACTGGTCATGTGGTTTAGACACATGGACATTGGTCAGGTTACTGACTCCCCAGTCTGAATAAAAAAGATGAATAAGGACAGACAGCCCACTCAGTGGCCATACAACGCATCAGGTAATACTGCGTTGTATCAATAGAAAATGACTGACATAATATTTTCATCCGTCAGATTCAAAGCTTCTCTCATATTATACTGTAAAATGTAATATAGAGTCTATATACTACTCAGTACTCACCACAGCTTTGTGAAGGATTCTGGAGAATTGTCTTGCACGATATTATTCGGAGGCGCTGGCATGTAATGAAACACCGGTGGTATAGTCCCCGTTTCCGGATGCGTGTACGTTGGTCTCACGCCAGGAGGGGACAAGTTTCTTGTGGTGGGAGGCTCCGACGGTGGTGTACTGACAGGAGATGGTGGTGAAACTTCTTTCGGCGCAACAACCACAGCAGGTTTACTATCTTGTATGACGGGCAGGTTCGATGATTTTACGACTGCTTGCGGAACCTGGCTTGCTTCAGCTTGGTGCTGAACAACTATTTGATGATTGATTGGTGTTTGCACCAGCTTTGTCACAGGCTGTGGTGGTGATGAATTGATTGAGTTGCTTCGTGCTGAGATCACCACTTGATTGGCAGATGGAAGATGGCTTGGTACAACGGCAGCGATTGTCGGCTGAGATTGCTGGACTGAACCTAGACAAAGGAAAATCACATTATGCAATAAGCCCAACAGGCCGATAGCAGACAACGACCATCAATTAAGATAAAGGATGAGAACTTTGATACCAGCATAAGAGTAACGTCAGATCAATGACTTTGACGGCTGAGAAGGTTTTATTTAGTATTCTTATCAGTTAGAGTATCTGTGTGGGGTCACAAAATCGCAGCTTGAAAAAGCTCGAAATCAACATTAATGCCTGGCTTCGCAGGCCATGACACAGTGCCTTTGAAAATAATTCACAACAACGCCTTGGCCGCTGCATTCGATACTTAGAATAGATCACGCAACGCAGACTTTCCTGTTTTCAGCCAGAGCTGGTTTGCCATTGCACCAGGTAAAATGTGCTAGGCACTTCAGCAGTCTGTCACAGGAAACTCGAGGATTCAGTGAAAGATCTCCCCCGATCAACCAGTCTTAAAAAAAATACTGTACTATTTCAGGGCTTGCTACTAAGGGTCTAGTGCCCTAGTCTAGAGATCGAACGATATATTATAGGTTTTTTCAAGGCCGATACGGTAATTGGCCTTTCACATGACTGATGGCCGATATCGATAATCCAAAAATCAACAATATCGGCCAAAAGTCGATTATCTTCTGATTGTTGAGGCCATTATCCAATAGCGACTCCCTTACTTGACTAACTGCTGATACCTATAATTGCAAAAATACAAATATCGGCCTCGATAATCGGTCAACCCCTACCCTAGTCACACATACCAGAGGGTGGACCTGAACATGTCGCTAGTCTTTTGGTTGGGTGCATATATATACGAAAAACTAATAAAACTAGATAAGAGTGCTTAGATCAGACAATGTGAAATTATCATCCCATAAAAGCATACTTTTTGTTAGGAACATACCAAATTTACTTTGTTGTTGATGGATAATGACCGGCCTCGCCGCAATTGCATGCTGAATATGAGATGATGGTGTTGGAGGTATTTGGTAACTTTGCTGAGGTTGTTGAGTCGATCGTTGATGTTGAGTCTGACCGGGAATGATCTTCTTCGCTAACTTAATCTCAGACAATTTTTCAGGACCGAATATTCGCACGTTCAACGTCACCAATCTGATCAGAATGTCTAGGAAAGAAAAAACGCTGTGAGTTAAAAACATTTTCATTGCCGGGTGGCCACGCCAGATTAGATTACACATGCGTTGGCCTGCGCAGTTCAATTTCATATTGCATGCCTTTCTACATGCAACAAAACCTCTTTATGCCTGCCCAGCTTTGAGGCCGACCATGGGTAAGGCGGGTTGAATATTATTTACATACTACCCTAGATCATTTACGCATGGTGGCAACATGCAGACTGAGCGATTGAGCAAGGAAATGGCGTACTGAGCTGTAATGCACCATACCTCACCGGCGAAAACCATGAAAGTGCAGACTGCAAAAGCTTGGTTCTGAACTCTGAAGTATATAATGAGTCCATACGGTGACTGCAATGCAGTCAAGTTAAAACTTAAGATGGGCTCTCAAAAACCTGCCGCTGCTAAGGAATCATCCTTAATTCCTCTTCAACAGCAATCAGTGTAAAGTTCACACCCAACCGTATAAAATTCCCCAAATCAGTCCTTACTTGTGCATCCTTTCACAAAAATCATTTTTGTGCACGTATGTTCTCCCAGCTTCGATAGTCGATACAAAGCTTCTATAGTAGCGACAAGCAACTCGGCGTCGGTAACCATGAGATTTTGTATTGCCGCATCATACACCTCGTCAGAAACGTGAGCGCAAACGTAATCAAGGTTAGGCCGAGGACGACAAATATTACCAAGAATTTCAAAACCTAAAATAAATGGAATTCGCTGAACAAGTCAAGACTATAACGAGAGATCAAAGTTACAAGTTCATTGGAAAGTCACTAACTGTCTTGCGATTATCATTATATATAGGAGCTTATAGGCCTGATCCCAGTCTCTATACAAGAATAAAGCAAGCAAATAAAATGAATATATTGATCCGCTTAGGAGGTTGGTGAATTCACCATTATAGCTTAGTATATTACCGGCATTGTGGCATCTGATTACCACATACTAACGCTGCCTGTGATATTTTCCTCATGTTGACATATGGCAAGAAACGATTGAAAGCAATACAAGAATCAGGTACAGGCAGGAAGGCAAGTACTGGCACTGCTCTGTACTGAACCATTGAGAAAAGTTTATTGAAGAAAAGGGACTTATTACGCACCTCGCACTCTTTCAAATTTATCATTTGACAATATCGTTGAGTTTATGGTTTCAAACATCATCATTATAATGTCATAATCAAAATGAAGAAGTTGCATCTGTAATGAAAGTATCATGAATCAAATATCTTTTGAGCCTCATTGAAGAGATGTGGACTTGTGTGAGTCACCTGCCGCAAAAGTCATACTTACATGGGAAGAAATATTGCTAAGAATATCCAAGCCGGTCTGGCGAAGACAAGAATACTCGGAATGGATGCAGAGAAACACGAAGCAAACTAGCGAAGGATGTCGGGCAAGTAACGTTACATTGAAGTCTTCAAACGAAAGATTGAGCAGGACGAGAGCGATCTGAACACGTGAAAGTATAATGTTAGAAAAATGCAAGAAAGCGGACAGCTAAATCTACAGTGGGCATGCTGGTATATACTATAACTGAGACATTGGAATTTTGATCCGAAGAGCTGAGTTGATTTGGAGCCCATGAGTAGGCGCTTTAATAAACCCAAGCCAGAGTGGAAGCATGTGACAAAAAATTCAATTGGAGCTGGAGCAGTTAGCAAGCACATTAAAGGGAGCTTGAGCAGGAGCGGAGTTGAGAAAATGGAACAGCCAAGGAGCTGGGAGCTGGAGTCAGAGCATGACGCTTCATTATAAGGATATAATTCATAAAGCAAATGTAGGCTAGGCCCTACTTGATTGTTCAGAGCTGGAACTGGAGTTAAAACTGCTACATAGTAGAAGTAAAAGCTGGAGAAGCGTCAAAATTTTGGTTGCTCCAAAGTCCTGGGTTCAATGCTTTACAGTAGGTACTAGGTAGTATCGAATATGATATATTTTCCAGTTGTATTTGTACCAAGCTCCAGTCATAATAACATATATTACAAATGTGTTGGGCTGGCAACACATAACAATAACGACAAACAGCTGTACCTGCAATACCCGCTGTCCTTCATAATCTTCCACCCCTAACGACCTGTCTCCATGAAACAATTCCATCCAGCTTGTATCTTTTTCATCCTCACCACCTAAAGCGAAATCAGACAATAATAAAAAATGCATGCAACTTATCATCATCACATTTCAGGTTCCTCAGATCAAATCACTACATTAGGTAGTTAGTATTTATGACAGGAATGGACAACATGGTCTGTGGTTTGCTCCTCTACCCCATACCCACATGCCACACTGACAGCGTTGCTAAATAAGGTCTCATTAGTTAGGCTTAGAGTGATCATCAGAAAGCATCAAACTTACGTCGTAGATCTTCCCCGCATGCATTGTGAGAATCGGAAACGTTTTCTAGTCTCCTGTGGACACTTCGCTTAAGATTTGCCGCACCATTGTCCATGTTCTCCTCTAAATCTGTTGTCCGAAGTCTGCATTCGCTACCGCTTTGACTATGACGACTTGATTGGCTATATTGACCAGGCAATAAGATAGGTAAAACGGATTTCTTAGGAATAGAGTATTTCCAAAATTTGATATAGTCGTGCTTTGTCTTGGACTGCAACTCTTGTAAAACTTCACGATAACTATCATGGCCTGAAATTGCAAAATGAAATTTGAGCCACTAGCCAGGAAATTTCGGTTCATCCTACACCATATAATATCCCGGAAGGCATAGCACAGCACCATCTTTGCGGCTTGAGGCTTACATTTTTTTGTTGAAACTTATATCGTGATTGACCAGATTGACATGGCGCATAGTAGTGAATTGCCAACCTTGACATTCTAGACTCGACGTCTGACCTCGATCTAAGTCTAAAAGGCATTTGAACAGGACTTAAAGCCAAGCGACAAATCAAGTATTCAAGCATGGCAGTTCATAGAAACCTGGAGGGAAAATACAAAAACATGTACCAATCCCCTATCTTGTTGTCTATAGGAAAAACTCCGCCTATCTCTGGTAGTTCCTATATAATACTGTATTTACCCACCGCCAGACACAATTCCAGCATGAAGTAGTAATGCATCTATGATTCTCTTGCATTGAGGAAGTTTTAAAACATGTCTAGATTCCCCAGACAGCAATGTACAAGCGTTGACAGCGAAATCCACTTCATTAGGAAGGCAGGATTCCAGTGAGTACACAACTCGGTCATAGTTGCTGATTTTTGGCTTGATCGTATTCATGTTGGCTTGCGTGCGTTGATGAGCTGTGGGTTGCAAATGTGAAATTAGCAGGATACCAACTGAGGTGGTCAAGGTCAAGCATTTTATGATATTTGAAATGTCGCTGTTAGTTGATGAATCTCATCGTATTGCACCTAGAGCTTCACACTCGACACCCTAAGTTCACGTTCGTCCGAATACAAGCCTAATCCGGATTCGGACTGTCCCCAATCAACACAGAAGAATGGCTTAAGCTACATGACATGAGTCAGTGAGTCACATGCATACATTGTCCATAATTTTGCTCAAGTTCCCATCTTATGAAAAATACCAATATGCATATATTAGTCAAGCCAGCGAATTGGCAAAAGTATGTTCGAATTTATGCAGGATGGCATGCCTGACACACAGTAGGCTACCTAACAAACAGCAAAGACCGTATGGTTTTTAACATTCAATTATTCGCTTTAATTGAACAAAGCAGTAAGTCATCCCAATATGAAAACATCACTCTCATAGTGATTCAATAAGGATCTGCGGAGAACTATACATTATTAGGCCTATTGAATCAAACGGAAAATCACCTTGAGCAACACATTCGCATTATTATTGACTAACAGGCAACTTGTGGACATCTCTATTCCCTCTATATATCTGTGCTGTTCTATGACAAATATTAATGCACAGATTGACAAGCATCAAAACGTTAGAAGGGTTTAAAATGCCATCGTGAGACAGAGATTTTAGGTTTAAATTCAGCTATAAATACGGCAAATAGGCTCAACGTACCAGAAACATTGCCTCGATACCGCCTGTGCCCTCCTTGAAAGCTCCTTTGAAACGGCTGGGGTTCGTCATCCCCGAAATAATGAACTCTCTCATATTCTTCTAGATACCTGCGATATGAAACGGAAATTACAACACTGATGTGATATCGCTTTATGCTGGCCTATTTTTTGTGAAACATTAGATGTCTAAATCACTCTGCAAAAGGAAGATCTGCAATAAACAAATCTTCCCTTCCGGGAAGTCTAATAAAGTATATAATTATAAAATAGCTTACAATTGATAAATTCTCTGGAGTCCATAAGCAAGCGTAGTAGAAACAGAAGGGTATCCGTAAACATCAAGAAAATCTTCCCAAAAACCTCTCTCTGTTACCTGAAACAGTTAATATGTGATAATAATATCAACCTTGTTACCAAAGCGGTTAGAGAAACAATCAACAATAAAAACAAATTTGAATAATTCAATACAAATCAAAATTTCAACAAAACTATATCAGGGTGAATTAATAGGCCTACTCATTTCTACATCATCTAAGCATAACATAAGACATTGACATCATCGCCTATTTAACTTCAAGCCAAAACTTTAATAAATCTATTGGTAGGCCTGTTATACTTCATCATATTAAAACCGAATCTTAGGTCAATGCAAAATATTACAATGCAATATGCAAGATTACTTAGCAATCCATGTACTGTATCGGTAGTTAACTTCGTGATATTTTTAGTCACTGCCAACGTACAACCACTACCAGTAAGGTCTATTGCACTAGCCAAGACTCTTTTTTAATATCATAGGCCCATCGCCCTATACATAATCTGTATTATCGTAATTAGTTATGACCCTACTTGGATCAAAAAATGTCTCTCCAGTGTAGGCCTATTTATGTTACACTATGAAAAATCAGAGAGTTTGGCACATCATGAGAACTAAAGAACAATATCAAAACAGCATACTTTTTGGTAACCCCCAGTCGACGTAACTTTGTTATAAAGATCGTGAAGGTCAATGACGCGACCAGCAAGGTTTGGTGATCGGCATAAATATCTCCTGAAAACACAAGACCAAATTTAAGATATTAGCCTATTATCGTAAAGACGATTCACTACAGATTGGGTGGTAAATCTATGGTGAACCTTCTGACCGTCTGCAAAGTGTGTAGCCTACAAGGAGATATAGAATACAGGTACTTTTTACCAACTTTCTAAGAGCCAACAAAACGTCTGATGAGATAGAAGTTAATGGTGGGTCACAAGAAATTCAAATCAGCACATGAAGATATAGGTACGAGATTAAAGTAAGCTACTGAGCATTAGAACCGAATCGTAACAATATGTAGCCTACATATATTTCTGGCATCACAAAATTAAAATACACAGCATGTGGCAAATTGAACAAAAAACGTTTTTAGTCTCACCCTCTGTCTGAAAGAAACTGACTTAGTTCATCCAGAAAAGCTTCTCTCTGCCCTTGATCAGATGAACTGCTACCAGCACTGGCAAGATCCATGTTTTATCAAAGCTACTGTACACAATATATTTTGGCTAGGACAGGACTACATCTGAAAATTCTAAACACATAGTTAGCTCCCAGTAAGGGCCCGCCTAAATACTTCTGGGTTGAAACAACTCAAGTGCCTCATAGTACTGGTGGAAATTTTCGTATGACTGCCCGTCAATCAAGTGAACTGACGTTCCGCTGATTTCGTAGTTTTCTCTCGGCGTTCGAATTTGGCAAAGCGCGAAATCTAAACAGGCTATCGCACGGTTCTATCGAGTTTCGGTTCGACTGGTGGGTGGACACAATAAATTTTCGCGACCAAACATTGCATAAAAATAGGTAGTTTTTGCTGGAAATCAAAAAAGCTAACGTCTAAGGTCCTAAGGATCTAAGCTATCAAAAACGCCACAACACGAAAACTAAGCGACCCGTGTTAGACAAACCATCATCTAATACCGGCATAAAACATACTGCTACCACAATCGTTGAGATTCTGAGGCTTTGGGTTATGATGTGTAACGCAACTGGATAATATATGATTATTCATTACTGTTCTCTGCGATCATACTGACGATACTAACAAACGATAAAACACAACGCTTTTGCTAAAGAAACGTAAAGCAAAAAACCACCAACCCTGCCTTACTCATTGAACTCGACCGACGCCTGAAGTTTGTCGACGGTGGCTGCGATATGTAATGCTAAATACACCTCAGGCGTTCCCGCTACGCGAAATGAACGCTCTACGTTTGCCGGAACCTTGCAACAACAAGCAGCAGGTAAATCGGAACACAAGACTCCCGCCCGAGACTAGTGCGCCAGCCCGTAACTCTAGCCTTTGTGTGCGTTCAAGCAGCGGCTGTCACCGATCTGCTATCTGTCGTTACAATGGCGGCAAGTCACGTGACAATTTAGCCAACATGGCGGGTGGTCAAAACTATTGAGAAATTTGATATTAGCGGCTATTTTGTTGAATGGGATGTACCACTGCTGTTAAACTGGGTCCCGCACGAATTCGCATGTAGCCTTGCATTTTTGGTAATCACGGAACGCGCTGTTTGTTTATTATATCGGGCGTGCGTTACCTTTTTTCTCGAATCATTCGTCTGGGATATCTTTAGTTTGTTTTCATTTCATGCTCATCGGGGCATCGCCAGTCGCTGTTGCGTAGTATGTGTGGCAGCAGGGCTTGGCGCGGGGAAATTTTATTGAATTTACCAGTATTTTCATATCAGAATAACATCGCCAAGTTGAAATAGTCGGTGTAGTGATACGTTTGGATTGACCACAGCTAAGCTTCAGGTTAGGCGGAAGAAAGGTGTCAGCAATGGGTGACGATACCTTACCAGTTTTAGGACCAGGGGTTGATCTTACTAAGGTTTGTATATCGTTTTGCTGGTGTGTGTTGAGGTATAAGTGTGTCAGCGCTGCCTTTCGTTTACCAGATGGCCCCCTTGAACCAACGACGTTCAGTTACATTCCTGAATCATTACATCTGTCATACCGCCAACTTTCTGAATAAATTTTCAAATATGGCCGAGGACCGGTTATCCCGGCAGCAATTGGAAATGCAGAGAATTGAAATTGGTCTGAATATACTGGAAGCAAAGGTAAATAGTAACTCTATTGGGGGCATTCTTTGTCCATACTTATATTAAACAAGGCACTAGAAACAGATACTTCGATACAGTATACAGGTGACCTACACAGGAATCTTGTTGTGAGAAGCGTTTGCTTAGCAATCGTGCTATTCTACTCATCTATGAGAATGATTCTTTGTTTACAGCTTGCCTCAATTCCTGGACTAGACGATATCAAGGAGGCCCCTGCTAGTTCCACACAAGAAC
The DNA here is from genome assembly GCA_030412335.1 of Botrylloides violaceus. Lineage (NCBI taxonomy): Eukaryota > Metazoa > Chordata > Ascidiacea > Stolidobranchia > Styelidae > Botrylloides > Botrylloides violaceus. The sequence goes on from JASFYC010000763.1 coordinate 875,030, forward strand.
CCGCACCTCAACAAGAATCCGTTTCCTCGCAATCAACTGAAAACCCACCAGAAAATTCTACTGAGCCGGTTCAGACAGAGCCTCCTGCCACCGATCCAAATGTCGTTACAGTGAAGAACGATTTAAGGTCAGTACATATGGTTATCGACTTCCGCCATGACAGAAGTAGCAAGCACGATATTGCCCAGAGACCTGATACATGCTTCAGAACGACTGAGCCATCAGGTCATAGAAATGACTTTTATGTCATTGGTTTTCCTTTTGACAGATACGCCAAGTACCTAAAAATGGTAGCGGTTGGAGTCCCGAAAATGGCTGTGGAAGGCAAGATGAGAGCTGAAGGGCTGGATTCAAGTTTACTTGAGTGAGCATCTCTTCCTTATGCTACTCTGCCGACGTTAAGCTATAATGCCACTCAAAATTATTTTTGCAGCACCCCAGACGCTCCTGTCCCTGATGGGGGTCAAGCGCCAGAAGAAGAGTCTGATAATGAGAGTCAAAGCCTATCTTCTGGGGACGACTTCAGTGATTAAAGGACTCTGCAATTTTCCGTATTTCACATTACTGATTGTGCAATAAATAATATTATCAAAAAACATCTGTATCAAAAGCGTTTACATTGAAGACTCCAGGGCTGACTGCAATATGCGACACGTACAACCAATTATCTCATTTATTTACGGAACATGACAAACCGCGCATCTCCATGCACACGCAGAATTTGATAGCAGTCTGTATAGCACAAAATAGAAATAAGACATCTTAGTTCACTCACTGATTGCAGCGTAACACACAATATAAATATCAACATTACATAGAGACAACATTTAAGAGTCAATGATCATTCTCAAAAATCCGCACACTTTCTCACATGGATGTACTTCCACTGCACAAATGCACGACCACGGCAGTATTCAAACCAGATACCCGCATTTGTGATCAATTTGTGTCGTAGGGTAAGATTTAGGCGAAGCCTAAGACGTCAAGCTTAATTTTCCAAGCATCTTATTCACAACTTCAAAGTCTTCAGTCCCAAGCCTTGAATTAGCACCGTCAAATCCTGCCTCCTGGAAATAAAGATATATTTTTTCTTAGGGCGCACATCATCGCATGATCAGATATTACCTTGTGCTTTTGTGCTGCCATTTTGAAAGCCACATTCAAGTATTTCTTGTAGTCCTTCTTGTCATCATGCTTTCCAGAATTTAATCTCGTACATGACTTGAAAGAGTACACCGAAATGTTATCTGTTACTGAAACCTATGGCAATGCCAACTCACCAAAATAAGTCCATACAGCGCTCTCATGTTGGTCTTGTTGCTAAGGAAAACAGCTTCAGCAAAATAGTCTTTGGCTATTCGCATATTGTCCACCCCACCTTGACTGTATTTGATCTGGGAATAATTATACCAACCTTTACGATGGTCATTTATTACCAAACGGGAATGTAGCCTACTCGGAATATTCATACGAGACGTGTAAATATCTCCACATGGTTAAGTGTGTACGTCCCCAAAATTTATCTGAAATTTTTATGCCACTTCTTCTGTGCAGTTAGCACTGATATATCCAGAAAGATGGCAGCATAGACACCATTGAAAAGGTTATGTGAAAATTCAATTTAAGGACCCAGTCCAAACCTTGACGTTAACCATATGGATTAGTTCTCATAACTAATATAAAGCCCACAGTATTTCGATTCCTGAAAAAGACACACAGCTATTGAAAACAAAAATATCACCTCTGCATATCTCTGATGGAAAAGATGATTGCGAGGTTGAGCTAGTATGACTTCTTCGAGGCAAAATGCTGCCTTACTGAATCTGTCATACAATGCAACATGTTGTACACAGTACTGCAGACCGTAGAGCACTGGCCTAAAATTAAAACAGCTGTATACTTACTCCAGTTCTTCGATGTAGAGCTCAGAGAGTTCAAGCCATGCTTCTGTGTCAGCCATGAAACTGAAGAGGCAAATAAAATACATCTTCATTTTGGCCTATGAGAATTCGCTTCTGTCATTTACTCATTTATAGTCCAACCTCCCAGCGTGATACCAAATAACCAAATGTGCTCTTTTTGGCCATGTTGTGATAGTATTAGGGTATAAACAAGACCACATTTATGGGGTTAATTAAGGTAACCATTAAACCCTTGGCAACGACAGTCAAGTATTAGGGTCGATGGTCCAGTCAGACGCACATTTATAAGTTATTAAGGTCAATTTGCAAATTTTCAGGATACCACTTGATTATCAGACATAGGTACATACATTTTCAGGTATTCTGTGATACACTTTATGGCTTCTGCTATTTTCCCTTCGGCTTTTGAAATAGCAGCTCGCCTTTTTCGAATAGCCTGAAAAAGCAAGATATGTTGTCCATGAGGTATTGCTTATTATATATATATTTGCTCCAACAGAAGCTGCATCACAATAGAGGAATCAATGGAGGAATCAAGCTACAAATGGGGTGGTGATGTGATACGACCATAATGTTGGGACAGCGAGACCCATGGTCATGCAGTTCTTCCAGTCATTCACAATTTTGACTTGGCGACAGGAATGCTTCCAAACCACAACCATCCATTTTCAGTAAAGGACAAACAGCAAAGCACAACACTTACTGCATTAGTTGGGTCCTTCTTTTCAATCTCTTCATAGATTTTCAAAGCTGCCTCATATCTAGGAATTTACGAAATGTTTTCTAATGAGGGTAAATGTGGTTGAAGTAGGCATATTGGGCATTAGCTGAAGACACATAGCAAGAAGTAGAATTTAGTAAAATTTTCTTCACTTACTCGCCAGCAGCTTCCAAATCCATCCCCTGCAGTTTCTTCACTCGGTCACTACCAGGAAATTGCCTCTCTAACTTTCGTAAACATATATTCGAAAGATCTGAACGACTTATGTCAAGGGCAGCGATGAAGACCTGTAAAGTGGATACTCCAGTAAAACCAGTTGCCAAACTTATTAAGTAGCGGTACGTACTAGTTTATTGCAGCACTGATCTACTCTAATGTTGCAAGATAATATTCATAGAAGTTACTAGCACAATTTTTCAAAATAAGTCTTAACAGAAGTGATGAATGCAGGGAAAGCTGACATAAATTTGCTCATGATTTGAGTTTAGACACATCTTCAGAGCAAGCCCAAACAGAATTGATTGAGTGCAAGCTCCTGAGATCAATGTCATTATCAGCCACAAGGACAACATCGGCTCATCACCCCCTTCATAAAAATGAATGTTACCAAAAATTCCGTAAATCGTAAATAGGCCTATGGGATGTCGCACTTCAAATTCGCAGTTGATCAATGATGCTTTACTTAGGGCCTACTTGCTTACCAAGGCCACTCCAGATATTATGGTATAATGTGAAGGATGATAAGCCAAATGATGAGATGATAAATTAGTGAGTCGTCAGCTTGCGATCTACACCAAAGATGCAACTTGCAACAAAATGAGAGGTAAATATGCTGCCATGCTTCCAAAAAGATAGGCTACACACTGCTATAATACATACCGGTTCCACGTTCTGGTACGATAAGAATTAAGAATCATGCTTTGCAATTTGCAATGTTACCTGTTCACAGATAAGCCAGAATTCGTCTCCGAATCGATGATAATTTTTTCTAACAATCCTCTCCCCCAGATCAACAATCTTCGAGCTATCGCGGATGTTATTCTCCCTTAATTCTCTCAGCATCTTGCAAGCAGCTAAAGTGCAATAACGAAGGTTGTACTTGATTTTAAAAAGTACCGTACGGTAAAGGTTACCAAGGTAATCATAACCAACTTACTGTCTGGATCATAATCCTCCATCGCGTGTTTGACAAGTAACGATATGCGAATATTTGAAGCAAAGCGAACGATATGACCTATACAAATCGTCCTACTTAAACGCCAACCTGAACGCTAAACCTACCGGACGTCTGTACCTGCACTACAACAGTTTTCAAGTTTCTCAGCATTTCAGTATAGAGACTTCACAGTAAAATGCAAAGCAGCGAAGCATGGCGGAGCCGTGATGAGTAGCCGAAGAGCGAGAGAGATAAAGAGGTTTCTCGCAACTAGAATAGGGAGCAGTCAGAAGCCGTTCATGGCAGGTGCGTCCGTGAAAAGGCCAAAGATACACGAGCCGAAAAGCTCATAGTATCATAGCCACAAACCAGTCACTACTTATAGCCACGACTACATATCCTTGGCCATAGTCATGACTAGACACCCCATGGGTAGGCTGTTATTTTCGGGGGTGTCGAGATATTTCTGAGCTGTGAAGATGTTTAACAAAATAAATCCTGCAACATTCAGTCTGTGGGTCTGCTACTACTGTTCTGTAATCTCTATGGCTACTAGCCTACTACCTACTGTGCTACTGATACAGATACTAGAATTTACATTTAAACTTTACACTCTTTGCAGTTGTGATATAATACGCCACATTTTATGCCGCTAGGTAGAGAAAGAGGCCGTCACAGCGAATAGCAAAAAGCAGAACAGGTTTCAAATAAAATTGGAATAGATAAAGGCACAATGTACTTGGGAAAACAGTATAGGTCTACTTCGAGATAGTAGTTCTTTCCCTTTGACTATAATTCCAATCCTTCCTTGGGCAAAGGTGGTCTATCCTTATCTGTCACCGTTCATCGCGTTAGCGGGGTTGAAGGTCTATAGCTGCTCCAGGTTCCAAGTCCATTTTTCGCCTTTTGTCATAGGCCTACACGTATGGCTGTAAGAGTTATGTCCTATGTTTTGCGCACTGGGTCACAGCCACACACTAGCAATATGACTGAGGACTTGACCATAAATGTAACCAACTCATCTCACTCTAATTGACTTTGATCTCACTCTACTTCGAATAAGTATTGATCGGCACGACACGACAATAACACGACTATTTTGAAGCACCGCCGTGAATTCTCTCATTCTGCTTGCATAATACAGTAACAGAGGGTAGACGCAAGTAGCAGTGGAATTTTGCCTTCGCGGTGAACATTTAGTTTGCTTTGTTCCAATTATATTCCCGACGGTACCACTCGTTGAGCTTTGGTATATATATAGATAGGCCTAGGCTATATATATCGGCCTAATAATAAGATCGCCGCAGCCCGCAGGTCCTGCAGAGTGCGAGTGTGTCAGACTTACGGTGATATGTTCCAGGATTTCACAATTTGTGTTTTGAGGCAAGGGTGATCATACTAGGATACGCAGTGAAGGTTGAAAAGGCGGCAATTACCTATTGCCAATTTCGGCCATCGCGATAGCGCGCCGCTGTTGTACAAAAATTTTCGCCAGGTCAGAACCAGTTACTTCTGTAGGAATGGTGGAAACGAGACAGCTTACTTTCACATTCATTAAGTCTTTATTCTGGCAGATTTCAAAGGCAGAATGACGGATTGGTAAGGTCAGAGTTGCTATGTGGCAGACGGTTATAGCCTGCAAGCGGAGCAGTTCAGTCAGCTGCTTCCGACAGTTTCGTTAAATAGAGCCTGCTATCCGATCTCTGTAGTTTCACCGCCTGGTTTTCGACGATATGAGGTTTTACCGATGGGTAGTCGTGAGCAGTCACGAAATGACTTGGGTTTTTACTGGCCCTATTGTCACCGACGCATTGACAGATAGGCTTACATCCTGCGTTAGAGACTGTGCCATATAGGCAATTGCTGGCGTCAGTATTGGTTCGATGGCTTAGGTTTCTGGTTACAACTTGTGTGTAGGACATATCGAGTAACAATTTAGAGCAGCTTATAGCAAGTGTTCAACATTTCTCTCGCAGCTTCCTGTTAGCCAAAGAGTAGGCACATAATTATGGATGATTTATGAACTAGTCAGCTTGACGTAGCGATGAAATATTTGGCAGAGCCCCCTGATGGGGGATGGGGTTGGGTGATCGTTTTGGCGGGAATGTATTGCTTGGCGATGTGGGGATCCATCATGCGATGTTACCCGACGTTTTACTACCCATTAATGACTGAGTACGACGCTGACTACGCTTCAGTAGCATGGCTGAATGGATTGTTTCAAGTCTCATACGGAGTATTCAGTGAGCCTTTAAATGAAGTAGGTTCTTGAAAATTATACTCGCTAACAAGGATTTGATGTATTTCACAGCAACCATTGGGCCGTTTGCTATGCGATGGGCTGATCCACGAATATTGAGTTGCATACTGTCCGTCGTCTGTGGGATGTCATGCTTCGTGGCTTCATTTGCCGAGCAATTATGGACAGTGCAAATATTCATGGGATTGATAGTCGGTACGTATTCTAATAATTATCTGCCATCTCAATTAAGCTCGAGTGCCTATAGGCACATGGTGCGATTCTGTCTCACCATCGCCGATATTTTTAGCGGGACACTAGGGTAGTTTTGTCAGTGTGCGCAGAGCCGCATACTAAACCCATTTAGTCAGACCACGCGTAGCCAGTATATAACGTGGGTGTTGGGGACCCCTTCGATAAAACCGGGGAACATGCTTTCGTTGCTTGCCACAGTATCTATCTACCACGTCCAAACGCAAAAAGTGTATAGAATTTCTTGCGTGTCACATATCAGTTGTCACTCTCAGTAAGTATTAGGCCTATGTCGTTGACAGGTTGTTGCATGGGAATAATACAGATTATACTATTTACGTATGTAACACGATATTTCAAAAAGCGACTACATACTGCCAATCAATTACTATGCCTCGGAGTTTCGGTTGGACCTCTTCTGATATGTCCAGTCTATCAATATCTCATCGACGTGTATGGATGGAGAGGAGCGATCAGGGTAAGTGATTGGGTAAATCTGCCCTTCGGTATAGTCTACTATACATATATATGCGCAGTAGGCCTATACATGACCGGACTTACTGCGACACGGTAACAGAAAATTGGCAAATAGAAAACACCAAACAGCCTATTCAACAAAATCAGTGGAGTCATCATAGGAATATGATGATAGCCTATAGATGCAGAATATTCTCACTATATATCATTTGGTTAGACGGCTAAATCCTGCGAGATGCACAAAGTCCAGGTCAAGAGTTAGCTTGATACATGCGATGCCAAAAATAAATTTCGTCACAGACTTTCCAAATTAACATACGGATGAAAATATGGTACCGTAGTAAGAAAACTTGATAGGGCCTATACATAAAATATTGATGAGTAGGCTGTGTACTGAGAATTAAGAAATAATGAATAATTGGGATGCCGATACTGTATATATACTCTTACTCGTTATATTCACGAGCATCGTCCAATGTAAATGAATGCGCTTCATCATTTAGCGACCTCACTTGATGTATTTGAAATCAATCGCGTTGTCAAATTTGATGACAGGGCTTCCTTATTATGATTTATGACTTGCACCTCCATAGCGAAATGTGATAATGCGACCAACACGTTACTGTAATTCCTTCAACATGTAACGCTTAATTTATTAATCCATGCAATGCACTAATTTTTGAGTTATTGGATGCCGTCTAAGTGTTACACTTGTTCGCCTAACCCTAACCCTTCTTTAATCCATGCAATAAGAATACTAATCTTTGGTGATGGGCTTATTAAGCTTCACATCGCCTAATTTTTTGCATAAATCAAAAATGAATTTGAAATTAAACGCCGGTGGATATGAAAAGGATAATTTAGTGACTTGATGAACCAATATAAGAAGTTATAGTTTCTAAATAATCATCCAGCTAAGATTTTTCGTCATAAGAAGTCAAAAGCAGTCTAGACTCTGCTACTCGACTATAAGTAGCTACTTATGTAAGGCACCAAAATTAGAGCACCACCGTCTTGCGTTCACTCCCGCCTGGACTGCTGTCGCAATCGAATTCTTGTGACTTCGGTAAATTGGACCAGCCTATTGCGATATCGTTTAATTTAAATTCAGGCTTAGTGAAAATCGTGGATAGCTACAACTCCGTTGCACTCGCCTCCCCGCAGTTTATATACAGTATATCATTTCCTGAACAGCGGCGCAATATATTCAGTGATCATATGCTTCCCACGCGTCATCAACGGAGCGTCAACGCCGAGATCATCGAAGCTGGGAATTGGTATAATCGGAAGGTTGTGGGGCCGTGAAGGCGCTATTTTGAAGTGTTCCCCTAATCCAATTTATTCCGACTCAACTTAACGATACAAAGCAAAATGACATCAGTTTCAAACAGCCATGCAGATAAGATATAGGCCCTAAGGAAAAAATTGGATTAGGTGAACACTTCAGAATACCTTCGAAACGGTTGGTTGACCACCGATTTGTTAGTGTTCGAATGAGGCTGTGTGCTAACGAAAGAGCCTCTCCCTTGTATCCGTGCGGAGTTGCACGTCAATTAGGTAATCAAGACAAAGTAATAATTGTAATTAATCAGTCACCGTCGCGCAGGATTTTCGTCAGCCCGTAGAACGCGCGGATAGATCGACTACGCTTTACAACAGGCGCATATCACCGAAACGCAGGTCACCCAAGGCCCAAATCACTTGTTATACCTCCCCGATGGCGCTACATGTTTAACACATATCATATATAATAATACACCTAAAACTTGCGAATCCTATTATAGGTAGGTCTAGTGAATAAAGCAGTAAATTCGTATTGATATAGGATTGGTGGACTTACATGCGCTTCATGGAAACTCTAATAAGCCCACATTTTCTTTCGTGGCCAACAATATGTAGATTACCCGGGGTCTCAGTATTTCTTTTTGTTGTCCCGCTAACTTCGTCCGAAACAGTCTCAAGTGCATGTAAATGTGGCGTAATTATAATCACCGTAATAACCACTATACCCGACGCGCACTACGTGATACGCGGCAGCGAAATTGCCGTGAAGACCGCAAGAAACCTATGCGTGTTTTCGTTTTCCACATGATCAGTAACACACGTCATGTCATTTATCTTGAGTGTTGTGACCCTGTTACACAGGTGTGAGTAACGACAACGAGTAGAAAGTCGAAGACTCGTACCAGTCGTAGGTGAACGTGTGGTTGCGTTACAAAAGTTCATGCATACTATTGACGAAGACGGGCGAGACCACACATGTAATAATTTCAGTGTTGCACCCATAGGTGGCACACATCTGCTGTTTTATTAGAATGTCGTTGTTTAATCCAATTCAATAATCTTATCACGACCACGAGTCATCGATATAATATCTATAATTCTATATCATTTATCAGCATCAGAACCGAAATGCATCGACTCCCTCAATCACTCGATATAATTGTCGTAAGTAAAACCATGAAATATCGAAGTTATTCGGTGGATGGAGCTTCGCTTTGTTCCAAGTGAGCTAGTGGGAGAGTCACTCCTGTTGACGCACAGGCGCGTAGCCTACACAAGACAAAACGACGCAACGATCAAAAGTCACAATGATGCGAGTCGGACCTTGCCTTATTGTGATTAGGGTTGATTAAAACCAGATGGTTTAAACCGGTTTTTTGCTCTTGATATTTATCAAACACCTGGTTTTTTCGGTTTTTAATGGTTTTTTCTTATTTTTGCCTGCCATACTATATCGCCAGCTTCTTGAAGACACCAGAAATGATGTTAATAGTATCGAGAGGCATAAATTTGTGTAGAAAATGCATTGAGGGTTGGGGGGGTACCCACCAGATGCAATCTTAATAACCCACAGAGCTGTTCCTGTCGATGACCATTGATATGCTTCAATGAGTTTCAGTCTTATAAGTATAATTTCTTCCCGATGATGATAGATAGAGTATCCTCAAAGGAAAACAAGGCCGCAAACTACTTTTGATTTCGGAGGGGGCCCAACGACGTCATATCCTCACATGATGTGACGTCACATGTCAATGACGGTTTATGACGTCACACATTTATCATCATCATTTACAAACATCGTGAAATAATGCCCCTAAGTTAACTCAGTAACTGTACTGCATGCATGTCGTAAAAGCTCTTGATCACGTGACACATGAATGTCGGAGCAAATTCCTTTTTGACCCCTCGTGTGTTGATGCTCACCCTGTAGGCCGACTTGTGACCGGTTTGGACCACAACGTGGCTCCGGTTTACAAGATTGCCTACTGTAGTCTACTATAAGCTTTTTTCCACAATGCAACCTTGGAGGTTGCCGTAAATTCTCCAAGCGGCGAATCTGGGAGAAGGTGTACGTTCTCTACGCGTACGACTTGGTCTCAACTATGGAGTCCCTACTTTTAATAAAAACCAGTAAAAACCGAAAAAAACATGGTTTTAATCAAGGCCTCGGTTTAAAGCGGTTGCAATTTGTTGTAATTTGATAAAAACCACAACCCTAATTGTGATGCATGTGCGAGTGCAAACCGTCCGTGTATACTTGGGCATGAAACCGTAACTGTATTAATAGGTTCCCCATTGGCTGGATTAGTATTTCCCGACTACTAACAGTTGATAAACAAATTAGACTGCAGTCACGGTCATTCATTCAGATGATCGCTGGCTTTCTACTAAATCTGACCGTAGCATGTGCTCTTCTACGGCCAATCAATTTATTGTCCGATTTGGAGTTCACACGCCACGAGGAGAAGAAGATTCCAAAGTCAGTTGAAAGGTCAACAACCTATTAGGCTTTCTTCGTACACTGTTAACATGACTTAATTTCCCGTTTATGTTGATTCAGACATGATGTTGAACCAGCTGCAGAGAACCCATTGGTTAGCAGCATGCGGTCTTTGGACATGGGCATAGCAGGGAGTCAAAGCCTTGGAATATACACGCCAACAATACGAAGAAAGGCGAATGAATTTGCTCGAAACGGCGAATCTGTGAACGACAGAGATGAACAACTACAGCAAAAGGGTGGAAAGTTGAAACGATTTTGTGTGACACATCATCTGAATCTATTCATAGACAAGATATTTTATCTCTATACATTTTCCTGGCTATTATTTGCCGCAGCGTTCTTTTCAGCAACTGCATTTATCATTCCTTACGGTAAACAAGGTGGGTTTTGATACATTTTTTCCTGCTATATATATGTATTATAATCATACTATGCATATATCTCTTGTATTTAGAGCTTCATCTTTCGGACTTTGCCTCTACTACGTTGGTCTCTGCAGTAGCTGGCGGTTCTTTGTTGGCACGCATCATCTACGCCTTGTTTTTTGACCGCATGCCAATGAAATATAGGATTAAATATATTGTAAGTATGGTATTAATGCTGTACATTCTGTACATGGCCTAGGGATAGGCTGCTCACGCCATTAATGTCATATAAAATCTAAATGGGGTAAGTCGGTAGGGACTCTTTGGGAAAGATATTTGAAGTCGTCGAGTAACATGCTATAGCATTCTTTCTTGAACTAGCCCATTGGAAAACATGGATTCAGGTATATGCACTAGCACTATAGCAAACAAAAAGGTATGCAATAGGGTGAAGCGGAGTATGCAAACAAAAATTTCAATCAAAATACTCCATCTGAAAATGCTATCTTCAGACATTGAATAGTTTTCAATCGTCGCGCTAGCGGTAAATTTCGATCATTTAGTATCGTGAATCAACGACACGATGATGATTGGACTACCGACCGAAGCAATCTTGGAGATTCAATGATGATAGTATAATAGATTGTTAAACCAAATATTTGCCTCCTATGATTGTACAAACGAAAAATGCTGCGCTGTTGGTATAGAATTAATACTATATATCACACAGCGAATCCCCGCAATTGCACGTCATAAGAGTAGGGTAGTTGAAGCATGATTTAGTAGGCCACGGTTGAAGTTGAAATGCAGTTGTGCGCGAGTGCTTTCTAAAGAACAACAACGGCAATATCTGCTTCAGTCAAAACGCCAAAGTCACACGTTGTAGTTCAATAAATTAAATGCCATAACCGCAGAGTTACAACAGTAACAATTAAAGTTTAGATTCTAAACAACACGGCAACAGCTGCGCAATGAAAATCCACTGTCTAGTCTGTCACTATTGTATACTTATTATGACTGTTACTAGTCTGCATTTTCAATTGGACAGGCCGATAGACCTTTGCTCCGTTTTATGCTTTACACGCTTCATCTATAGATTCTGCATCTCAACAAGAGCATTGGCCTATGCAGTTGATCTACTCTACTTACACCCACTCACCCTATATGTTTCCGCGGGATAGGATACCAGGGCTACACACATACACACACTATGCATGCATTAGGATAGACTATACATACCATGATACCAAGCGTGCATTAGTATAGGCCTATATCTTGAACAAGGAGGCGCTGAATATTACTTTGTCTCCGTCTCTGCGGCTTATCAGGTTTTCAGGAACTGACCGATAAAGCTGATAGCTTATCATACCATTATGACCTTTGACCTTCTTCTAACACCGAACTTTTCTTTTTTTTACGCAGAGTGTACTCTATGCAACGTTTTCCATCGCCGTGTTAATGCTTTCCTTCACCCATAATCAAATCGGTGCTACAGTTTGTTGTGCGGTTATTGGTCTATTAGGAGGCGGTACTGATGGCATCTATTCAGCATTAATTGCAGAAGTGTACAATGTACAAAAGTATGCATATGTGTATGGCTACTCCAATATCCTTACGCATTCTGCTGGGACTGCAATTACAATATTGATAGGTAAGCTTCAAGCTGCATTCACTGCAACTATAGTTGACAGCCTTTAATAGCGTTACACATAGCTCGGATTATGGACTCGTTTGGTTAGAGGATGAGCCTAATAATTATTAGTAGTGGGCGACACTACAACGAATTTGCTGTAATAGCAGATGCAATCTCCTTGACATCCAGCGAAGGGAATAATTTTGCTATTCATTAATTCCCAATAGCGCGACCGCCCCACACACCGTCAATAATGTAGCACGACGTTGCGATCAATCAGCAACTGCTCACAAAATCGTTCCACTAAATGACTAGAAGCTATCCTTCGCTGTGCCAATGTCGCATGGCGCCATTTAGCGGGTGGGATTTGCTTGGCGTAATTTGAATAGATTAGCGGAGTAAGAGGCAGAAAGGCAGTCAATAGAAAATAGTATAATGAACTTTTTTTATTGATATTGTGTGATGTTCTCTAATAATATCTCTCTCACCGATCCTGCACAGTCAAGTGCACACGCACGCGTGACTAGAGTTTCGTTTGTGTTGTTGTTATTGTATTACTGCACCTCGTTGGTGAACACATTGGAGTAATTGGCTTCGTAGGAATTAGGCTATAGTGCAACACTTGTTGTTTACATTACAGTTTGATCATTTATTATGGTATTTTAACCTATCAATAAATGCATAGTTGCACATGATCAAACTTAATACAACCAACAACAGATATGAATGAACCAGGGATATCTAGACAGATCAGTCTAGATATCCCTGGAATGAACCCATGTAAGTCTACGAAATCAGCAATCCATTGTGACGCCACTGAACGCAGAGCATGTGGATGGATAGGTTATTTACTAAATGCACGCTTGCTGTTTTAACAGGGATGGCTGTGGATAGGTTTCAAAGTTTACGAATTGCAATGTACGTGGGATTTGGAGTGGCTGTCCTCTCCAGTATCATAGTGTTTTTGATGCACCTTGCCGTTTCAAGAAAAAGGAGACTGCGCGCAGAGCTCTAAGACATAACAGCTACGTTAATCCATACCACAACCTCAATTATTGCTTGTAATTAGGCCTACATTATCTGAAAATATACCTACGCCGCGTCCAGAAATGGAGCCATTGTATATACTCACATATGGGTTAGACTGTCCGCCTACTGATCGGGAGGTTCCGGGTTCGATTCCCGACCCAGTCAAATCGAAGACTTTAAAATTGGTATCCGTTACTTCCCTACTTGGCAGTCGGTTTCGGGGAAGTGCAGAGAGTCGTGGTTGTTATAGTGATTCGGGCTATAAACTGGAAGTATTGACACGTACACCGTGAGCATTGACCTGGCGTAAATGACCTTAGTAGTCGAAAACGCCATATAATTTCAAACAAAAAACAAACCATCCCAGGCCGCTACCCAGTAGGCCTACTCGTTCAACTATCTGCCATAGAAAGTAGGCCTACTACATCGTACAATTCCATCGATTTTTGTACGTAGTGACGTGTAAAGAGTACGATTGGGTCCAAGGCGATCGCCTAGATTTTCTCTGGCTTGGTAGTTAGGGGTATATATAGGGCTTCGGGAGTGGCCCAAAATGCATTCACCAGTCGAGTCACCGTTAGCTCTTCAAAATCAACAACTTGTGGTAGACGTGTATCTACTGCCGACGTCCACACGAGGTGATACGTCATGAAACACAGAGTTTACAGCTAACCTACGTCGCATTGCTCAAGCTTTCAACTGAAAAGCTATTTTTTCTATCATTACGTCGTCCTTACGAAGTACGAACATGGTTGCGAGGGCATTAAGCCTAACAATTATAGCAGCAGTTTGGGACTTTTCCAGCGCGACAGGACAGGCCTACCTTCTATCTAGCACCTCTGCCAGCTATTGCAGAACGCATGCATTCTGGCGTCGTATCTTCGAACGAAGGCATTGAACCGTAGGCCCGCCCCTACGCGTACATCTCTTCCAAAAATAGGGAGTGAAGAAAGTCCGCCTATATCGCCTGGCAAATAACACGGAAACGTAGGCTTCTGCGTAGCGTAGGCCTACACACCAAACATCCCTCCTTAGCAACAGGGGATAAATTCTTCATATAAAGTATGACCGCCGTTACAGTACTGGACGAGCTATTTAGGCCGATTCTTTAACACGCTGATCTCACCCTTTACCAACAACAGTGTGAAATCAAGCAACCGGCTGCAGTATAGTACATAAACAAGGGGAGAGAAGATTATTAACGAACGGCATTATACTGTAATCCTATAAAAAATAAGATAGGTCTGCAGGTCAGACCGTTCGTGGATAGGAAAATAGAGTGAGCATGGGGGATACAAGATAGCTGAAAGATAATACGGCATCACACTGTCACTTCAGCCAAGGCGTGTGGGACGGAAGGCCCAATACTGAATATATATTTATGCAAAAAATACAACTATCCTACAAGGGTGTAGCTTCTAGTATGACTCACACAGATTCATAACAGCGGTGAAAGCAAATGGGCAAAATTCCAACAAAGGCTTCCTCTCCAAAATAGAAGTCCACCTTTGAGTTCCTGTCAGCGTCCAAAATTATCCGCTTGTGACAAACGTTGCATAGGGCCAGAAGGGCTGGTCCCAATCCCATAACCTTATCAGTAACTATTTTGAAATATTTACGGGGTTCGCAAGTCCACCATCTAGTGTCAGTAATTCCGAGTGGTTAACAGTTCGTTTGGTCCGCCGTTTAACATCATCCTTAGGCCGCCCCATCATGGGCAAAGGTTCACCAAGATCCCATTCAAAAACCAAGCATGCGGATGCTGATACCTCTGTAAGAATGATTGTGTAACATAATCCTAAAGCACTAGAAGCGAGGTCAAAAGACGTTTGGTGATTGTTAGAGAAAAACAGTTCCAAGACCATTACTTTTAATATACAGTAATCGAGTAATGCATCGATGTATAGAAAACACTTTTCTCATATTGCATGATGGTCTGTGTTGTAGTGAAGACTGACAGAGTTTGTCACATCATAGGATCTCATTTCTTCGACGACCTGGACACAGTGTAAATCTTCAAAGCCTTTTCTCTGCGTTGATTAGGCCTTACTGAAGAACCTGAAGCAAAGTAGCGTACAGTATATATAGCAGACTTTAGATATATTACCGATACATGAAATATAAAATTCCCCAAGTATTACTACTAGAAAACGCAAAAAGCGATACAAATCCATGAATAACCGAAGTAGTTGATTATCAGACACGTATAATGCAGTAAATGCAGCGTCGCGTAGATTCTATCAAGTTCATTAGTTAAGATCGAACGAAATTGATTTCTCCAACGCTGTCACGATAATCGGCCCTCCGCATGACTGACCGTCGATAATCCGTTCTCATTAGTAAAGCACCATCGATGTTGATCACAGTATGCAATTTAATAATGTGACTTGCATGTCTGATACGTAAACGACGTGACGTCACAACATGTTCCAGATGCATATTTGGCAAGGGGGTATCTCCGTAATTATGCGGGTTTGAGGTGAATAATGTACAGCATATTGACAAAATCAGCGCAAAACGTTCTATAATATGAGCCAAAGTTTTTTTTTTATCGATATAGGTGACCTTCAAACAGAAAATACGTCCTCAAACAAAGGAGCATGTCAGTGGTATAGTGGAGATGATTGGATGAATTCATGGTCTCTTGCTCACAGCTCGTCAGTACATTTCATACCAGTCTGAAATACCCGCACAAGCCATTGCACATTAAACTATTGGCCTGCTCATAAATCTCTCTGAGTAACTCACTGCTGACACACACACAGCTCATATTTCTACAGAACACGTGATAGATATGTCTGTAAGTGTGAGCGAAACATTAGATTTGTACCAAGACCCCTTTTACATTTCAGATCAGCAAACCATGCAAAATCGTCCGGCCCAAGAATATCAAATCGCCTGTAATTTAGCTCATGTTAGCTGAGTGACTTACCTTTTGATGAACTGCTGGATGAATTCATCGCTACAGCAAGTCGTTTTTCTTCTCTCTGTCGAATATCTGCTTTTTCTTCGTCAGACAGTGTCTTCAAAACCTCGTTTTTGTCTCTGGATAGCAAGGGAATCAAATTCAATTGTAGATTACCACGTATCAGACATATTAAACTCACATAAAATGCATGAAATGAGTGATAAAAGATGTTGGGTAAAATGAAAGTTCAAAATACCGTATGTGAAATTTTTGCAAAGTTAAATTCACGGAAATTTTGGTCTGTACTTTCGCAAGCTTAGAACACAAATTGGATTTCCAAACCTTGCCCTAGTCTAGAGCATGCTACGTCTACACAATCACACTGTACGGTATGCAGGGCGGTGCACGATAGCGGAAAATTTGAAAATTGCTTGGTCATGATGACCAGTCCCAAGCTCTGACAAATAGGGTTTGGAAGGGTTGCGGCAAGAGAAAAATCTCTTCTAAATCATGAGTGGTTCGATGCGTGGTGGTCATCCACAAATGTAGCGCGAGTGAAAGAAAGAGGATCCAGCCAGTGATGCGTCACTATGCTGTAGGGGTGATCTGTTTCTGGCTTCCCATTATTTGGTACAATCATTACAAACGACACGTCTACCCAAAGGAGTGACTGAGTAACTTGATAGTCAGTAACAAAATAGTAAATATAGTAGTAAACAGTAAAATAAAACGTAAATAATAACGAAACGGATATCAAGATCAAGTACCTGTAGAAAATCAGAGATCCATCTTCAGAGATATTCGCAGGGGAGTAGTCGAGATAGGAAGTAAACGGTGGATCCCAAGTGAGCCCGTCATGGATTTCAAGAAGATTAGTCAAACAAGGAAAAGCTCCTTTGGGCTGAACGAAATAGGTAACTGATTGAACAGCTAAGCTACAAATATCTTGTAAAGAGACAGGGCTGCAAAATTTGTTGTACATATTTCAGAGCATGCAGAGAGTGGATGCTAAACGTGTGCTGACACTATACTGGTCGAAGTAGATCATGAAAAATGTGATGCCGAGTACAATCAACAACATCAATCAACATCATCACTATTACAAATGAATCCTATAATAAGGTAGTAATAGATTTAGTAAGTCACTACAGATTTAACCTCCAGTCCAGTTTAGTGGAATATAATTCACCAATCATAATTCCCAGTGACATTAAATCTGTGGTGACTTTTTGAAACTTGGATCATAAGTCACCAGTTGTAGCACCCAGATCACCTGACGAAGGAGCAGAGCTCCGAAAGCTTGTGAATTATATGCCAATAAACTAGACTCTGGACTGGATGGAAAATCTATAATGGTGACTTATTCTATCTATTACTATTTGGATCATCCGCAATTGGCTTCATTATTTTTCGCACTTCGGATTCCTAATCGAGCCGTACCTTTGTCCATTCAATATCACTTGATTCAAGGCCACTCTTTTCCGATAACCTCGACTTCAAACTTTTGATCGGGTAGTTACGACAAAAATGTTCGCTCTCAACAAACACTTCTTCGATGGCATCCAGCGTAAGCGTCGACGGCCTCCATCGACGACAAAACACCGATATATGATTTACACCATCCTGTAAAGGGAAATAATTATACAAATTCAATGAAGAATATATAGATAGATATCATAGAGAAGATTCAACATTCGGCCTTGGTTTATTGAGAGTTCTGTGGTGAATATTCTTTACGGTAGTAAAGAACTACTACAGTGCAATGTTATCGATCAAAAAATATTAGAAGACTAGACTACCATTTCCATTTTCATTGGTTCGTCCAAGATTTCCAAGAATATTTCAGGATGTAGTGACATCATAACATCCGTTCCAAATGTCTCCGAATCGAGAAAAATCTTGCCTGGGTTACGAATTTTCTTTTTCCGAAGTCGAATACTTTGAACAAAGAATAAAAGTTGACGCACGAGTTGAAAATGTAGCATACGGATTGAGCCAACTTGCCTTTTGTGCACGACGATGCAATATTCATGTACATTTCTACACTGAACATCAAGTACCGGTACAGAAATCTTTGAAAATTACTTACAGTTCAGGCTTGACATTCAAGGAGCATTCTCTTTCCAGGATTTCGCAAATCTCTCTTTTTGCATCTTTGATGGTCTGGCCTTTTTTCACGACCCAATCAACCAAGTGCTTCACATGCTACCGTTAAAAAAATTTTTTTTAAGCATACACGATTTTTGTAGAGCAAACTGCTGTGATTCCTGAGACTACAATGAAAAATCAAAAGTACGCAGGTACGTTTTTCAACTGACATACATTGGATCAGTCACCTCGGTTAGAATAAGGTAGAAACAGATTAATGATATATGCCTAGGCCAAGTCCTTAAAAAGCAGCTAAAATTCAATCAGTGGATCAAATATCTATAGCTGCCATAATCAAATCTGACTATGCCAAGTGTCAAAACTGGGAGAATTCCAATTTCTATAACAAAGAAATTCATTCCAATACATCTTACGTCATCATCGGCGATATTCAACTGGAAAATTTTACACCGATGTTCATCTTTCCGAAGAGCTCGTTGATGTTTGACACGAAGATTCGCATCCGAGGACACCATGCAGAAACTTTCGTTCAGCGAGTTCAATTCCGACTGTAGATAGAGAAGGATCGTTTAAATAATTTCTAACAGCAAGATTTTACAGTCAAAAGTTCAAAATGGCCTAGTGCCGTTTTACTATACCTCAAGACCACTTTGATAAACTCTGTATATGCTGAAATTTCTCGTATGGATTTGGAGATTCGGTTGAATTTGGTTCTTTAGAGATCCCACAGTCATACGCTTGTCGAGTTGGGCTTTAAGTACTAAACAAGAGAATGACGAAAAATTAAAACACTGGATAAAATGGATATAATATACATTTTTTTGTCAGTTGTAAGATATCTACGTATGTCTATAATATACAAAAAAGAAACAATGCATAGCCACAAGGCCTTACTTAAATCTTTATTTAAACCATTTAATTTATTATTTAATCAGCTACCACCAGGGATAGGAGGGGATACTGTTCATTTTTGTCCTTGTGAGATTTTTGCTGCATTTACACAGACTCACATGATATAGCCAATGCTGCACACGCACACAACACTACTGGTGCATATGCATATCATGTGAGCATGATGTGTAGATGCAGACTGAACAAGGAGACGCCGAAGGAGACGGGAGGCTATTGATATCAAGCACCACCGTTCCACATTATTCTCAATGTGCCGGCCGTCTAGATAGGAAGCTATGGCTATCATTTTGAATATCTTTGGTATGATGCAGTCCTGGGATATGAACCTGGAACATACCGGTTTCATAGTCGACGGCCAACACCCTTGCACCACTAAGCCAGGGCTAAACAGAAACCCATCGGTGAACATGAGAAGAGAAAGTGATGGATATTTTCCAAGAGATAACATTACACAGTGTATATACAACAATAACTGTGTTCACAGAACACTTTAAAGGTTTTCTCAAGTACCGTACTATACTGTACCATAACTACAGTTCACACCGACTTAATGTGTACAGCATTAAGCTATCAAGCTTCTTAGTTCTTACCTTGACATTTGCGATCGTTGCAACTTACAGACTTCACTTTAAAATAGACATGCTGGATATGATTTTGGTCTCCGTACCCGAGATCTGATAACACCGATGAAGACGACTCTGTCCTCCGCCTGAAACAAATTTGGTTTGCATTGCGAGAATACCATCTCTTGCCAGTAATTCCCAAACATCCAAATCACATTACCTTGCAACAGAACCGCCAGCTGATCGTTCAAGCGAAGATAACTCCAGGTACTTTGGTTTAACTCCGCACGACGAATCACCGCCAGCGCCAAAGTCCTTTGATCCAACATCACTAAAGAGCGGATAGATATTATCCATGCCCTCCCCAGATTCCGGGTCTTGATTGGTTAAGTGATCAACGCTTGGACCAGTATTGTCAATACAAGATGAGTGCACTTTGGATTTATCATTTATACAACTAGGCTTGATGCGTCCACATTTCGCGCATATATACCCCGGTCCAGTGTTGATGTGACTGTTTGATGTGGCGTCGTTTCTAGTTTCATTCGATGAATACATGCAGTTACAATAATCCAGATTGGACACCCTCGCTTCCTTATTGACTGGTCCGTCCAGGTAACAGTTTTGAGTGATTCTCTCGGCTGTTTCGCTCGGCTGGTTGTTGTGTAAGAATGAGTTATTGACTGTGGAATCGATGACGGTGGGAGACAACGGTAAATATCCGTCTTTCACACGAGGCAGGTCATCAGGATTATTGCACAATGTTCCTGTACTGTCTATTGTGGAACAGCTGCCAGCACTGTCCGCAGCACCTGAAACAAGGAAAGGCACAGATATGAACTATGGGTCCACTATGTTCTGCAGTTAATCAGCCAGACAGTAGCCAATCACATCTCGACAATTTTGTCACATTAATTAAATAAAACTCATATATATACTTTGCGTTCAGGGGAATATTTTCACAAGTCACAGAAAGTCTGCATAGACGTTGTCACAGTGTAACAAGCATGGGACTTTCCGTCTTCGCCTGATGAAACATGAAAGAGCTGGCCTCCGAAAGGTTGTGAATGCTATAATTCGCAATAAACCAAGGCTGGACGTTAAATCTGTGGCGAATCCTCTATAAGGGGAATGGTGTGACTAAATGACAAAGTGAAGGTAAAGGAGCAAAACCTGTCAACTTTATCGGCAAATGGAATGAATGACGTTAATGTCACCATTATAAGAACATATTAGTAAGTCACTGATGACCTGAACAAATATCTACAGTATATAGGCCCACCATATTGACTCCCTTCGTATACATTTCCTTTGGTTAGACGATAGGTCTGTGTATTATGCAAACAAGCACTATGCTTCAGGGAATTCGGTAAGTCTTGTAATGTTGAAAATACCATATTCAACAGGCAGGCTACATACCATCTCCCTGTTGTCTTGCATAATCATGAATCTCAAACTCTCCGCTTGTCTCGGATGCGCTATCAGATGATCCACCTTCACACTGTAGTGAGCTGGTAGGTGATTGATTGATTGCTGCCGCTGAAAAAGATCAGATTGAAACACATCAGTACAGGCAATGAATTGGCAGCTGGTTGTACGCCAACCGATGTCTTTTTGCTGACACTGCCAATTTGTCAGGTCTAGTTATAGCAGTAGGTATACTGTATACTATTCACATTCAACCAGCTGTGGATTTAGTTTAATAGTCAGGAAATACAAACATTGCATAAGCCGACTGCGCGACTGGTTGGAGTTTGGCAAACATAGGCCGACAGGAAGTCTTGTAATCCTGTCGGGCTGTCACTAAGAGGATAGTTATATTATAGACCAAGGTCATGCCTGGGGAAGTGGAACAGCGAAAGTACGGCTAAAATGGAGTCTTAAAAAAATTGCCATGCTTACCTGAAAGTTTGCTACCCAGTAGCTTTTCGAAATCTTCAAAGTCTGCTAAGTTGCCAGATAAAATTCCCGGAGAGCTTTTCTCTTCTTCGCTATTGCGTCGTGCTGGAGATTGTGATAATGGTTCATAATTTATTGATCCAAGATCTAACGTTGTATCCATAGTCCCGTCGTCGCTCTGATCGTACGCAGCTTCATCATGGTGCCAATTGTTCGTTTCGACACCTATGCGAGTTGGAGGTTGGCCGATTAAAATCTCATTGTATTGCGTCATATACAAGGACAGGGGCAATTTTGAATATTTCGTGTTCGAATACGATTTAGATAATTTTTTTCCGGATCAAATCAAATATTGAGTAGGCCTATTAATTCTATGTATTTGCATCGAATAATTGCGCATTCGGAATTTGAATACTCGATTAGAAACAACCAGCCCTAGACATGCTAGTACAGGTACCAATATTATGTCATCGCTTGAGTTTAGAAGATTCAGTCATGTTCTAACACCAGTGGGTGATGCCCAGGGCTGGTCAGAGAAATATTGGACCCCGGTGCATGAACAAATTTTTTCCCATTCAAAAAATTTTTGTAGGGCTTTACGCTGGCTTCTCCCAGCTATGAGTGGTCCTGAATATGCGTACAGGCGTTTTCCAAACAAGGATTGTGGTTTAGGGTAATAGGATGAGAGGGTACCACGAGCCACTGGCATAGTGAAAAACTCTTTCTCCTTTAACAATATACACAGGACCAACGACTTGCATCCAACCAACTCGGATCTAGGCCTAGTTCATTACCTGTCTGCAAATCTGCTGACGAATTGGTGGTGGAGTTGTCTGTCATTTGAATCCTATCTCTTGGCGATGCACAAGCAGAGCATTCAGCAGTTTTTGGAACAGAGTTGCAACCGCTACTTCCGTCATACGATCCGACTCCTTCATCAATCGATGGAGTTGATCTTGCCGAACCCGGAGGAGGCTTCGGACAATTTTCGACCTCCATCAGTAATGACTCGTCGATCAATGGTGGCAGTGAGCCTACGGGACTTGGAGGTGCTTCTTGAATAGTTGGGGTTGGCGGATGAGAAGGTGGCAACACGTACTGGGGTGCGTCTAAAGAATAAACAGGGTATTTTGGATCTTCAAATCGAATCAATAATTACAGAATATCACACTATATATAATCAAGTAAATATAGGTGCTAGTAACACGACTTTCACCAGCTCCGCTAACCGCTAAACTCAATGAGCACACTTGGCACCAAATACGAATAGACTTATTGGTTAAGTCTCACGAGCTTCAGCCACAGCTAACACCCCAGTTGAAGTCAAATCATATACCAGTTCAGAACTACAATATTCATCAACCTATGCATGCCAGATACGCCATTACGAATATTGTCTAAAAATTTTCAAAAATGATCTTCATTCAAGCGTATCAATTGATGGTGTCATTTTTTACCTTCTGGCAGTTCAATTTCCACAGTAATCAAGTTGGCCGTTCTTTCGATGAGAAATCCAAGCCTTGTATCTTTGACCGGTACTTCTTTTGCAGAAAATCTGGACGAATCCTCACAAATCTGCTCCATTGTTTGGCATTCGTCATCGCTCATCAAATCGACGTATACCTTTCAAAAGGAAAGTCATCCTTTGCACATCCTTGTTATACTGTACTATTAGCTCTTGACTGAGAACGTGAGCGAGCCGGTTCACAAAACAGGAAAAAAATTCAACAATCGACGGAGGCATTGCCGGATTGGTGGTGCAATGGTCAATACACCAGCCGCCTAATCAAGTAGGTTTGAATACCAGTCGCACCACGCCAACGACATTAACAATAACATTGGTTTTCCCAGCTGCACTGCTAGGGGAGCAATATGGGGTTATTGTGGACGGGTGGCGCTGGCTTAAAAAAATTACAACTCATATCAGCGTCTTCTTGTCCAAGGGACAAAATAGAAATGGAATTTTCTCTTCCTAAACAAACGTACGAGATTGGGCATAGTGCAAAGAGTGACAAAGATAAATATCAAAGTCAACACATACTTTCATCATCCTATAAACACCGGTTTCACGAATACTTTGAGTTGTGCAAGTTAAAAACTGTACTTCGCTGGCAAACTTTTCCATCGCCATCCGAATCCGACGAAGAGGATAATGGAGACGCTAAATACAATTTACAGCAATTAAAGCACAAAGCAGACCCTTGTAGAACAAACCATATATTACCTTAGATAACACTTGCTTGAGGTGATACAAAGTATCGGTAGGCATTAGTCTGACGATCACTTCATTACGAAAACATCCTTTTTGATAATCAGCAGGAAACACCTGGATGAGATATGTACAGCTTAGTTCGTGCAAAAATGAGTTTAAAAAATTGACTCAGCCATAATCGGGACAAGAGGTCCAAACTTAATCAAGCGCAATAAAGGTCGGGATCGAAAATACATCATAAGATATGCCTAACTTTTAAGTCTTAAACCTGGTTTCCATCTGCGTCTATTAAAAGGCAGAAGGAGTCTAACTCCTATTCTCCTTTTCAAATCTCGTGCAGACTACGTAAACACTCAAGTGAAAATTACCTCCATAGACAGAGTAAGTCCGAGGATAAATTCCTTCTGACAAACCGGATTTGCTGACTGTTGTAAGTTTTTATCGCACGATTAGAAGCTTTTAAACGCGGCATAAAATTCACGCCCGGTTTAACGAGTTACGCCACCTTTTTGATCCCCACTCAAAGTCCCTTACCTTGATTGTTACTCCACCAGTAGGATAGATATCGAAACGTTCACGATCTTCTTTCGTTTCCATCAACAGATCAATCAGGTATGACATGCGAGAGCCCCCTGAATCAATTTTAAATCCTTTAATTATCATTCTCCCTTTGAAAAAGCAACACACAAGTAAACAGGAGCGGGATGCTTCAGGTTGTCCCTTCACATATGGGGACTGGCGCCGAGTGTGGAACATGAGTGTGGTGCAGAAGAGCAAACCGGAGACCACGTCATCTATTCATGTGCAACGTATAAGCCATCCAATGGAGTGACTGGTCTGAAGAACCTAGACGAGGCCACCAAGATGTGCCTGATGTATATGGATGCCCTAACGTATAGTCCGAAGAAAAGAAAAAGTCACATGAAAGAAGAACGGCAACACTTTGGACTTGATTCCATCACTCTACATACTTATCAGTATAACTCAAGTAAACAAGTAAATGAGTAGGGGCCTATGCTAATAATAATAGGTATATATTTCAGTACTTAGCTCTTACCCAATAATTGAGCAAGAGGTTCATTTTGGTTCTCAGGTTCATCATCAAGAGACTTGTCAAGAGCCTGGTGATAATGATCATACTTTACGAGGCGGCAGTTACTGAGAGACACGTTGCACTCATCTGAAAAATATACATCAATTACTACTTACACACTTGTAAAGGAAGGTAGGACTGAAAAAGAAGCAGTTTGGCCTCTCACTTACCTCGCGTTACCTAGGTTGTGGGACTAGTAGGTATGTATATCGTGTATACATATAAAAGTGAACACCAGCATGGTAATTGGTAGGCCAACCTCTACTAAAGATGTTTATACTTCTTAGAGAAGTGCCAAGTCCGAAATTTCTTATTCAAACTACAGAAGCTGCTCAGAAAATCAACTGCTGTCTTGTCGACTTTTCACGACCAGCAACATTACTAGTCACTACCGTCATCAGGTTCACAGTTCAATTTTTTCAAATAATTCAGCGAAATTGTAGAATTATATCATACAGGATGATGTTGCAAACATGTGTTATTGTATTGAATAATACGAAAAATAGTGGAGCCGATGGCGGACGATTCAAATAGTAATAAATATAATTACTAATAATATATGTATTGAATGAGAAATATATCGCAATGTAAACAAGAAAACAAATTACCGAGTTTTAACAGTTTGTAAGCTTCTTCTGTAGCTTCGCGAAGAGTCGACGAGTTATGAAATTCGAAAGACTCCTCCATAATGGGGACGTCATTCTTTTCGATCAGAGAGAGATGACGACAGTACAACTGCAAGAATAAGCGAATGGTCAAAATAAAAACATCTTCATCATGTCACCAACCAAATCTCACACTCGCAAGTCAGAACACAAACAGAAAGTCAATCAATAAGATAGGCCTGCCCATAACACACTTGTGTTTTATTATCACAATGCACACCTTTATGGAACACATGCTTTTTTCTTTCTCTCGTTGCTCTTCCATTTTAGCCTTCATCTCTTCCTCTTCATGAACAAGCCTTTTGATATGAGCTGGAAGGTCTTCCGTCTTGATGAATGCTATGAAAATTACCACGGTTATAAAGATAAAGATTCAAACATTCATCTGATCAAATTTTTCAATCTGTTTAAAGTTGATTGCAAAAATAGGTTCAGGAGCAGTCTACAAGGTACACACCAACAGTCCCCTTAAAGCCTTTGCTGGTCTATGAAAAATGCATTCTTATTTGGTGATTATAGGTATCCAGGCGATATCGTTTTTACTTCATATTTCTAGCCTATTTGTTCGATCATCAATGTTCCTGTCCACACCAGGACAGCAATATTTGCAACTTATAGAAACTACATACCCTGGCAATGTATCAATGTACAGTATATCACTGTCACACCATAATCGACAAGGTAAGACAAGGCTCCATCTCTATCAGGTAGCGTATTGTTGCAGTTGCAAACTTGCATGAAAAAAAAGCGTTAAGCAACTGTACAAGCATGATCCCCGCTCAAATAACACTGCCTAATTAAACTGTTAATTGTAATTCAATCACCAATCACACTTCAAATTCCTTGAAATAAACGTACCTTTATTTTGCGCGGGATCTTTTCGACGGTACATCAGCATATATGCATTAGTAGAACTTGAGTATGATGACGAGAAGGTGGCAAACGATCCACTTCCTCCATATGACTTCTCAATATCTTCAGCAGATATGGGAGACACAACCTGAACAGAAAGCAAGTTGAATCATTCATATTACCATCCCAAACAATGCATCGAATGACAATAGAGCTTCCCATATATGTGGGAGAATCCGAAGCTGCATATCCACCAAAACAAGCACATTGAAAAAATTCGGTACAGTACCGTATTGTAGATGCTCTAGCTTGTCGTTCAAGGATACTGTTTGATTCAAAACAAAACAAAAAACATACTTGGTCGTTGAAGCTGTACCATTGACCGTCGTCAAATGACTTGATATAGGCATAGTAATGTCCACCAATGGCACTTCCAGAATGAATCATGATTGAAAATAGTTCATAGATATATTTTCCCTGTCAAACAGAACATCACAGGTGAACTCATTATAGCCTACGTACCGTACTGTAGTGCTTCCACGCCCAGTAAAACTAATAAAATTTCATTCGCGACTCGACTACCTCAATGAAAGATAATGTATACCTAATGAAATAGTAGAGATCTCCATTCCAAGGCCTACCAGACGATCTTGTCATCTCCTGTGTATGAACTTTTATCTATCGCACCATGAATCACCAGTAATTTCTTCAACCCAACTTATGACCACGACAAATACCGGTATGATACCAATTCTAACGTCTCTGGTGTGATACGACCGGGATTCGAACGCTGACTTTTGGATTTGGCAGCCAGTGCCTTGACCATTGCACCACCCACCCAGTAAGCTGATGCACATAAACAGACCACTGGCTACATACAACATTCAAATCTAAATCCTGCATCTACAATCAACACACCTTAGGACTTTTACCCGCAATACATTCTCCGACTGCGCTTGCAATTGCTTCTGCTGCCACGGGACCAGGAACTGAGTTTTCAGAGCCAACATCTTCGATAGGAGCACCGCCGATGGCCCCGCTTGTTTCAGATTGAGATTCGATTTCGATCCCTTCGTCTATGCTACTGCCGCCTTCGCTGTCTGAAATGTTGACCGAAACTTGCCTTTTTCCTTGTCTTTCTCCAAGACGATCGTCATCGTTACCGCTGTCACGACTGCTCGTGTCAATTTCTTCTCCTGAATAAAATCAACCTCTAACAATCAAATCACTGAACCGTGAGGCTGGAAAAATGCTAAAATTTCATGAGAACAAGTGTGTAAGTTTAGACAGACAGACATTATATTTATTGTCACCAGGAACATTAAATATTCTAGTATGGACTAGACGATGTGACAATGGGGATCAGTTGCCACCTGAAACAACACAGTGGGACTGACAGGATCCGAGAAAGTTAATGTTCAAACACACCAGATTAATTTAGGGAGGACAAGAGCGATTTCACCGTAAGGAATATCCAGGCTTCTCCATGTTTTCCAGTCATGCTAAGTCATAGAGATCATATTGGTAGGAAAACGCCAAGCCACCAAGGTTAGGAAAGGAGGGTGGTTACAGCTGAAGAAGACATTAGAAGTAAAAAATCTTTGACCAACCATGTCTGTAAGAGGTCTGCTATTTATCTGTATTGATGCTACATACATAATATCACAGAGACAACACGGCAATGGGATTCTGAACCGTTCTGCACCAACGAACCCGAGTCAAGAGTTAGTGTGAGAGCATTTCTTCTGGGCGACTGATTTGAATGAGAGAGCATTGACAAAACACAACTAGTCTAACTAACCTCCTTCATTTCCATCAATCTCTCCTGAATAGTCACTTGCTTCATCAGGAATTTGATCCTAAAAGAAAAGCCATATATATAGTAACATGTTGGTAGTAAAAATTTGCAAGAGCCATGTACTAAAGCAACAAAGGTGCCATAGTATCAATATGACCTTAGTAGTTGAAAAATGCCATAAACCCAAAACAACAACAGGAAAATAGCTAATGGCTAATACTATCAGAGCATTTTTACAGATTAACAACAGAAAACACACGACCGGCAATTACCTTTGGCGTGTCTTTGTCGATCTCTTCTTCAATAAAAGAGTTGAGGTCTAACGTCTCAGGAAAGTACATGCGATCATTCAACTTGACTCGATGTAACGTGTTGTAGTCGAAATCAAATCTTTTCAATTGCAATGTCAGCAGATACGGGAATCTAAAATATAATAAGCGGCTACTTAAAACAGATAAAAATGAACACAGACTCGGTTTTGTGATATTCCAAATTCTGCACGAAAGACAGAATATTGGTACTAGTAGTGAAGAATTCTGTCTCAATAGTCTTCCAGCAAATTTCATGCTTCGGCACTGGAGAGGGGGGTCGAAGTGAAGAGCAACAGTGAATGAAATTGTCAAAAAAGGTCAAGTCCTCACAACTCGCGTTATATAATATATACCGATAAACAATTCGTAAACATCCATTAAAAAGACTATGGAACATAAGTATATAAATGCAATATACCGGTAACAATAAGGAATCATAATCTATGCTGCATCGGTCGAATATGCATCACATCAAGCATAATTTCCAGCACTACCCTGACAAGGTCACAATTTGGGAAATATATATTTAGTGAATGCAACTTCTGTAGCATGCATTTTTGACTGCTGAAGTGCTGAACAGAGAGAGTCAGTACAAGTTCCATGCCTTTGAAATTGTTGGCTATCATTCAAATAGATTGGGCATTACACTAGGATAGACACTCTTCTATACTATTGTTGTAAGGGTCTGACACCGGCTCAACCAAAGAGGTTTTTCAAAGTTATTCCACACCGATGTCTTCATCGCCTCGCACTGTCACAATTTATGTAGCTGAGAAAAATTGCTTACGAAGTAAATTTTAGTCCTTTCTTTGCGTCACACTTCTTGTTGCATAACCCGCAAAAGTATTGGTTAGACCCATTAAGTGTTTCAGGCATAACAAACGCTTCCAGTCCTTCCAACTGCAAGGCAAGCATGTCGTTAGTCTATAATGAAACTCTATAACAACACACATTCGGAATATTTCCCTGCAACGCTTCAAAAATGAATTCAATATGCAGAACTATTATTGTCTTTTCTGTTCATTTTCAAATTTCTATTCGAAAGATAGCTTTCCATTATATTTAAATAGTCACATTATGCTATATATCCGTAACTTCAGAACAAAACGCAGGGGATGATATGTCTGTTTACCTCACAAAGACTGTATTGATTATACCCTGTCCGATACTGGATCCGCTTTTTTATTCTTATATTGCCTTGTGTGTGAATTTCAGTTGAGTACTAGTCATTGCAAGTGCTAAGCCTAAATTGATTGATCAAAAATTTCACAACTCACCACACTCTGATATGCGACGGACGATCCAAAGGGACGTATTGGAATGGCTATATCCAAGTAAGTATCACTGTGTGACGTTTCATTTTTGCACTCCTCACATTGCACGCAATCCTTCATTTTTCCTGTTGTGACCAAACAATGGGTTGATGTTTCTAAGACGGTCGGGGCAAATACAAGTTACTCCATACCTTCGTAAAGTTTTATGATTTCCTGTTCCTTCTTTTTACCGGGTACCTTTTTGTGGTTAGAGTCGTCAGTAGAATTTTCGTTAGTGCTATTGCAATCATCTGTACTCTCTTTGAATTTTTGTTCCAAGGCATCAAACATAACTCGACACAACTCTTGAATGTCATGCTGTTGCCACGCTAGAAATAAGATGTCGGCGGTTTGAGACAGAAAAATCACAAATATCAACTTAGCTATTTATAAATATCATGTTATATAGGCCAATCACCACCCGTTAATAAATATCAAATTGATTAAACGGTGATAGCGTTAATACTTAATTATCATTAATAAAATTTAAGAATGTAACGGACTAATGACTGGTCACCTTTCACCATGGATGTGGACCAAGACTAACCAACAGTTAGGGTATTGTATCAATGAATCAAAACATTCAAAAGTCACTAATTCTCAATTTCCATGTCATAATACAAAAAGTATGCTAAAGTACTGGTAGCAGTGGAGCATAATGCTCACAGACTACACTTCAAACTTGTTGTGTTTTATGTCCATGTATGGTTAGAATATCCTACCTCAGTCAACATCAATCATATTACACAATTTAGAGGTTTCTATCAAATGCAACATTACAAATTTACCAGACTGGTTTGTAAAAATCAATAGGTAAGCCTTGAAAACGCCCACTCCTTCATGAGACAATTGTTAACTGAAGTTAACCAAATATCAATGGAGAAATGCTCTACAGTCAAGGATGTTAAACACCAACACAGTTCACTGGTGACTTTGGCAACCCTAACTACGTTTGTTTGAGTCTGCTACTTTGGTTTGAGCACAAGCATATTTATTACTGACATGAGTATGAAATGCGCAAATCAGAAATTAGGATTTTTGGACTGTGATGAAAAAATGAATTGCATTTATTTTTAAGATTAAAGTATAGAAACAATTTCACCAGTGGTTTCATACAAAGTTGCGGGTGGCCTACTCAAAGTCATGCTTTGGCTGTTTTAATTTGCCAGCGATTCGGGAAACGAGGGATAGAACTCTTATTAACTTGTCGCATAATAACATCGTATATATCGTAACTGTTATAACAAGAAACCGACCAAATAAATAGGAATACGACTTCCAATAAACAAAAAGAGTTAAAGAGGTAGAGTAGCAGGACCCGATACCCCCTCCGGGACTCTGTGGAGATTTCGAATGGCCAATGCATTAGTACCGGTACGAACGCTTCAAATTTCAAACGGCCTAAGCACTGAACCTGGATAAGGCCACCAAGGAGCGGCTGCCCTGACTTATAACCCGAAAAATAAGCCCAAAGAACACAAAGACACGCATATTGCGGAAGACGAACCATAATTAATATTTTTTCGTGATCTTATATTCAAGCCAGCATCATGTATAATTTTCACTGTGGGTTGCCTTCACATTTGAATTATCGTTGTCAGCGAAAAATTAAAGGAAATGTGTGTCAAAGAGTAAATAAAGCACAGCAAAAGCAGGTACCGGTAGGCCTATACACCAAACACAGCCAAACAACCTACACAGAAATATTTGGATTTCGGAAACTTTCAACTGGCTTATCTTTACCAATATTCTATTGAAATCCTGTAAATATTAACAGCTGGATATTATCCCAACTCACAGCCCCCCTGATCTATCTGTAGGTGTAATGTTGAGTTGCTGACATTATGACTCATCATACCCACCTAATAGGCTTGACAGTAAAAGACATGACGATGGGCAGGTCAAAATAATTATGTGAAACAGACCTCAAAACTCGTCTAATATTTCAATTATTTGCTTGGCACACAAACAGCAGGCTGGCAAATAATTTACAGCAGATAGTTGCGAAAACTGCATTTGTGACAACACAGAGTATGCTGGCTCAAAACACTTCTGTAGGTAGGGCTATCTCTGCTATCATTCTCACAAATGAAACGAGTACTGTACTGACCAGGACCCCCATTGACAGCAAATACCAGTACATTGACATTGTACTAGAAGGGTTAGCAATAGCAACGTTTGCTAGTGATGGGTCAAATGTCTAATTTGCGAGTTTTAATAACTAGTTGATACGTCGCAGGCTGTACGATTTTGCATGGCGGTCCGGATTTGGCCGGCGGTCATTAGATGCTGACCTCTGTTGTAATACAATTGACTATAGGCCACAACCTTGATACAGATACAGCAGATTCGCTTACCTTCACTACTGTCCCAACCAAAGCTCTTAGTAAGATCTGTTGTTTCCACAGCTTGTTTATCCGAGGTTTGCAAAGCTAGGAAGAGCCGTTGTAATTGAAATGGCATAGTCGTGGCCGCTTCAGTCAAAGTTCCTTTATATTCCCACCTTAACATTGTTGAATAAATGAAATGTTTGTCAAATCAACGCAGCTTGAACCAATTGAGATGAGACATGTGATAGAAGCTCAAATATTGTGCAGATACGTAAGCAATGTCTCGTCTTGTGGTGACATCAGATCGAACTCGGGGAGGGGTCGTTATTAACCACCCTATGCAAAAAGTTTGTGTTCATCTGAATACAAACATAATTTAGGTTTGTACCGTCCGTAATATTAGTGCAAGATTGTCATGAACAGTTTCCATTGAATTGAATTTTCAACATTTAAATATTAAAATCAACTGACATGTATCCTCACAAAGATTCCGATCTGCTATAGGCCTACCATTTAATTGAAAACTAACAACTATGTAATAAATTTCTGAACTATAATACTGTACATTCTGCAAATTGCTTCAGTACAAACGATACCAGTGTGTGTTTAAATCAACATAACCTTTTGTCAGTTTTGTCAGTGCATTCAAGACACACTTGAACATGTAGTGTAGTACAGTGGTATAGTGCTAGTGTAGCAATGTTAAATACTGGAAAGAAGATCACCACAGATTCAACTTCAAGCTTTGGTTTATCGAGAATTAAAACATCCATCTTCATCTGATAAGGAAGAGGAGCTCCAAAACCTTGTGAATGTTGTAATTCGCAATAAACCAAGGCCGGATGTTAAATCTGTGGTGATCTTGCTTACAATATCAAGTGATCGTCCGCCATCGGCTCCACAATAATATTCTTCAATGTTAAATTAAATACACAACTTAACTTACTCGTAGAGTGCATTTCTGAATTCCGGTGTCATATACAATGTTTGTATCAGGCTGTTCAAGTAGCAAGTCATGGCCTGATTGACAAGGCCGATCAAACGTGTTCCGTTGCTGTCAGTACCTTTAAAGTCTGAACCATTCAACTTTGACGCGGCTGCCGATATACTTTCCTAAAAAAACGCAACGCATATTGAATTGAATTATCACATGGAAACCGCTGCAAGACTAACTTTGAACTTACAGACATCTGTATGGATGTTTGCTGATATTATATTCAAAGCAGACGATTCATATCCATACTGAGACATACGCCAAAATTTATAGACTATAGCCAAAAATTTCAAAACCAGATCGAGCCATTATAGGTGACTGGCACGATCATGCTTCAACAGTACGTTTTACCCACAGTCCATGTTAATAATTTCAGGTAACCTAATTAGTGCCCCGTAAGAAAAATGCATAAGTTAGTAAGAGACTATGAAACAGGAATGTTACCAGCCTATGGGCGACATACTGCTCATCTCTAATTGTTATCCCAAATGTAACGTCCAGCCTTGGTTCCATCTTAACCTGATGAGGGAACGGAACTCCAAAAGCTTGTGAATATTATAATTCTCAATAAAACAAGGCTGGACTTATAAATCTGTGGTGCATCATCTACGCGATATATATCTGAAAACATTGATATATGACATGATCCAATACATACATAAAAGCGCTATCTCAGCATGAGCGAAATCCCATCATTATTAGAGCGATATAATGGGAATGCGGTAAGCCTATAATGTTTCATTATTGCCTTGGTATTACATTGGCTTGGGGAGAATTTGTTTTATTTTATTGTAGCAACCCATCTCCACATACACTCATGTACCAGACAGTTATTAATGCTGAGTCATTTTGTTCACTAAACAATTTCAAAGAAGCTGAGTTATTTATATCACACATCTCTGTGAAACATTTCGCAACAGAAAACTCACAGAAAACGTCGGAACAGAATCGCTCACGGCATTCCTCCTGTCATCCGCAAAGCGAGTTAACTTCAGAGGGATTGGCGGCGGCGGAGCAGGTGGTGGTGATATTGATGGGGCGCAGTGATTGGTAGTATATGATCCAGTAGAAAATGACCACCCGGTGGCAGATGTTGAAGCCTCATCTCCAATTCCTTCAGACTAAGAATGAAGTAAGAAACATTTCACTCTGCAGAAAAATCCGCAATACCGGTATTCTGAAACGGTTTCATCCAGTCGCAAATGTTCACATAATGGTCCTGTTCCCAGGGACTACAAACTCCGAACTAGGGATGGTACAAACTCTGATCAAGTTTGACTCGAGAACGAAGTTCGCCCAATTCCTTCGGTTAATGTTCAGATCAAACCCGCACTGTGTTTGTGTCTGGAACTTTGTACAAGCATGAAGAAAAGTTGGAAACTCATGACAAATGCTCGGTAAATGTAATGTTCTCGGTAAAGCTATCTTTCATCACTAGAGTGACCCGCCATAGTGCATGATTAATCCTGGCTATGGCACGTGGGACTTTACGTGTATGTGCATAAGTAATGCTACGTCTTGTGACATTATCAGTTAGGACTCAGGCTTCGGTAATGCACTCACGCCACAAGTTCATGTTTGATTACAAACCTAATCTGGGTTCGCACCACCTGTACACTGCAGGGTGCCGGTAAAACTAGATATTGTAACGAGCAGAAGACAGTACACATTTTTTTGAAATGTCCTGGAAGACCTGGTTTATGGGGACATCTTGTATCATTCCACTGTCATATAAAGGAAATACTTACAATTGAAGACATCTGAGTTATTACAGGTTTGTTTCCATTGAGGGGACCAACGTTCAGAAAAGCTTTGCTTCCTGATAAAAATCCTACGTCACTAAGGCTCAGATCTTGGTTTTGCACAATTCGATTCTCGTCGATCAACTCTGGCGTGTTAGAAGTACGAGAGAAGTACAAGGAAAAGCTTGACTTCACATACTTGAGTTTCTTTGCGACAACCTACAGAAGACAGTGCCGAATGTCAATTAATTTATTAAACGCATGACAGAAAGACTATTTGTATTGGTATTCCAAAAATACAAATCATATAACTAAGAGCAAGGAGCAAGTCAGTTTCGTATAACTTTGTTATTTGGTACCAGTACCTTAATAATTCAGAATCAACGTAGACCACAGCTTAGTAACATACCGGTAATGAAAAACAATCACAGCCTACCTCAAAAAGTTGGTCAGTAGTTGTTGATAATGGTAGGGTGTGAGTATGCCGTCTCCTTGAGTCTGAAGTCGAGTCAGTGATAATACATATGCACCGCCGTTCTTCTGCAGCTGAAACAACCTGGAAACCAAAGGAAATATTATTGATGAGGAGATAAAAAATCACCCGTCGAATTGGTGGGGCCCACCTGTCCGGCTAGGTGCAAAATAGCCGAAGAAGCGTGTGTCAAGAATGATAGACTCCATTGTACGCCAGAAACGTGGTGATGACGTCACGAGGTGATGGATTACATCACACTAACATTTAATTCAATTTAATAGTCGAGTTCTTTCGCTGCAATTGGGTGGTAATGACGCTCTTGGAGTGAGTCCGGGTCTAGGATAGAGAAGGTGGCGTGTCGCAAGCAGGTTGGGTGGGGTCTGGCCAGGCCAAGGGCAACCACAACTCGCTCCCGACAGGTCACTTGGCCTGATGCATACACGGAGGTGGGATGCATATGGTAGAAAAGGCTTCGCTACCCGCGAGTAGCGAAGTAGTAGTAGTATCGCCGTGAGCCATAAAACGCATATGTACAGGTGTGTGTATATTTTTCATCCTCCAGCGATTTTGCTCTATTCTTTTCTGGAAACATAGGTTGGTGTGCAAGTGAAATTATGGCGGTCGATTTGGTGATTTCCCAAAAATAGGCTACAATTCCACACTGTGAGCGGATTTTCAAAGCTCTTTGTTGACAATCAAAACTTACATTATTGCTATCAGACGCCATCACCACAGCTTTGCTCCCCTCATAAAACGGCGACATCCTGCTTACGTGCCCACTCAATAGCAGCAAAACGATACACTGTAGGTTAAAGATAAGGGTATTTCCTGTCTGTAGAATCTACATTACATTATCAGAGCAATATAAATCACAGCTACAAGATCTATTGCCAAATTAAAGGCTTAGCGATATAGTAGTGGTACCACAGCACCACATAACGGTACTGTATTTGACTAGTTTGGCACAGCCGATTGAACTGTCATCGACATGACAGTTACAGACGGCAGTATAACCATCCTACGGGATTAGCTACGGTACTATGGTATAACCCAAGGTCTGCTTTTTAGTACATGACCATGGTGTTTTCATGCCATGGCTATGTCACTGCTCGCCCCTTCTAAAAATTCCACTCCGACGGCATTTTCGTAACCACAAGTCGCCTATTATATAACCTAGTTAAGTATATTCTGTCCGTCGACCGTCAGTGTTTATTTTCGTGAATCCATGCTTGCCTAGAACTGCCTCCTCCCTAGTATGTCACGTCCTGTCAATAACCACCAGCGCTCGCTAGTGTATAGTCATAGAATGTATGATGGAATGGCAACTCCGGTCGCTACGGCCATGTCACGCATGAGTGCATCTGTGCAAGTTTGCGTTGGGTGTTTGAACTTGCGGTTGCTGTTTTTGCACCGTTACTTGCTTCTTATATCGAATTACTTCGCGTTGGACGGAAGGGATACGTGTTTAGATAAGTGGTAACTTATGATTACGTCGGCTAATGATTACTTTTCGAACATGCATAGGTAATAGTTTAATAACAGATATATAATGGCCCCTACTCACTGCTCCGTACCGAATTGTAAATTTCAATCCAGAACGAATAAGGGTTTAGCCTTATTTACAATTCGAAAGCCGGAACTAGCAAGGAATGTGGAGGAAAAAAGACATCGTGAAATGCTGACAAAATTTATTTTATCAGTACGCGATGCCAAAAAGGATCAGATTACAAGTATGCTCCACCGAGAAATGTGAGTTGGCGTCAAGTGGGTCACAATATGATTTTATTTTCATTTCTGTCTGACTTTGATTTGAATTTTCAGTTTCACTTGTTCTGTCCGTTGTGTATTATATTGCCTATGTGTTTTGCTTCATAAATTGTTTGGTCTCAGTTCTGTGCTCTGTTTGTCTTGTTCTGTCTATTATATTGTCTATTGTTACGCTGAATAAATTGTTCAAGTCATTGGTCCATGCCATGTTTGGTCTGTTGTTCGTCATATTGTCTATTATGTTGGGGTTACTAAATTGTTTTGTTCGCCTCGACCGCTTGTCTGTCTGTATCCGGGTCATCATTTGTCGAATGTTCAAAGGGCAGCAATATGTGAGCATCATTTTGAGCCAAATGACGTGCTGGTGGTTGGGTCAGGCAAGAGGCTCAAAATTGGAGCTGTGCCGAGCAGGGCTCTTCCCAAGGCTTTATCCAGCTTCTTTAAGCCTCTACAGAGAAAAATGCCTGTTCAAAGGAAGCAGCTTCCTCCTAAAAAAATGTACCAATCACTTGAAAGGCTGTTAAAGGTGGCCCGTGAAATTGAAATGAAGTCAGGTGATTATTGTCAATTTGTGAGATTGACTGTCGCAGAGTCTGTACTGCATTTCAAAAATTTGTTCAGATAATTGGATCTTCTTCCAAAAAAATCAAAAATTAATTGGACTGTATGAAGAGCAGAACGTAAACCTGGTACCGCGGATAAGGTTGCTTGCATGTAATCTAATAGTCTGGAAAATAGTCGAATACATGAGTTAATGTTTACAGGATGGTTTACAATGCTGAGAATGGCCTCGAGATGTTGTTCATCCATGGCTGGAAAATGCTAAAGGAAGATTTCAGCAGACTAGACGTGCTTCATAAACCGTTGCAGCACACTATTAGTAAGATGGACCGATCTATTTAATCTGTAAGTCCAATGGGCAATGTGTGTCAATTGTTGTGGGTTTTTGTTTTGGGTTGGTGTTGGGTGTGTGGGTGTTTTTTGTGTGTGTTGGTGGGTTGGGGTTGTGGTGTGTGTGGGGTGTTGTTTGTTTTTTTTTTTTTTGTTGTTTTTTTTTTTTGTTTTGGTTGCGCAACCGCAACTGGGTTATCAAATATACCGATACCACCGTAATAGAACTACCTTAGAATTACTATATCTATTATTATTACTGATTACCACGCATCCCTTCCGTCCAACGCGAAGTAATTCGATATAAGACGCAAGGACCGCTGCAAAAACTAGCATCCACAAGCTCGCAGACGCAAACTTGCACAGATGCACTCATGCGTGACATGGCCGTAGCGACCAGAGTTGCCATTCCATGATTACATTCTATGGTATAGTCGTTCCTTTTCTTGTCCCGTCCGGAATTTTGTTAATTAGGAAAGGAATCATAGAGATACCATATGTAACGCGTGACTGAACGAAAGTTGTTTCCCCTCGTTTCCCCTTGTTTCCCAAACGTTTTTCCATATTTTCACAGTCAGGCTAGATGTACAGGTTGTATACCAACCGTTTATACCCTGCTAAATTCTTTTCTACGCCCTTAGCTCTTGAGATGATCCAATCAAGCTGTCCACCATGGCCTACTAAATTTAGCATTAGTCCACATTATTATCTCTCTCTCTCTCCAACACCCTTCGCAAGCGCAATGTTTGTGTATGTGTCATCTTTGCCTTGCCTCGTAGAGGTAGCTGTTGACGGCCAGGATTTTATACATCAGTGGTATTTACTTATCATACATCACAGTGGTTACCTCCTCAGAGGAGTAGGTCAAGGGTCACATTACACTTCTCCACTTCATAAAAGCGGGAACCTGGGAAGTTGAGTGAGTTGTATTTCTGATTGATTTGGTTCCTCTATTCCTCAACCGGTGCATCCCATTCTCTGATTCCTAGTCCCTTCGTTAGGGTGGATTTTTCTGATGGCTGTGGGTTTGAATGTATTGTTTCTATGTGCTGGATATGGGACCAGGTTAGAAAGGGATATCCGGAACTGCAGTGAAGAGGACTCAAGTAAAAAACTCTTAGGACTTTCTAAGGCTTTACTACCTATTGGGGGTAAAGCATTGATAGCTCATTGGATAGATCTGCTTGATGAACTAAAAGGATTTGATCAGTATTTCTTAGTGACGAACAGCAAGTTTTATGATCAGTTTCGGAAAGTGTTAGAACCTTACGGTGAAAGAATATCGATATTAAATGACAACACCACTTGTAATGAAGATAGAATGGGAGCAGTTGCTAGCATAAACTTCGCCATAGAGAAGAATTGTCTCGACAGTGACCTACTGGTCATTGGTGGTGACACGTTGATGTACAACGATTTTGTGGTGGAGCAATTTTTAGCAGAGTTTCATAAACGAAAGATGGAATCGAACACGTGCTGCCTTGTAACCACATACCAATGCAAGGATGAGGATACAATAAAACATGGGATTCTTGAAGTAAACGATGAGTCAATGAAAGTAAAAAGTTTTTTGGAAAAACCACAAGCCTACGAAACACCTTCAAGGTCAGCTTGTCCTTGTTTCTATGTGTTTTCGTCATCTTGTTGTTCTCTAATCAAACATTTCTTGGAGGAAAAGCAAGATGCACCAATGAAAGAGAGAGATGCAGCAGGCAACTTGATACGATTTCTAACTACGAAATGCAACATATTTACTTATCCAATCTCTGGAAGATTTGACGTGGGTGGATTGCAATCTTATAAAGACTGCAACTCATATTTTACTAGTCTCAAATAATTACCATTACCATTACAATGTCCACATTATGTGTCTATGTTACTCATTTACGAACATAATCTCTGTTTTGTTAGACATTTATTGCAAAGCATAATTTTAGTACAAAATTATTGCAATCAAAAGCTATTTAGGTAAAGTTCCATTTCCATCATTAGATTAAAAAAGATTAGGTGACAACGAGTCTTGCCGTCAATTCGTTGAGTATAAATCAATTTGCTATCAGCTCGCTTCACTGCTTTAAATGTTACTGTCAAACAAGTGTTTGGAATCTTTTTCACCCGGCAACTCGATTATGAAAATCAGGCTGAATGGTTACACTTATTCGCCCTTCTCTACTACTTCACATACCGGTAGTCGCCAATTGACAATCCTTATACTATGTTTTATGTGAGAGAGTCTGTCAGGTGTCTACTTCTTGATAATATCAAGAAGCCTATGTCAGCAGTGTTCATACTTCATGTCATATATAGATCCTAGACCTACCCAGTTTTATTTATGTTATTAATTGACCTATCATTACCATCTACACAATCCTATGCACAATGCACAGCTCAACCACCTCCTAATTTTTGTAGTGTTCACAGAATATATTATAATAGTCCCGGTTGGCGAGTACCCTATAATGTCGTCCTCTAGAGACGCAGCTGTTCACCTTCCATTGAACAAAATCAAAACTATTATGAAGAGTTCTCCAGATGTTGAAAGTATAGGAGTAGACGCAGTATTCTGCATGTCGAAGGCAGCAGTAAGCGATCTTAACTGCATAATATTTATGCACATCGCAGTTTTGGCGCTGAATTCATACATTGCGCACATATTTTTGACAGGAACTTTTCGTGACGTATTTGACTGCGCAAGCATTCTATAAGGGTGATAGCAATGGAAAGAGTATAGAATATTGCAACTTGGCCAACATTGTCAATAACGATGAAGATGATGTTTTTGGCTTTCTTCAAGGTGAATATCACAAATTGTTTTTCTCAACTGTTCGATGTCTCTATAACGTTGCAATGTTCGTGGATTTAGAAATTGTGCCGAGAAAGATTACAATGAAGGAATATGAATTAATGATGCAAAATATGGAGAGTGGCGATTGATCGAAGTTGAATTTCCACATATTTTTGACGGGCATCCTGCATGTGTTCTGTGGGTATTCAACGACCCCATGTTGAAAACTCAACCCGCAGACATACCGTATGGACCAGAGAGCAGAAGCCTGTAGTCTTATGCAAATCACCAGCTGATGCATGGCAGGGGAAAGCTCTAACAAAAAATACTGTCATGCCTGTTGTTACTTGGTAAAGCCGTTCATTGTCATGTGAGACATAATATCATAGACATCTTGTGAGCCAATTCAACAAATCAAAAATATCTATGTTTGCTGCCATTTGAAGCAACTTGGAAATTCCGGCGAACTACAGGCCTGCTGGGTGATTGGATTCAGCTGAGATAGCCAACTGAGTCGGTTTCAAAAGGGTTCTGTGTCATAACACAGGCCAGCAGTTTCACATTTGATGGTTCAGATGCAAGTATTTCAAAACCTGGATCATTGACGCACAAATGCTTTCTTGATTCCAAGCATGCCTAGCAGCGAGATCTCTGAATCTAAATCTACACTTTCTGAAGAACATCATTATTGTATGTTATAATTGTTTCCCGTGCCAGTGCAACTGGCTATAGTCAAACTAAATCTGTGATCTTGTCAGGCAAAAGTACCGCTATACGAAACAATTCAACTGCATTTCGTTTAGAAAGGCACCATATACAAGATCTTTAGAGAAAGATTGTCATAACCTAATACATGGAGGATGGAGCGACAAGCAACTGATTTGATGGAGCAGGAGAGACCTAAATATCTCCTAGAAAATATATGATGTAGAAGATCTTCCCGGTTCAGCTACATTCATGTCTCGTTGGTGGTAACTATCATCACAATTCATCATCCCATTTGAAATCGCTTAGGTCAATATCATCTTCTTCAGGAAGCTGCATAGAACACCATCATAAGATTAGAATGCCTGATTGAGCCAGCTACGTACCATAATAACAAAAGTCATGCTTAATCGACAGCGTAATTCCACCCATTATTTAATATGACATTACCTGTCCGTCCTTGCCATCCCAAGGTTCGGTGTCTACGATTTCTGGCAGCTTCTCATCTTTCAAGCTATGTGAATTTCTACCCGCTCTACCGAAGGAAATTCCGTTCAAGAAGGATTCGACGCCTTCTTCACTAAAAGGGCCAGTCAGCACAGTGTACATCATCTTTTTCTCCACTATGACCGCCATAGCCTGCAAGACGAGCATTTCGTTGTTAGTGAATCGAAGACAATACGCAGCCAGGTGCATTGCAGATTGCTTACAGGAAAACCGGCGCCTCCAACACCGATGGCTTCCTCAAGTTGCTTTTGTTTTCCTGCTTCTGCCCACATCCACCCCCAGACTTTCTTCTTGAATTTTTCCCCCATTTTTGCAAGTAATCCAAGGAGTTCATTTCTCCCTTGTGCGCCTGGATGATTCACATGGCTATTAAACACCTTCACCTACCATACTTGAAATGCAAACACAGAACCTGTATCAAGGACGTCAGGCAAGAAAGATATGACACACAGCTGCTTCCCAATGCAGTTATCTTCTTGCGTTTTAGCAGAGATTATCTCCTCAATCTATAGACAATAATACTTCATGTTTAGACTAGAGTATGCCTGATTGCAACGGCCAACATCCACACATGAAATCAATTTTACACACCGTGGGTGGATCTAAATTTTCTTCATAAAGTTCCATTGCAGCAGCGACAATCGAGGTCTTCTCTCTTCCTCCTTGATAGTCTTCTGGACTATGTTTGGCCCCTTTTCTAAAGACCTTGATCGTTGGATAACCACGAATCTAATAGAAATCCTATTTGGTTAGTCTGCGTTATTTATTGATTACAACAAATGCCTTACGTACTCCATATTTACTAGCTATAGTCTGGTGTACTGTTGCATCCAATGCTCCAAGCTTGACAGCATCACCAGCTTGAGACTTTACATCGGCAGCAGCAGCTCTCCATTCCGGTTCTAATCTGAAATAGATGTCAGTGTTACAATCGATACAAGGTAGGCCTATCAGAGTAAACTCATCACCTTTTGCAATGGCCGCACCACGGAGCAAAAAATTCGACTAGCCATGGTTCATCACTATCTAACACTAGTTCTTGGAAATTTGCATCAGTCAACTCTACAACATGATTTTCCCCGCTTCCACCACCGCTGCTGTTATCATCCTAAACCGAACGGTACCAAGTTGAAAAAGATACAGACACAAGTTGTTTCTGTTGGATGCCTATATCGAGAAATCATTATATTTGGTCTGACGAGAACACTAGTAGTCTTCGGAGATTGTGAAGTTATTGAATGGAGTAACAAGGCTCAAGCCTACTCAAAACTCACAGAATTATCACTTGAGCCACCAGTTTCACGGTCTTTAATCATCTGTCGGAGTTCTTTGAAAGCAAATTCAACAATAGACGTGGAAGATCTTGCCCCTGAGAAAATAAATAT
The DNA here is from genome assembly GCA_030412335.1 of Botrylloides violaceus. Classification (NCBI taxonomy): domain Eukaryota; kingdom Metazoa; phylum Chordata; class Ascidiacea; order Stolidobranchia; family Styelidae; genus Botrylloides; species Botrylloides violaceus. The sequence goes on from JASFYC010000763.1 coordinate 918,827, forward strand.
TAGTGTTACATGACTGAGCACCCATGCAATAGCGTCTAGTAGTAAAACTAGACATGATATAAACTGCAAGACGGTTACTCACCGTTGTAATCCTTGGGTTTATTTTTGTTATATCCAAAAATTTTTATAGTAGGGAATCCTTGAATTCCGTATGGACCTCCTACAGACTGGTGAACTGTCATATCTACCGCTCCCACATTTGCAACACCCTACAAAATTGGCACATGCGTTTTTTCAAAGATATCAAAGTTCTAGAAATAAACATTCTAGTGTTCTACATCATGCGTATGATATACTTGATGGCATCATGCGGACCTCAGTACAAGGCCAACTACAACACAAGCATCCACTTGCCCACTATCGCCTTCACTAATAACATATTCAAGTCTTGTATGCATATATGATAATCCAAAACCCATGAATAGGCCTATAGCAATGACCAATGAGTGCATCACAGAGAATGAACACCAGCACTATTCTGATATACCAGTAAAAATACGGCCGGATTTCTTGTTGTTGCCAAGCGCCATGACAACTGGAATATCTGACTCTGACACATTGTATTTCTTTACAAGCTTTGCTCTTTTGTGATTGGATATATCAACAACGCCGAGGCTAACAGCACCCTTTCAAAAACGTGATTTGTATGTGACAGTTTGTACACGTTGAATCATTGATAAATCCACATAGCCCTGCAGAGTGTGAACTCACTCTCGCCCCCAGCAGTTATGAAAATTTGAAATTCATAAAAATTTCTTCAAGGCTTAGTCACCTTCAGCACTTGATACGTGATTGCAGCAGATTAAAGCATTGATTTCGCAGTTGTACCATTGCTGGAGGTAATATTTTTTGCGTGGGTGGATATGTCATGTAGTTCTACATCTACATATGCCCACCAGACATTTATTTGTGTGGGCCTACACATGAGCGGCATACAGGGGATGGAATCTCTTTTTAAGTTGATTCCTGGTACAGAATTATCCAAAATTTTGGGTGTCAGACGTCTGGCACCACCAAAAATTGTTGCCCCAGTCATATACGTAAGTACAGTACAACGTACAAAAAAAATGTCTATATACCTTGAGCTGAGTGGCTGCTTTTTTCCATTCTGGAGCTAGTGATTTGCAGTGCCCACACCATGGTGCATAAAATTCAACCAGCCACAATTCGTCACTATCGAGGACTTTTGAGCGAAAGTTTGAGGCCGTAAGTTCTACAACATCGTCTGTGCTGCTATACAAAGCACTTGCTCGCTCTACCGCCACCAAAAATATCGCCACTGCAAATATATGGAACAGATGTAAGAGGATCACTGTCATCCGGTAATAGTATAGATCTCTAATGTAACTAACCGAAAAGTCTCATGTTGCTTCGACGCAGGAGTCCCGAAACAACTGACGGAGTACGAGGTTGTAAAACTTTTCCCTCTTACAAAAAGGTACAGTACCTACTGCAAACTGCAAATCTAAACTTCCAATTTAATACCAGTTAATGCAAGAGAAACGTTTATATAATGACCTTTCACCACTCCATCAATAGACTGCAAAATGTACTAACGTGCAGTCACTGCAAAAGCAAACTGCATCAGCGAATGTTTAGTCGTTTGAGAAGTATTGATGTTACGCTTGGATGCCATTTCGGAAGAGTCCGCTTGGCGATACCTGATTGGATCAAAATGCAATCCCCGCCTATAAAAAGCCGTTCACACGTGTCAAGCATAGCGACATCGATGGATCAGGAAGCAGTCAGCATCATCACCTACAAACGCCCAATCCCAGCCCTTGGCTTTTGATCTGATTGTAGTGTGGATGAGTAGGCCTATTAGCACAAACATACAATATTGTAGTCGGATCTCTCTCTCTTCTCAAAGGTTTTATGAAATTGAGTTGCCCAAAATAAATCAGCATATCGACTTTTACTCTTCAAGATCAGGGGTATAAGCTTTCGAGAACTGGACTACCTCTGAGTAGGTTAGTTATTTATACTCTGAGGTACCTAATCGAACTGTGGTCAGTCCACTTAGTAGCCTACGGCGAGACTATTGTCTGCCAAGTGCCAACGCGTCCAGTCCTTCGTACATCGGGAGGCACGCGACAGTGACATCTAGTGATTCAAGAAGAATACTACCAGTCTCACTAGAATCCCAACAATTCGGAATTCGCCTGCAGCTTGTCAAATGGGTCGTACTCGTCAGCATGATTGAGATGGTCAATGGGACAAGCCCACTTTGCCTCCTCCAGAAGACTGACGCTAGCACAGTGATCGAGATACTTGCTATCCCTGTCAGACGCGGATCGAAAATTTCCGGGATGAGAGGGTTCTCTCCATCGCCAAAAATATCAAGTCTCCATTTCTTGAATCGATTCTTCCGAATGTTTGCCTTTGTCAGCTCCGGCTTCTCGTTAAATATTACTTTTCTTTCATGCTTCAATTCGGCGTACTTCGAGCCACGCAACCACTTTTCCGATGATTTCGACGTCAAAATATCGAACTATGGTATTTATGTCTGCTAACTTGGTATGTCTCTTGTAGCGAGTAATAATAAAATGTGCCTCGACACCGTCGGTCCTGTAACATTTTGTTGGAAGCGTAAGCCAATTACGAATAACCGCTTCCACACCCCCGTGACAACACAACCCTGATCGAGACCCACTTTACTCAACCGAGTCGATTCAATAACTGGCGCTGCAGGACCGGTACGTCAGGTCGCCGGCTTCAACCTTTAGTAATGTAACACAAACAAATCCCAGACACTAAACCTGGTTTCTAGGAGCAACTCTGCACCTGCAAATGCTTCATATCTTTAGTCAAGGCTAATTTTCTGAACACTGACATAACCACATGTGTGCTGCCTCATTGCATACAACGCGAAAGGAAACAGAACGGTAGTACTATAGCAAGTTTATTGAATGGACAAATTTTACTACTGTTCGCTTGCAGCCGGCATACTTCTGATGATGTCACTATCACCTGTAACAAAGGGGATAGTATCAATAATATATTGAACCTTTACTTGGATACGGACATCGGCTTGATGACAAATATATATTTGTATGCAAGTCTAAAACCTACAATGTACAGGCATCCATTGCAGGAAGTCTTACTTGCAAAGTTACTATTGCTCCACTTCAACCAGCTAACCGACATAAGACAATTAGCCAGGAATCTCTAAGCGAGCAAGTCTGTCAATGCACCATTCTGGACAGGGGACAAGTGTCTTCATGTCCACATGATACTAAGCAAGTGGATACATTATCAGTGCCACCTGAAATCCCACTGCAGCTATTATATTATGCCAGCATTAGAGGAAATCATCCAATCTACTGATCATCACAATGTGGACCATAGAACGATGTTCAAAGGTACATTGTGTCAACTAAGATTGCCCAAATTTGTGGTAACCTACTGTTACTGAAAATCACTACTGGCATTGAGCAAGGTCTACACCATACAGAAGGACAGGGTTCTTGGTGGGTTCAATTAAATTCGAAAACAATTCAGCATGGTCAAAATGATAATATTTCTACTCACCTGGATCAGTGATTGCAAGGGTACACACACGGAAGTACTTGCCACATGCTGTGCCAAGTTCGATGTTGTTTCCACTGTAGTGGTGAACTCCTGTTTTGGCCAACATGGCGTAGTACTCAATCTCAGACTTCCTGAAGAGCACAATCTACAGTCAGCAACTCACTGTAGTCAATTTGCTAGGAAATTTATACTACAGCATGCATTATAAGTTAATGTGTAGCAGAAAATGTCGTGCAATCCCCACTGATCATGACACAGGACAGGCCATGAAGTAGTGAAGACTACACAATAATAATATTCCTCAGTTTCTTACCGGACCAAAACAACCATCTGGGCCGGCCTTATTCTTCGAGGAAGCATTTTGAAACAGCAAGAAACATCGGTTTTTAAACAATGACCAACCACATAGTATTTATTATATGTGCCAAGCTAAGCCGTATTTATATATATATGTATGTATTTTGTTTAATTACGAAGCATTATCACCAGAAACCAAACGTAATTGTCTATGTTACTAGCAGCAGTATATATGCTAGCAACAGACTGCATTTCACGGCAGATATCTGTAAGAACTTGTGCGCGCAATAATTGCTGCCTGCTGGCACCGGTGCCTATTTTGGGCTTTGTTTGATCTACAATGGGTAGACAGACTGCTCAAACCACGCATTTCCAGCCTGCACTCCAAAAATACAGGAGCAACACGTGTAACATCAATTCGAAAAAATCTCACATGCTTATCTGACACGAAATGCAGATTAGGAGCTACCCAAACTTAGTCAAGGCTCTGCTCGCTCCCTCCCTCTGTGTCAACTTATACTATAGTATTTCTCTACAAGCCATATCATAACCTTATCATCAACTCTTTAAATTTACAAAGTCCGCAAGGCTTTGTAAGGCAAGGTTTAGTATACAGTACATTGCCAGAATTTATACAATATCCGCAGTCTAATGCTCGGTATCAGAAATTTACATGGTCTGCGACCCTATACAACCATTTAGTGCCACCCTGTCCGTTTGTGCAATGTGCCACACAAGAGAATGAAAATATGGAGAAGAATTACATGCACAGTATATAATAGTGAAAATAAATATACCGATATAGCTGGGTATATACCTGAGAGCAGGGCAATTCGATGCAAGAATAATCAGTTTTGCCTTTCCTTGTCTTAAATTCTTCAGAGTTTGTCGGTAACCAAGGTTATACTTGCCACTCTTCATGACAAGTTGCAACCTGGAATTTATGTTTTCCAACGCCTTTTTCTAAAATTAGGATTCGAAGTGAGCCGAGAATCGATTCTCAATATCAAAACTGCACTGTCGAAAACGTACTAAGCTAGGAACTACACGTGATATTTTTTAGGTCACACTCTACTGTGATGTCAGTATATCAATATCTTACCTGTTTTTTGGACGCAACCATCTTGGCTCTTTTTGATAGAGCTCCCTGCAATTTTAATAACAACTCTATTACTCACCCGACGAACATGCCGAACCTAAACATATTAATATCAGCAATTAAACGCACCTGATTTCAATGGACGTCCCGCTCGCCAACAGCCGAGAAGAAGAAAGACCGAATCGTGGTCTGCCGTGTGTGTCAAGGGTCATTAGTTAAACGGCTGACTGAATAAGTCAGAAGTTCTTTCTCAGTGGTGAATGAAAAATATTGGAGCCGATGGCGGACGATTCAAATAGTAATAAATATAATAAGTCACCACAGATACATTCAATACATACATTCTATGCCACTATTGCAGACTTGACACTTATGAATTAGGCAATCTCCTTCATTTTCGACATGTAGCGAGTAATGCAACAGGGGCAGTAACCCAGTTGAGGCACGTGGCACGTGCCTCAGACGTGCCTCACATCGAGGCACGTTTGAGGCACGTGCCTCAGACGTGCCTCATAACGGGGCACGTTTGAGGCACGTGCCTCAGACGTGCCACTAGTAGCCCTTTAACCGAGGCACGTCTGAGGCACGTCTGATGTACTTGCATATGCGTAGTAGCTGTTGAGCCGAGGCACGTTTGAGGCACGTCTTGTACAGTTGCATATATGCATAGGCAGAGTTGTCTCCTGCTGTAAAGCTGTGTGATTGTTTGGGTGGTGTAGGATGTAGTTGCATATGCGTAGTAGCTGTTGAGCCGAGGCACGTTTGAGGCACGTCTTGTACAGTTGCATATATGCATAGGCAGAGTTGTCTCCTGCTGTAAAGCTGTGTGATTGTTTGGGTGGTGTAGGATGTAGCTGCATATGCGTAGTAGCTGTTGAGCCGAGGCACGTCTTGTACAGTTGCATATATGCATAGACAGAGTTGTCTCCTGCTGTAAAGCTTTGTGATTGTCTGGGTGGTGTAGGATGTAGTTGCATATGCGTAGTAGCCGTTGAGCCGGGGCACGTCTTTTACAGTTGCATATATGCATAGTCAGAGTCCTGCTGTAAAACTGTGTGATTGTCTGGGTGGTGTAGGATGTAAACAGTAAGGTTGGAGGTTAGGGTTACCTTCAGTTGGACAATACCGTTTGTTATACAACGTTTTGTTCAAGTCTATATTGACTTTTGGTGCTAAATCATTGAATCGCATCTTTTACAGTAGATAAGATATGATGGAATCCAAATTATCTGTGACTTTTAATGCTAAGACAGACAACACAGTCAATTAGCTTATAAATGCAACCTAATTGGTGATGCTTTTGCACTTCAGGATCAATATAGTTCCTGCTCACGATGCACCCATCTGGAGAAGCTGCAGAACCCTGCCATTCGATAAAAAGAGCGTATTTTCATGCAGGCATTGCCTACCGGACTTGCAATCTGGATGTGATTTGTTTTATTTAATTAACATGGAATGTCAACTTTTTTTATATTAAATGAAAAAAATGCAATCTGGAGCTTTGCAAAGTTTGTGGTGATGACTCGGGTAGGATATCCACCTTGTATTTTGTGTTCATGACCCCACCCAACATACGTGCTTGATTATGATGCGATGTATTTACAACAGAACAGTGTTACCTGGTGCATTGGCCATAACTATTATGTGTGTGGAGGACACATGAAATCCCATACGCTCTCGCCGCTATGAACAACAGTAACAGTATCGGTCCCACACAGTCAACCGATGGGATTCTGCTGGAGCACTACAGCTCAAGGTAGCAGTCGCACCGCTTTGCAGTTTTACCTAATGCCCATGCACCACTGACAAATAAAATCAACTGTAAGAAACCATTTAGCAACACCAACAACATTTATTAATCACAAGCGACAGGATGTAAACTTCCCTCGCGGAAATTCTAATTAGAACGAAATTATGACAATCTATCAACACACTTTTCCACATTTTTTTGACATCTCACTGTGCTGCTGCGGCTGTCAACAAAAACACTGCGTTAGAGGAGTATTATGTTGTGAGAATTTTAATTCTCAATAAACCGAGCCTGGACAAGAAATCTAGTGAATCGTCTCTACGATGTTTATTGATTGTCCACCACTGGCTCTGTTATCTTGTTGAGTCGAAGGACAAATTTTCATACCAGACCAGAAGAGTTTAGATTACTTTGTCATGGTCACTACATGGCACTGAACTCCAGGCTTAAAAAAGTCCCTGCCTTGGCCACAGACACATCGAATACACAACACTTGTTGTAAAACGTGGTTTAATAAGTAATAATAGTTTAAAACTAGTCAAAGGGGATAATCCCGACTACAGCACTGAAATTAAAGAAGATATAAACTCTAGCCTAATAGCCATGCTCCTTCAGAGCACATTAGCAGTTTGTGAATCCCCAAGTCGCCTGTCAATCAATGTATTCGCTGTAGTGAGTAATCCTGCGGAGTTTGGATATATCAGCTTACTCAACATAGATAGCAGAAGTTGTGATCAGCAAAAAAATGAACAGACAGGATTCCAAAGAAGCTTCGACAGCCTGTTAGTCCCCAACATTCTTCAACGCCTTTAATACCTGAATGAATGGGATCCGATTGATAAGCAATGTGAAATTCATAGATTAAAACTTATATGTTGCCACAGCCTACACCAGGGTTTGCAGCAATTTTGCCTCAAAATCGAAAATCTTTTGCTTCTTTTTTGAATAGTCATCCGGAAGGTCCCAATAAATTTGCTCATAGAACAAAGAAAAGAATTGATACTTTTGGTATAGGCATACATTACAGGTCAGTCATCATCTCATGACAAATCCACTTGTTCTACTTCTCAACCTTCAGAACTGGCACCTGTGAAAGTATTCACTTCATTGAGACCATAATGCCAAAGACCCTTGTTGCATATGTGTAGTTGCTCACCTACCTTTGATTGGGAACTTCTTTTGCTAACGAGCTCCTCAACAGTCACCATGGACTGCAGTTCATCCAACTTTCACTTCGTGCACTTTCAATAAACCTAAACGATATAAGAATAATGACACAAATGGAATGGGCTGTAATGAAGAGATGTCATAAAGCCCTTACAACAGTTTGTGGCACGTGCCTCGATGTGTTTCTTGGAAGATTATTCCAGACAATTGTCAAACATTTTTTAAATATATATATACTGTAGTACCGGTAGTAGTATATATATCCGCTTCGACTTTCCTCAATTCTTGTCATTACACCAACTGACAATATCGGACAGTTTTAAAGAGATGAGGTGAAAATAGTGACAGCACCGGTATATCTGCTTTGCTTTGCACTTTCAACTTCATTGTTGTCTGTCTTTACATTAAAAGTCGCAGATTAATTGGATTCCATCAAAAACGTGAACAAACGGTAGGCTATTGTCCAACCCTAACCTCCAACATTACTGTTTCCATCCTACACCACCCAAACAATCACTCAGCTTTACAGCAGGAGACAACTCTGCCTATGCATATATGCAACTGTACAAGACGTGCCTCAAACGTGCCTCGGCTCAACAGCTACTACGCATATGCAAGTACACCAGACGTGCCTCAGACGTGCCTCGGTTAAAGGGCTACTAGTGGCACGTCTGAGGCACGTGCCTCAAACGTGCCCCGTTATGAGGCACGTCTGAGGCACGTGCCTCAATTGGGTTATTGACTGCAATTATACATGCATGCAATTATACATGCATGCAATTATACATTATACATCGACTTTTGTAGGCATGAATCCAGCCAGATTTTTTCGAGGGGGATGGGTGGGAGGAATGATGACAGTATAGAGAGTCTTCGGAGACTCTCTATAATGACAGCTTAGAAAGTAATTTGCTATGATGTCAGAGCCGGCAGAGTTCGATTCGGTACGATTACATCTCCGCTAGTGGACGTATGTGGTGTAGCAAAATTGTAGGTAAACAGCTATGCAAACACCACGGAACATGGGAAGGATGTCTGAATACAGTACGGTCAGTACGGTGTGTAGCGCGTGTGTAGGCTGCGTAGGTTGTATAGGCCTGCAGCCTATACATAAGACTGTGCAAGGGTTTGTTAGGCAGACATGGCGATTGCGTGATATAGTAGGCTATAGGCTAGTAAATCTCAATTAATATCACCCTAGCATAAATGAAAGTTCACGGCTTTATATATATATATATATTCTCTAGATAGAAGAGAATGCGTGTCAGCGAATTTGAAGTCTCCGTGTTATCGTAAAGCCATCTCAACGTCAAATCATTAAAATTTGATTCCATCACGCAGTATGCCCCTACTCATTGAGGTTTTGAGAGAGTTTGTCTAAATAACGCACAAAGAGTTAAAAGAGATAACAGCCTGATTATGCAATATACTCAACCCAAGTCTAAATCAGCGCTCTCCGGTTTTGCCATACAGATTTCATATAATGTTACGCAGCCATCTTATTCATGACTGCTCGCGCCTTGCCGGAAATTAGTAAGTGTTTCAACCTACGCACGCATCAAAACATAGTGCTCCAGCTCTCACTTACGTATATTGACCAACAGCCTAATAACGATACCGTAGCTAAGCACTAAGCACTAAGCAGGCCATCCGAAAGTAAAAACACACGCTAAAGGTAGGGAGCGCTGTTGATCTATCTTATAATCAGCATATAATGACCACAATGTTATTCGTACCCAGGTAAATGCCACAACCACGGCAAACTTAATCTAAAAATCGCCTCGGTAGAAGCTGAACCAAGTCTCATTCTCATGCACGCAAAATCGTGCTGGTACCGATTTCGTCATTCCATAGGCTTAGGCTTCGCAGACGGACAAGCCTTATCGTGTAGGAAAATTGTGCGCCCCAGAGATAAACTTACTGAGAATTCCGCATTGCAGCAACTCGCATAAACCTGAAAATTCGTACTACAAGGCGTTGTGAATTCAAGTAGAGACGCAGCCAGCCACGAAAAATGGGGGGTGTTCCAATTGATGTCACAAGTAAAAAAGAAGCAATTTTCGTGAACATCGTTTTTTCAACGGATAGTTCTACTCTGCTCACAGGGAACCATGGGCTCGCCGGAAACCACGTGCCTACGAGGAGCAGTGTGTTACGTTTCCTAGTCCCGGGTTACGTCCTCAGATGCAGTCACCAGACACATACTTACACGAATGTATTATCAGAATTAAGATACACGGCAGCGGATTTTTAAAAAGAACCGATTACTCAGGAAAGTAGAAGCCATGGCTGACGATGATACTGAGTCTGAAGCTGGTACCGGTCCTGTACGCCAAATGAATGCCTATCGCCGTCCTCAACCACCTCTGCCTCTAGTTATAGACTCCAACCTTTCTTACAACTGCAAATATTTAGGAAGAACTTCTTGTCCAAATTAATTTATAGAATAAGTTACCACAGATTTATCGTCCCTTCACCTGATGAAGGAGCCTAGCTCCGAAAGCTTGTGAATTACAAGAAGAACTGGACTGGACGTTAAATCTGTGGTAACTTATTCTATCTATTATTTGGATAGCCACTGGTTCGCATAACAAACAATCTTGAGGAACTTGTAAGCACCTTGACAACTTGTTCCAATCAGGTTCACTACAGATTACACAGTAGCCTATATATCGATACCAGGAAGTAATTATTAAAATCCATTGTATATCTATACCTGCTGAGCAACACATGGTGCCATCGACGTCGCATAGTATGTAGAGTGTGAGTGTTTACGAAGGTGTTCTACCAAATCCTGAAAGATATTTATAACGAAGTGAAGTATATATGATGCATAAAGTCTGAATTGACCACAGTGCAACTGCACACAAACTAAGACCCCGGTAAACTTAGCATGAAATAAAATACAATCATATAAGCATTTAATCACAAATTTCATACCTTAGTTCCTCCGATGTATCCACCGGCAGCTCCAAAGCTTTTAGTGAAAGTTCCCATCATGATATCTACTTTTCATTCTACATGCTCGGTTTTCACACTAGATCCTACAACTCTATACAAAATGTGGGTGTGGAATTATTACTATATGGCAAGAATAAAATTGCCAGGTCACAGCCCGTCTCAAATGTTAGTAAATGTGGAAAGTCACAGTCAGAAGATCACCCGGCATAAAAAAAAAAACCATTACGAATTCAGTCCAATCTGCAGTGGCCACTCAATAATGGAAGTGTTGAAGGAGTAAGCAAATTTTATTTCAGTCTGGAAGACGGGATTACGTGACAAGGTACAATTCAATTTCTAGCGTTACAGGCAGGCCTATCTTGTGGATATCGACGCTCTTTACCTGTAAACTCCTTCAACGATAATCAATATCTTTTTCCAGGGTCTACGAGTACGTGGCTGCCCAGCTACAATCGCCTCTCGAAACTTTTTCTCTAAGTCTTCAATATTGGTATGCTTGAACACCCTTGTAGTAGCACCAGACAATCTGTAACAAAAAGTATCGAATCAATAAAATGTATTCAAATTATAATAGTTGTCAATATAATACTAATAATTACCCGGCATCCGAGGACTAGCGAAGCATGGTTAAGTTCATCGCTGAGAATAAGGCATCCTTTGTTGACAAGACAAGGGATGTACATAGAATTAGTAGCGAAGCCCATTCCAAAGCAGAGGCATGAATCCACTCCAATATAATCAGCGACGGCTTCTTCCAACTTCTCATGAAAATCCAAATTCCCTGCAGCAAACCAAAAGTTAGTTTAGATTACATCAAGAATAATAGATGTTCTGCTATCGACTAGAGTAATGGTACTCAACCCCCGGTCCAAGAAAAATATTCATCGGTTCGCTGATAGCATGGGTACGGTATTTCAAGAGCAAATATCTCATTAATCTAAACTTGTAAATATATTGCAGTTTGCTTTTGCATGAATATAAAGATGTTCCACCAAAACAGCATTGCTTGTGCCGGTATTCACAGGGGCGTGAAAATGTGGCGACAGGCTATACGCAAGGGGACTTACAAATTGTGTAATATTCAGCCATACCGATGTGTGCGGATTGACTACATATGGCCTAGACCACTTAGGAGCACCCACACTCCATGTCAATCACATGACGCGTGGTCGCCAGCGCATCAGCATGCTGCATTCTGTAGGAGCGACATTCTTTTCTTTTCAGTTTCATCATTTATTGCGATTAACATACTTATCAATAAATGCATTATTGTACATGATAAAACTTGATACAACTGGATGAACATGGCACACGTGAAGCTATCGTGCCCATTCCCGGGATGTACGTACGACACTGGAAACGACAACGAAGCTTCCGCTGCCGCTGCCCTTCTCAACGCTCACGCTATGTTCCATCAACAACCAAAGCTTAGTCACACGATTTCGGCAGAGGCCGGAAAGCAAAAGCCGCCAGGTATGGAACGCCCGCGTATTTCATTTGATTCCACCGCCGAAGGTTGGCAGGTCTTCCTGAGAAAGTGGCAAATCTTCAAACGTTGTACCGAGATTCCAGACAATCAACTCACGGGCCATCTCTGGCAATGTTGCGAGAGCTCATTGGCGGATGCCTTGTTACAGCAGGTCGATGACCCTACAGTAATAACTGAACAAGCGCTTCTCCGCGAAATTAAAGCCTTAGCTGTCATACATGTTGCCGCGAGTGTCCGGAAAGCCAATCTGTTATCTTCGCGTCAGGAACCCGGCCAACCCATCAGAGCGTTCGCCGCAGACGTCACTGGTACAGCTCGAATCTGTTCATTCACGGCGACTTGCACCAAGGCCGGATGCGACCAGCAGATTGATTACACAAATGATATTGTAAAGCATATTCTCATTTCTGGGATTGCCAATGAGGCCATTCGCCGGGACATCCTGAGTGTGGTAGATCTGGATAAAAAATCACTGGAGGAAACCATATCGCTAATTGAGAGCAAGGAGATGGTTGCTCGGGTACTTCCCCACAACCCTGCGTTGTACGGTGCCGCCGCCGCTGCTTCTTCTTCGACGTCTTCTGCTGGTACCCGTGATGCACCTATGGAGGCCAAGCTATCCATTGTCACTCAATGCAAGACTTGCGGTAAGAGCATGAAACGCTTCAAACTTTTTACATCGAAGAGATCTAAACGGGATACTCTCAAAGAGTTCAGCCAGTGCATCTCCTGCTGGAGGTCTTCTGTCTCTCGTCTAGAGCAAGATCCATCATCTACAGCCAATGTTGGTTCGGTATCACAGTCGGTCCGACAATTCCCAACGACTGCTTTTGACGAGCCTTCGGTGAAGCGTGACAGCATCCTGCTGGATTACTACATCTTCGATGGGACCTCCGGATGGTCGAAGCAATCTTCCAAGGCACAACCGACTGTGCGCCTTACGGTCTCGACCAACCGGGCCGATTACAATCATTTTAATTTGCCTCACCCGATTGTACAGCACAAATCCATTCATGCGATTGCTGACACGGGCGCTCAATCATCGTTGATGGGTGTGAGAGTTCTCCACCAATGTGGATTGCAAGAATCCTGCCTCTTGCCGGTCAAAAAACATATGTCTGCTGCCAATGAAGAGGACATCAATATCATAGGCGCGATCTTCCTCCGCCTATCGGGTCTCACCCGACTTGGTCGCAGCAAAGAAACAGCTGAAATGGTTTATGTCACGGACTCTACTCACCTCTTTTATTTGAGCCGCCATGCTATGGAACAACTCGGAATAATCGGGCGGGATTTCCCACAAATTGGCGCGGCAGCCATCTCTGCGAGGCAGACTTTGCCAATCACCTCAAGGCTGTGTGACTGCCCACCACGAGGGCCCCCTCCTCCACGCCCGCCTAAACTCCCATTCGTACCATGTGAGGAAAATAATGGGAAGATGAAACAGTGGCTTCTGGACAGATTTGCGTCATCTACGTTCAATAAGTGCAAACATCAACTGCTCCCACAGATGACTGGGCCACCCATTGCAATTCACATCCAACCGGGGACAAAGCCTGTTGCGGTGCACACTCCCGCAACCGTTCCGTTACATTGGCGTGAGGAGGTTAAAAAGCAATTAGATGCGGATGTGAAACTCGGTGTCATTGAAAAGGTGGAGCCTGGCACACCAACTACATGGTGCCATCGCGCTATCTGGGTGCGCAAAGCAGACGGGACTCCGCGGCGTGTGGTTGATCTACAGCCTCTAAATCGCCACTGCTCTCGAGAAACTCACCATACGATACCGCCATTCAAGCAAGCTCGGTCTATTCCTCCTAATACCTACCGATCGGTCACAGACGCATGGAATGGATATCACTCTGTTCCGGTTCGTGAGGGTGATCGTGACTTGCTCACCTTCATCACAGAATTTGGGAGATACAGGTATCGTGTAGCACCTCAAGGGTATGTTGCCAGTGGTGATGGGTACACCCATCGTTACGATCGGATCATCGCGGATATCCCGAGAAAGACTAAATGTGTCGATGACGCTGTTCTTTGGGACGATACTCTCGCCGATCATTGGTGGAGAATGCTCGATTACCTGGAACTCATGGGCAAGGAGGGCATTATCCTAAATCCTTCCAAATTTCAGTTTGCTTCAAAGCGCATTGCATTTGCTGGGTTTGATATCACGTCTGACGATGTCAGACCCCTACCTAAGTACATGGACGCCATCACTTCCTTTCCACGACCGCGAAACATTGGCGATATTCGAGCATGGTTTGGTCTGGTGTTGAAATCCTGTTGCACACACCACGTTTATTCCACCATTCAACAAAAGCGAGCTAGTGAGTAGACAGAACGCATTTAACCGCACACCGCATTCAACATAAAGAGAAAAAGGTAGTCACGTGACATCGACGTGTTACCACATGATTAGTGCACACAACACACAAGTAATAATCACAACAGATTTACGATCACATTTACAACACTCCCGCTTGATCGTAATTCTACACTAGTCCCAACTTAATCCTAAGGTTATCAAAGCGAGGTCTTGGGAGAGCCTTGGTTAATATGTCGGCCAACATATGGTCTGTGGGGCAATATTTCAAATCGATTACATTCTTTAATACGGCATCCCGAACAAAATGATGCCGTATGTCAATATGTTTGGTTCTACTATGGGAAACGGGGTTTTTAGCGATAGCCAAGGTACCTTGGTTGTCTTCCCATAACAGAGTGGGACAATTCTCTGGATAATGCATTTCGGTAAGCAGCCTTCTCAGCCACATAATCTCCTGAGTGGCAGAGCTAACAGCTACGTATTCGGCCTCTGCAGTAGAGAGGGCAACCACGGATTTCTTTTTGCTTAGCCAGCTAATAGGGGCCCCTGATAAAAAGAAAAGGTTTCCTGTAGTGGAGCGTCGATCATCATGATCTCCAGCCCAATCAGCATCAGAGTAACATTCAAGTCCTCTTCCGGACTTCTCGAATTTTAGCTTCAAGGTCATGGTGTACTTGAGATATTTAAGGATCCTCTTGGCAGCAGTTAAATGGGATTCATTAGGGCAAGAACAAAATTTTGAGAGAAAACTTACTGCAAAGGCTATGTCAATACGGGTAGCCATTGCTGCGTATAGCAAGCTACCCACGATTGATTGAAATTGCACAATATCAACTGAATCATAATTTGAACCATCATTTTTTGTTAATTTTACATTTGTATCACAAGGGGTGGCAAACATTTTGGCGTCGCTAAGTCCATACTTTTCTAACATCATACGAATATACTGATGTTGATGCAAATACATACAATTGTTGGACGGGTCTTGCTCAACACTGACACCCAAGCAATAGTGCAATTCACCCATATCTGTCATTGAAAATCTGGAGGATAGACGGTCCTTTACTTCTGTCATTTGATTCGAGTTGGACGATGAGAGGATCAAGTCATCAACGTAAACGGCAATTAGGAATAACCCGCAATCAGTATTCCGAACATAAATACAATTATCAGCATCGCAACGAGTAAAACCTATTGACAGCAGGTAGTCATTGAGGACAATGTTCCAGCACCGCGGGGACTGCTTAAGGCCATACAAGGACTTGTTCAATTTGCACAGAAGGTTTTCACTTCCAAGCTGGATGTACCCAGGGGGTTGTTCCATGTAAATGTCTTCTTCAAGCACACCATTAAGAAAAGCCGTTTCGACATCCATTTGATGCACGATCATTTCCTTTTCAAGTGAGACAGCAAGAAGAGCACGGATCGATGCAAATCTAGCAACGGGTGAAAAAGTCTCATTGTAGTCGATGCCTGGCCGCTGAGTGAATCCTTTCGCCACAAGTCGTGCTTTGAACCTGTCGACTTCACCATCACTCTTGTGTTTCACCTTGAACACCCAACGACATCCAACAGCTTTCACTCCATCTGGTAGTTTTGCAAGTTTCCACGTATTGTTCTTAATCAATGAGGCATACTCTCTGTCGGTAGCTAATTTCCAGTCCGCGGCTTGACTTGATGCAATTGCTTCAGAAATGGAGTTAGGTTCCTTAACTTCTATTGCTGAGAGTACCGCGTGGTTGGTTTGGGCCATCACGTCTGCATATTCATCAATTCCAAACCTAACCGGCCGCTTGATGGTACGTCTAGGGCGGGATGCCTTTTCTGGTTGCTGTTGCTCCTGACCTCCTACCACATCATCCACGTTATCTCCCACTTGATCAATATCAAGGTTGCTTTCGAACTGAGAGTTAGGGTTTGGTGGGGTGTTACATACACTATTCTGATATTTGAAGGAAGATTCATCGAAGGCCACATCCCGTCGTATGACTATTTTCTTGGTTAGATCATCCAGGAGTCGATATCCTTTCGAATTGAGGCTGTAACCCACAAATCGGTATTTTTGAGTCTTCTTATCCAATTTCTTTCTATCGCTATCAAAGGATAAGGCATAAGCAATACAGCCGAAAACACGGAGGTGTTTCACGCTTGGCTTTGTCCCATACCATCTCTCATGTGGTGTCAGACTTCCAGGAATAGCTGATGTTGGCATTCTGTTTCGTGTGTATACAGTTGTGTAAAGGGCCTCTGCCCAGAAACTTTTTGGGAGTCCAGCATGATGAATCATGGCCCGAGCCGATTCTACCAGAGTTCGGTTCATTCTCTCCGCAACTCCATTTTGTTGTGGTGAGTTCGCAACAGTTAGTTGATGCTTTATGCCAAGATCTTGTAAATACTCTGTGAACTCGCACGACATGTACTCACCACCTCGATCAGTCCTCAGGACAGCAATGCGGCATCCCGTGATGTTTGTCACCATCTTCTCAAACTTCTTGAACATGTCCAGGGCCTCTGCCTTAGTTCTCATTGGGTACGTGCAGCACCATCTTGAATAATCATCAATAAAGGTAATGAAATACCTCTTTCTACCCATACTTTCAGTCGACATTGGACCACACACGTCGCTATGAACCAGCTGCAATATTCGAGTAGATGTAATCTTCCCAACCGGTTTAAAGGGTTTCCGATGCAAGTTACCTTCTGTACACCCAGTACAGAACGACAGTTTATTTCCTTTGAATGGTCTTATTCCGGTGACAAGGTCATTGTGTAGAGCCTGCTTCATCTGCTGCAAGTTCAAATGGCCCATCCTTTGATGCCAGAGGTTGATATCAGCAACACTACTTGCAACAGCGGCCTCTTCGGGGAACATCGACTTACATGTCAATTTATACAATTTCCCGTATATACAACCTGTGCCACACAATTTTCCAGCCTTGTTATAAATATGGCATTTATCGCGAATGAATCGAATCTCACCGCCAAATCGATTTGCTGATCTCACCGAGAACAAGTTATATGCTAGATCGGGTACATAGAGCACATCTTCCAACACGATAATGAAAGATTTTCTGCCGGAAACAAAGGTCTGTAGTCTCACGGTGCCAGATCCTTTTGCTTCCACCTTATGTCCATCACCCAGGCCAACTGCTTCAGGAACATCAAACATCTTGAAATGTGTGAGCAATCCTTGATCATTAGTCATGTGACGCGAGGCACCACTATCGATAATCCAAGGCGATTGAGCTGTATGGGTACCATCACTGCCAGCAGCAAATGTGTATTCACCACTGGACTCATCAGTATCAACATGTTCCTCAACCGTCTTAGCCCTATGTTTCGGTGACTTTTGTACGACTTCATTCCGCATAGGACACTCACTACGAATGTGTCCATGCTGTTTGCATAAGTAACATTTCTTCCTTGATACCATTGCAGAATCCTCAAGGTCATTACTAGACTTGAACCTTCGTATGTTTCCTCGTAATTTTTCTTCCTCGTTCAAGATAGCTCTTTGTACGAATCCGAGGCTCAACCCTTGATCACTGCGTGTTTCCAGTGCTGTTACGAGAGTCGCATAGGATTGAGGTAAGCTACCCAGTAATGTCGTAACTTGGTCTTCCTCGCCCACTGGTGCTCCAAGTGCGGCTAACTTATCGGCTATTTCCTTCATATGTTTTAAATGGCATTCGACGGATGTTGTCTCGGTCATCTCCGATCGGAAATACGACTTTTTTAAAAGTAACTTGTTTCCTACAGTATTTCGTTCAAAGTGATTTTTCAGTGCGTTCCACGCATCGATCGGCTTATCGCACGACGTTACCAGATACAGCTGCGACGTATTCATCGCCATAGTAATCATTGCCAGCGCCTTATCAGACTTCGATTCGAACGTATTCGTTTGCGCTACCGTTGCCTCGCCAGGCAACATTTCCGACCCATCAACGTATTTGAACAATCCCTTCGCCTTCAGTACCCGTGTCAATTGGTATTTCCAAGTCAGCCAGTTCTCGCCATCAAGCTTATCCGCCATAAACTTTTCAATGTCTTCGGCAGCCATGATCGAACTCAACTTCAACTATACCAACACATTTATGATACAGACGAATTGTTCACCAATACGTTCCTCACTTTTCAGTTGGCGCAGCGGAAGCGTGCTGGGCCCATAACCTGTTGAAATCCTGTTGCACACACCACGTTTATTCCACCATTCAACAAAAGCGAGCTAGTGAGTAGACAGAACGCATTTAACCGCACACCGCATTCAACATAAAGAGAAAAAGGTAGTCACGTGATATCGACGTGTTACCACATGATTAGTGCACACAACACACAAGTAATAATCACAACAGATTTACGATCACATTTACAACAGTCAGACCCCTACCTAAGTACATGGACGCCATCACTTCCTTTCCACGACCGCGAAACATTGGCGATATTCGAGCATGGTTTGGTCTGGTGAACCAAGTGTCTCATTATAACCGGCTTACCACCATTATGGCCCCATTCAAAGACTTACTAAGCACGAAGACTCAGTTTCGTTGGACGGATGAACTTGACGACTGCTTCACTAAATCAAAAACTGAACTCATTGACGCCATAAAGAATGGTGTCCAAATATTTGACCCAAAGCGTAAGACGTGCCTCAACCCTGATTGGTCTACTTCCGGGATCGGCTATTGGTTACGCCAAAAATACTGCACTTGCGACTCACTTTCGCCTGATTGCTGTCCAAATGGTTGGAAAATCACTCTGGCTGGTTCCCGATTTCTCCGGGACGCCGAAAAGCGCTATGCTCCTATAGAGGGTGAGGCCCTCGCCGTCGCTTGGTCTTTAGAAGATACCAAGTTCTTCACTATGGGTTGTGATGACCTCATCATTGCCACAGACCACAAACCGTTAGTCAAAATATTCGGCGACAGGTCTCTGGATGAGATCACTAATTCCAGGATATTCCGGCTGAAGCAACGGACTCTTTCATGGCGATTTCGAGTCATCCACGTGCCCGGTAAATCTATACCTGCTTCAGACACATTTTCACGACATCCGGCACAATCCGAGCATGATGGCACACCAGAATGGCTTTTGACAACTTCTAACGACTGCATTTATGCTGGGCATGACAAACTCGACCGCATTGAAACGTGCACCATCGCCGCATCACGCTCTTCTCTCAATGCTCTCAAGATTGTCTCATGGGAGGACGTCAAACATGCTACTACAGGTGATCCTTTACTGAACGTCCTCAAGGGATATATTCTGGGCGGATTCCCAGATGAACCGGGGTCAGTACCTTATGACCTCCAACCGTATTGGAAATACCGTAAATGCCTCTCGATCATTGACCATGTCATAATGTATAATGACCGCATTGTAGTACCACCGTCGCTACGTCATCGAATCTGTCAAATCCTTCATTCTGCACACCAGGGCGCCAACGGCATGCGGCAAAGGGCACAAGCCACCGTCTTCTGGCCTGGGATGACTCAAAGTATCGATCGCTCGAGAGCTGAATGCGCGACTTGTTGCAGCACTGCCCCGAGCCAAGCTTACCTTCCTCCAGCGGAGCCATTCATACCGGCATACCCGTTTCAGGCAATTGCAGCTGATTACTGCTCCGTAGCTGGTCAACAATACCTCATTGCAGTCGACCGCCTTAGCAATTGGCCGGAAATATACCATGTGAAGCCGGGGAGTAGTGAATCGGGAGCCTTGGGACTGCAAGCTCTTTTACGTAGATACTTTGCCACGTTTGGCGTCGTGGAAGAGATAAGCAGCGATGGTGGACCAGAGTTCGTAGCCCATAGCACTCAAGCATTCCTTCGAAAATGGGGTGTTCGACATCGATTGTCTTCGGCCTACCACTCTAGGAGCAACGGTCGTGCGGAAGCGGGCGTGAAGTCCATGAAACGACTCATCCGCGACAATGTATCGCAAGACGGCAACACCCTCAATGACGCCTTCACGGTAGCAGTCCTCCAATACCGTAATTGTCCTGATCCAGCCAATGGCTTATCTCCGGCTGAAATTGTGTTTGGCAGACCGTTGAAAGACGCCATCCCGAGGCCTCCGATGCATCCCGTCTTCGATAACAAAAGGGTTCGACCTATGTGGAGGACTTTATGGCGTGATCGGGAACGAACCCTGCGTACTCGTTTCATGAAGCAAGTCGAATCTCTTCATCTTAGAACTAAACAGTTACCTCCCCTGGCAGAGGGCGACTCGTGTCGCATTCAAAATCAATGGGGACGTTTTCCCCTTCGTTGGGATAAAACCGGCGTTGTCTTGGAATGCCGCAACAATGATCAATATCTCCTGATGGTGGACGGTTCAAGACGACTGACTTTGCGAAACAGGAAGTTTTTGCGCAAGGTGGAGCCATTGTGCCGCCCGCACTTCTTTGGGCGTCAACCGTTAAGCAGTGTGACTGTAGCCCCTACCCCGCTGTTTCCTAATGGGCCTACCACTATACCACCTGCGATAGTTCCCACACCTACATATACGGAGACTGACCAGGAATTCGCGGATCAAGATCGAAGTACCCAGCCTGCTCCGGTGTCCGCAGATACTTACTCTGACAGAGTCCGCAGGTCTCCCCGGTTGAAAACTCCACCCTCTTGGCACAAAGACTATCACGTTGGCACTTTGTCATTTCGCTGATGCTTTCGCCGCCTTGCATGTGTTTTCAGTGTACATGGCCTACATTCTTTTTGTTTGCACAAGTCTAGGCCTTACTCGATTACCTCCGCTCAACTTTTATGACTTTCCCGGAGTTGTTGGGGGATGTGTAATATTCAGCCATACCGATGTGTGCGGATTGACTACATATGGCCTAGACCACTTAGGAGCACCCACACTCCATGTCAATCACATGACGCGTGGTCGCCAGCGCATCAGCATGCTGCATTCTGTAGGAGCGACATTCTTTTCTTTTTCAGTTTCATCATTTATTGCGATTAACATACTTATCAATAAATGCATTATTGTACACAAATGAATTCACCGATTCACTGCAGTAAGAACGTTGAGAACCAATGGACTAGGGAGAATACATTATTATTAGCTACAGGAGAGGTTGCTTGAGTTTTAATCAATAAACAGATGAATGGTCACATTTTACTGGGTTGGTTGTATATCAATATCTTACCTGTTTTTTGGACGCAACCATCTTGGCCCTTCTTGATAGAGCTCCCAGCAATTTTATTAACAACTCTATTAGTCACCCGACGAACATGCCGAACCTAAACATATTAATATCAGCAATTAAACGCACCTGATTCCGATGGACTTCCCGCTCGCCAACAGCCGAGAAGAAGAAATACCGAATCATGGTTTGCCGTGTGTGTCTATTAGCAGATTTCATAACCTTTGACCCCGACACTATATCGCCAAATCTGAATTAAAAGGCAGGACGCGAGCGAAAACGTGGGGTTTCATTCCACTAGCGTTTGATGAGTCGAAAGTTACTGCCGTGGTGGTTATACTTATACATTTGTATCTTTGAATGGACGAAGCTGGTACGTCAAAGGATCATATTTACGTCCTAGAAGATAAAAAAAGCATGTTTGAGACGAATTGGTCAAAATACAAGCGGATCAAAGGCAGAAGTAGAAGAGAGGTATTCAATATTCAAGGAACACCCGCATTTGGTGGACAAATACTCAAAGAATGTAGACAAGAAGGATTGCGGGAGCCAGGAAAAGATATTTAACAGGGGATTCGGTCAGGAAGAGGTTATTGCCATGGATGGATTTTGGCTAGATCACAGTTTTCCAACATTAGCGGATGTCCAACTAGTACAATATATGTCTCCGAAGCTGCCTGGACGTAAAAGTATGCTTGCGAGAGGTTTAGCATCATTCAATACCCGTAAGGTGTTGACCATGCGAGTTCATCGATCTTCAAATTCTGGTATCAGTGTGTGTTACGTCAGATCCCATGTCAGAAGCTCATACAAAGTATCAATTCAGCAAGCACTGGTAAAATTCTTGGATGGGAGACTCTGCGCTGGACACTGTTTATGCCTAGTAGGAAGATCTGGACTATGCTTCCATCTAGTGGCAACGTTACACAATCTTGTGTATGTTACTCTTCATGGAGAGCAATACGTAGAACTGGTGCCCACAGCTAGACCAATGAAGTGGCTTTAAAAGAGGGAAGAAACCTGAAAAAATGCAACCTGTCCATCAAATAAAAGTTTCATTCGCCAGAAGAAAAGTAAAACAAAAACAAGGCAAGAGATTTAATCACCAAAAAGTGTAGCATACAGCTCAACCCGGACACCAATGATGTTGAACATCATTTTCTAAAGACGTTGGGTTTGAATAAGGAACTTCGTCATTGGGGACTATACAAAACGCTACCATCCATGCCATAAAATTCAACGGTATGGCATGCCGATCCAGCCAGACATGACATTTCCGGTAGTGGGCGTATGTGGTGCGTATGCGACATGCGTGTAGGCTTGTATAGGACTTTAGGTAAACAGCTATGCGGACACCACGAAACATATAGGAAGGGTGTTTAAATTTAGTGCGGTGGGTGGCGCGTGTGTAGGCTGTATAGGTATGCGGCCTATACATAAGACTATCCAAGGGTTGGTTAGGCGGATATTGCGATTGCGTGATATAGTAGCGAGGCTAATATATACCAAATCTCAATTAATGGTAACCTAGCATAAATCAAAGTTCACGGCTGTGTCTAGATAGAAGAGAATGCGTGTCGACGAATTTGAAGTCTCCGTAGTTATCGTAAAGCCATCTTAACGTCAAATCAATAAAATTCGATATTCCATCCCGCAGTACGCCCCTTGCTTAACTCATTGAGGTTTTGAGATAGTCATTGAGGTTTTGAGATAGTAGGTCTAAATAACGCGTCAGTATAGTGTCATCGAGGAAGGATTACCTTCATGTGAGCACAAAGAGTAGAGCCTGATGACGCAATAGCGCGATATGCTCAACCCAAGTCTAAACCGTCGCTCTCCGGTTTCGCCATACAGCTTTCATATAATGTTACGCAGCCATCTTATTCATGACAATGAAAAAGTGCCGTATGGATCGTGCCATTGCCTTCCACCGTGATGAGGGTAAGTCACTGCAGTAAAGTTTTAAGCAGAATCCGGCTTGGTGTCGGTGAGTTAATTGAAGGCATGCAACTAACAGCAGGCTACATTACGGGAAAGCATTATAGATCAGACATATTGTGAAATACACATGCTAAACAGCTGTTGCATAAGCAAGTGTACTCAGTTTGAACCCGACGTCGATGAGCTTGCATCCCGTTTGGCAACTACAGGGTGAAAGTACAATGATATATGTGCAAGTGTTATGAAATTTGGAGTAGGCTGTTTTCAGAAATAAAATGCACCCGATGCTCACTGGAGCGGAACGTGGGAGCAAGCAGTTAGGAGCCCCATTTATCGTAATGCAAAACAGGCAGTTTTGTACCGTGGTTTTTAGAGTAAAAACAATTTTTTAGTGTAGGTGAAGTATCGAAAAATTAATTTGCATCTCGAATAGTTGCAAACCAAGATCGAATATTTTTTGGCATGCGTCTAAACTAGAAATACTACGCGATCAAACTCTACTACTTTTCTTTGTAAAGTTACTCTCGCGGTTCTGGCAGGTTCTAGAAAGACAACGGTCTGGTCATTGTTGTCTACGTTGTGATGGAGACTGTTACCAATCTTGCGAATTAACGTCAAAGGCTGTTCATTTTCGTTTGGAATACATCTGCGAGCCTTTCCTCTTCACACGCCACTGTTATGGTAGCTCAAATGAAAGAGTAAGGTCAGATTTGACAATTGACCCGGAGTATTAGTATTTGGGTGTTATCAGGTAATTTGAAATGTGTATCTGCCCTGTAGACACACAGGAAATGGGGATTCGTCTGTACTTGCCTTGCGGCGTGCTTGTTTTTGTGGGTTTATATATTCTCTATGGTCTATAGCCGTACACCCACTCCCTTCATGATAAAGTCCGTAAACTGCGGATCGCGGGTATGACAATGCATAATGTAATCAATCAATCAATCATACAACGGCAAAGTAGTAATAACGTAGTCACTGTTCTCAAGATGATCAACAACGAAATCAGACCAACAAAGTGAATTTCATTCACAGTCCAACAGAGATTTCGCCATTGCTCAGACAATTAATATAACTACTTATGAAGTAAGCCAATAGTATAAGTACTGCCATACCCCACTTCATGCTTTAATCATATATTTGAGGCTGAGCATCATCACATTTATATCGTAGTGCACTCATGGTACACAAGTACAGTAACTGCAGGATCGTTTGAGTTTGAGTGAGAGCTTTATAATCGTTAAAACACAATTTACTCATCCGTTGTGTCTGTAGGCATTTCCAATATAACGAAATTATCTCAGGATTTCACAGCAACGTTATTATCGATTATTATCATAAAACAAACCAAATGTCTTCCAGGCATGTCGCTAAAATACAAAGTGACTCACTTCAGTGACAGAAGGAGAGACTAAACACAATGGTGAATTCTCCCCCAGTGAGCCAACCGGCTGGTACCGGAATGAAACGGCCCAAACGATCAGTTAGCCTGTACTAAACCAACTCTCTGACGAAAATATAATTTCACTGAGTCGTGTTCGCTCACAGATAACGCAATGTGTTACTGTCCAATAACTAAGCCGTAAATTTTCCGACTCGGTGGGAAGGGCACTCGTTATCGCACTATCGTATATGATTCCCAGATTTAGAATTACACACCCATAGGTGTCAGGAATACCAATGCGAGATATATGTTCTTCCTCAAGGATCTCCCGTTACGTGTGAATAGTTGCCTTTCCAGCGTATCCCTGTGCATAATATTTACCTAACAATTTGATTTGCATGTATTATAGTACAGCACCGAGCCGTTATAGTATCTATACTATACATCGCACACAAACGATGAAAATGTGTACTAAGGCAAGTTTCGGGAACCCTTTTATAATGAAGGACCTATAAAGACGGGTGAAATTTTCGACGGACCATCTCGACAAAAATGCTTTATGTAAAACCTCAAAAGTGAAATTTATCACGTTAAATGGCTTTTTTCAGGCTTGCTTGTCGTAGGTGTATGATCAACATTCTCACTTTTGTTGGGTACCGGCATTGCTGCATCATTAGCAAAGAATTGCACCAATGATATTGGTTTTTTAGATATTCTAATTTTACAAAAACATATCTGTCCGCATTCTGGTGCACGCGAACCACTAGCAAACTCTTGGCGGACCATCTTTGGGTCGCGGACCGGTAGTTGCCGACCACTATACTAAGGCACTGGTTTACCGTATATTTTTTCTTCATTTACAGACTTGTCAAACACTGTTACAGCCATATTATACTCATGGTTGGTCATAGGTATGCCTATTATGGCGATGAGAGTGAACGTGTAGCCTACATAATATACAAACGCATATCTCGCACACATATTGTGTAATACGCATGCTAAACAGCTGTTGCGATAGCAAGTGTACTCAGTTTGAACTCGACGTCGATGAGCTTGCATACATAAGACTATCCAAGGATTGGTTAGGCGGACATGGCGATTGCATGATATAGTAGGCTAATATATACTAAGTCTCAATTAATGGTAACCTAGCATAAATTAAAGTTCACGGCTGTGTCTAGATAGAAGAGAATGCGTGTCGACGAATTTGAAGTCTCCGTAGTTATCGTAAAGCCATCTTAACGTCAAATCAATAAAATTCAATATTCCATCCCGCAGTACGATAACTCATTGAGGTTTTGAGAGAGTAGGTCTAAATAACGCAACAGCATAGTGTCATCGAGGAAGGATTGCCTTCATGTTAGCAAAAAGAGTAGAGCCTGATGACGCAATAGCGCGATATGCTCAACCCAAGTCTAAACCGTCGCTCTCCGGTTTCGCCATACACCTTTCATATAATGTTACGCAGCCATCTTATTCATGACAATGAAAAAGTGCCGTATGGTTCGCGCCATTGCCTTCCACCATGATAAGGAGAAGTCACTGCAGCAAAGTTTTAAGCAGAATCGGACTTGGTGTCGGTGAGTTAATTAAAGGCATTCTTTTAGGAAATGCAACTAACAGCAGGCTACATTACCGGAAAGCATTATAGATCAGACATATTGTGTAATACGCATGCTAAACAGCTGTTGGAATAGCAAGTGTACTCAGTTTGAACTCGACATCGATGAGCTTGCATCCCGTTTGCCAACTACAGGGTGAAAGTACGATGACATACGTGCAAGTGTTATGAAATTTGTTGGGTAGGCTGTTTTCAGACCTAGAATTGCTATATTCTCACACTGATGTGGTGTGATATCAGTCTTTCGAGCATGTACTGCATGTTTGACCTTAGTAAGCCTTTATAGGATTCGTTGTAGTACGGTACTAACAAATTTTTGTTAATCCGGTAGATGTTATTACCTTGTAAATATTTATTTATAGCAGATATTACATGTACTGTTCTGATAACGGAATAGCATGACGGTTACGTATACCCACGAGGTTGCAAATTCTCGTCTGGGAGGATTCTCCAACCTGCTTTTGCGATGGAGAGGGAGTGTCTACAAGCTGTTTTATAAGTAAGATTTTGGGCTATTATAGGCACTTGCTTACTGTTAAAGCTGATCTAATTGTGACACACTTTCAGGGAATTTATAATATACATTTCATTGTATATGGTGCTGTCGATATGCTATCGTTTCATTGACAACAACGATTTCAAGGAATATTTTGAGAAGTTGTGTCTACAGTTTCAGACTTACACGGATTTGGTTCCTATCAGTTTTGTGTTGGGTATGTAGAATAGACATACTTGAAAAATCATCGCATTGGTGTGCTACGTATTTCTCTTTTATCATTGCCGCCAGATAATTCCACGTAAATGACCGACGTTCTTTGTACCAAGCACAGGTGTCGTCACATCCCGTATGAACGAATGTTACATTACTAGATTTTATTTGATCTCTATTCCTTAAATTGCCTTACTTGTGGCGATCGTTTATGGCTTCATGAGTATTGTAGATGCAATGTTTACAGCTGGCTGTTACCGACGGGAGACCAATTTTATCAAAATCAATCAAATTTTATCAAAATATGTTATTTTGGTACGAACTCTTTGTATGATATGCGGTCACTGTTATTGAACCGGTCAGCCGGTCAGGGTGGGTTTTCGTATGTCAAAACATGGTCTACACATGGCCATGGTGAATAACATACCGTACGGTACAAAGAAGCGAGGAGTTCGTTGATTACTACCAATCCAAATGCTACCCGTGCTTGGTAAACGTCTGCGAGCCTTTTCTATTCACACGCGACTGTCAGCTGATTCAGTACACACATTACATAATAATGAAGTTTTGCTTATGAATAGGGCATTTCGGGGTAATAATACGCTACATGTGATGGTAGCTCAAACGAAAGATGTAAGCATAAGGTCAGATTTGCAAGTGGAACTATTTGACAATTGACCTGGAGTATTAGTATTTGGGTGTTATCTGGTAATTTGAAATATGTATCCGCCCTGTAGACACACGGGAAATTGAGATTCATCTGGACTTGCCTTGCGGCGTGCTTGTTCTTGTCAGTATATATTCTAATGATTTGACCTGATAGGCCCGATGTAATGATTGGATCCATGCGGATCTATCGTGATGATTGAATGCGTGCTGTTGGCATCCTGCCTTGCATCGCGCACCTAATGTCTTGTTCCATTTAGTTGCTAGATCCAGTTTGGGGATGTTGGGCATCTTGATTTACATTAGCATTTTGTGTTACAGCTTAATTACCTTTTCTGTTTATTAAAACTGTATACAGGCATTCCGATTGTTTTGATCAGTTCATATAATTATATTCCCTATGGTCTATAGCCGTACACCCAGTCCCTTCCTGATAAAGTCCGTAAACTGCGGATTGCGGTTACGACAATGCGGAATGTAATCAATTATATAATGAATCATACAAAGACAAAGCAGTAATATTGTAGTGCCTGTTCTCAAGATGATCAACAACGAAATCAGACGGTAGTATCAGACGGTAGTATCAGTAGCCTTGTACTCAATTGACTTTTAATCTTACATCTTATACTCGTTGGTATATTGAACATATTTCAAAAGCGTTAACAATTAATTTAATGTACTGAACGCCTCAATTTTAATTTGACCTTGCTGCTATTTAAATATAGATTAGATATGAATACTCCAAGATGTTTTCCGTAATCCAATTAATCAAATTTAGGAAAGATCTGACATCTATAATCGTAGAATGACTTACACTATAACTTTGTACATCACATATTGTCTATTATATATATATACCTTATAGGCTCATTCTTTCCGTTCAACCACCGATGACTTGAGTCTGTCCATTATCTTAGATTTAGAATTACGCGCCCATAGGCATTAGGAATGCCTATGCGAGAATTATGGTCTTCCTCAAGGATCTCCCGTTACGTGTGAATAGTTGCCTTTTCAGCATATCCTGGTATATAATATTTACCGAACAATTTGTTTTGCATGTATGGTAGCACAGCACCGATCCGTTGTAGTATCCATACTATACATCGCACACAAACGATGAATATGTGTACTAAGGCACTGGTGTATATTTTGTCTTTAATTTACACACTCGCCAAACACTATTACAGGTACACACATATACTCATGGTACGCCATGAGTGGGCTTATTATAGCGATGAGAGTATATGTGCACATAATTATATACAGACGCATATATAGCACACATGACCCAACTGTATTTGCTATTGATAACGTCCAGCAACGCACGGAAGAGAAAATTGTGCGCATTTGAAAGTCGATTCGCAAGCGAATCCGCAATCTGCTTTTGTGCGCAGCACCCACAAGTCCTTAAGGATTCGCATCCTCACCTCAATTACTGCCTAGTGGTTACGCGACAAAAATATCAGAAATGAGGGGTCGAGTCAGCCACAGGCTTTGCTTAGACCCCATATCTCGCAAGGAATCAGTATTTCCCATTTCGTGATTGCTTGCCTGCGCTAGCCTTTACCAAGTCTTTATAGCCGTGATTTTCATGCGACTCTATTACAGGTTTTTATGTCAGTGTTGTCGTTACCCGCTGGTGGCAACAATATTCAAGCCTTCCATGGCCTGATCGAACGATGATGTTGGTCGCATCCAACGTTCATGGGTCTGATCATCGCGGTCGTCTCATACGAAGAACGCTAATGAGGTACCTGAGCTTGGCAGAAGTTTTAACTTATCGCTCCATATCAACGTCTGTGTTCAAGAGATTCCCTACAATGCCACACGTCATTGCAGCAGGTACGTGAAGGTCGTTAAGTGTCAAATTAGGTTACTAACAGTGCGGTTACTACCCTGCCGTTAGTAATCTATAGTAAAATCAAGTCAGCACGGTTCCAGCTTAAACCTTAACACCTGACAACCTGTCATGTACGGGATGTAGGTCTATATACTCACGCATGGCAATGTTACAGCTAGGTAGCCTATAGCTATCTAGAACATGAATCATCAATCAATTTCGATTGCGTGTCAATGTTTCATTTTCAAATCCAAACTTTCACATTTGATCGAGTTCATTCTCAAGCTAGAGGGTAGACTTGATGCCATTTCATAACTTGCGGTGCCAAATCTCCACTCCTCCTGTTTCGACAAAGTATCCACCCTATACAACTTTGATTATGGAGAAAGCGTAACGAGTTAACGACTAGGAAATTTGTATCCAAAAATAAAGCACTGATGTCCGGCAGCGTCTAGCCTCTTTCAACGGGACAGATACAAGATTAAAAAGGATTTGCTTGAGTCTTAATATTTGTTATGCGGTTCTGCCACCAATATTTTGAATTGCCTGAATGATTCTTTATTGTGAAGATACCAAACGATACCAAGGCCAACGACGGCAGTACGATAGAAACTTGGCAGGTCCAGGTCCAAATCGCGTAGGAGCAACGGCATATAAACCATCGTACGACACGAAAGAAAATAATTATTCGATTAATTGATTACACCTCATCATACAGGATTAACACACGAAAATCAACCAAAGGAATAAGAAACACACAGGCGATTTTTAAATTACCTCCGATGACGTAATGCTGTTAATTATCCCATTTACTGTCACTGGTTAAAACAACAGAAGCTATGTAGTGTCAGCAGACAGTGGTATATTGCATTGATGTATTCATATGATTATACGTGGAATTATAAAACTGGAAATTGATCACTCCTCGAGTCATTCGGATACCCTACTAAGTAATACAACACAGTTCAATGCCTCTGAGCAACCCCTTTAGTCGACCTATTCATTCATAAGTTCAGGCGTGCTGAGCCTTGTTTCCATTTCCAACGGCGGACCTACAACATTTCGGAACTATTTTACGTCACGAAGTTTGGCGTGACTTTCTGTAGTGACAGTGACAAAACAACAAGGCCTATTTTTTATTTTGCAGCAACTGTATCGTCTGTATGCATAGCCTTTATAGTCCGAGTTGAAACGACCAAATTTGTACTTCAGGATTCATGACGCCTCTAGAATACAAAGAATACGAACGCGTGAAGACAGATAATGCAAAATATTTTATACCGCTGCTATGGTTTGCAAACCTCCTTTCGAAAGCCAGACAAGAAGGAAGAATTTACGACGATATAACATATCAAAATATCCTATCGGTATGCTCTAGTACGTAACATTGATAGTTCTAATGAGATTTTTATGGCTTCCCGTTAACTTGCCACAGGAGATGAACAATTATAGAGCTTGCTGTGGAACGTTGTTTAGTTATGACTGGATTAGCATCCCACTTGTTTACACGCAGGTAACGTTTTGATATGAATGTTTACATATTTGCGTATACTGATTGGCGTGATGAATTTTTCAGGTTGTCACGGTAGCTGTTTATGTG
Source organism: Botrylloides violaceus (assembly GCA_030412335.1). Classification (NCBI taxonomy): domain Eukaryota; kingdom Metazoa; phylum Chordata; class Ascidiacea; order Stolidobranchia; family Styelidae; genus Botrylloides; species Botrylloides violaceus. The sequence goes on from JASFYC010000763.1 coordinate 950,361, forward strand.
TTTTTCCTCTCTACTCTGCTGAGTCGCCAATACCTAAATGTAGATCGAGAATACAAGGATCACATAGTTGATCTCTACATTCCGATATTTACGATTTTCCAATTTTTCTTCTACTTCGGTTGGCTCAAGGTTTGTTATATCAATACCGGTACTTATGTCATTTTATAATGTACTGGGATGTTTTAATTTTTGTAACAGCAGGCCTGAGGTATTTCATTAGCCTGATTAATTGACTTGTCTGTGGTAGATCGGCAAATAATGTACAATGCGAGCAACTTTTGGTTGACAGGATATTGCAGTCATAGTAAATGTACCCTGAAACACCTAGTCGATAGTAACGTTCACCCAACCGTTACGGATATTGCAGACGTTGCAGTCGCCTTAAACTTTAGTAGTGTACTTGAAAAGACGCACACTCGACTGTCCTGGGAAATATTTGGCATTATTGATTTAGTGACTACAGTGATAGAAATATATGTAAGGCAAAACCATATTGCATGCTTTGGCGTTGGGCTTTTATTTGCTGAATTGAGCAGACAAAGTAATGCGATAGTAACTGTACATCATCACCAAATCATATGGCAGTTAGAAAGTTATTTATCGTGTAGTCTATTGTGTAGTTCTATCGTGTAGTTCTATTGTATAGATGTATATACATATATATACTCCTCCAACTGATATTGCTGCCTAAACGGATATGAACCAATGTATTACAGGTAGCTGAACAATTGATAAACCCGTTCGGGGAAGACGACGACGATTTTGAAGTGAACATGATCATCGATCGCAACATCGAAATATCGTTACTTGCAGTTGACCGACTGTACTTCACTCATCCTAAACTGGAAAAGGACATGTACTGGAATAACCCGAATCCCTCAATTCCACACACGGCAGCTTCTGCTAATCACAAAGTGGATATTTTCCTCGGCTCAACAATGGATATGAGGTGAATATACAACTACAATAAACTACACTTCTTCGTTAAATTCGCAAATCCATCCTGTCAGCCTGCTTGATTACCAAACTACAATCTCAAATTGACAAGGCATCATTCACACCGTACAGGCCTTAGGCTACTTAGCGATTAAAATTCTGCAATTGCAATATGCAGAACTGCAACAGTTCAATCACAAAGTAGGCATATATCATGGTAGGCGACAGTATAGTATACAGTGTACAGTATGTTTGCCTATATGATATAAGGCCTATACACTTATCGCTGCAGCGGTAGAGTCCAAGCATTACATGTCGCTGCATGTTACAACCCAGACTCCTTGCTTTTAAATCCGTTCCATAGATAGCTTATGAAGCGCCACAAAAACAAAGAATCCTGTTTTCAGTATCGACGTGGACGACATGCGATTTGTGAACAATCTCGGCGCCGTCATCGAATCGGCAAGGGAAGTCAGTCACGATTACAGTCACAACAGAGTAGATCTCACCGTGCCTACCGACGGCTCGCAATCACCGCCTTCTTATTCAAGAGCGAGCAAAACAAGCAATAAGAAAACGACTGAAAGTCCAATTAAATTTTGGTCGAAACGAATAGCAAGAGAAGGGATAAACGAATCGAAGATGTCACTCTTGGAAAAAGACGCGACAAGAGATTTTGATGAGATAAAAATCGAACCAGATGGTTTCGATGTTCATTCAACCGATGAGGTAGGGGTTCCGCATCTACAAAGTGTAGATTCTTTTGTTGAAGTCCGTAATTGCTACGTAGTGTACTCTATTGTGTCATTTACGATTAGTATGACCCTCATCCACGACGTAGGTTGATTGGTATATAATGTGGTGGTATTCTAATGATCCTATAGCCACCGGCCACGCAATCTCCTAAAAGCTGAGATATCGGAATAGGAGTTTGTGTTTTTATGGCGCCTTCTACGCATCAGAGAGCACGCGATGGTCGCTGTAACTGGCGTTCGAGTTGTAGCATGTGCGTCCCGGGATGTTGGTCGCATAAATTTAGCATATAGCATGTCTACTACACTACTAGCAGTCTGACTATAGCGCTAGACGGAGACACACAGGTGTGGTAGAATGCACAATGGCAATTGTTTATGTGTTCGTTGATATTGCAAAAGACAATGCAAAATGTCACTGATTCCCAGACATGCATGAGCAGAACCACGATCGCTTGTTTATCAAATGTAAAATCGTTAAGTTTGCGCAATAGCCACGCAACCGATGTAAATGCTTCGCGAGAACTTTTGGCAGGTGACATTCGTATGACGTCGGAACCGCTATAAGCGTCAACTAGCGACGTATTTCGTGCATACCGCGAGTTAGCCAATTATCTCTAAGCTAACGCGCTATGCTTGCTTTCTTTGATATTCAAAATACAATACGTCGATACGAGCTATCGGACATCCTGGAGGTTGAATCGGGAAATTAACGTCGAGCCCAACCACAAACCAAGCTACTGTTGGCTGATTCGAGCGATCATTTGCCTTGATTTCTTTCACTATCACAACCCCAGACTGACTTCGATTTCAATAAGCAAAATAATGCAATCTTTTCTTTGGAAATTTGACACTCTACATCAACTTTTCTTGTTATATTTTGCTGCCTGCTGTAGCGATCGCATTACTAAATCTTCCATAAATATCTAGGATTCTGCGGATTCTGATGTTGGAGATGGAGGAGGCTCTGAAGACGAAGGAACAGACGACGAACACAAAATCAGGAGAAGCAGCTTGTCATCTCTTGATGATGGCGACAACGAGAAATCATCATCCAAAATCGATACCAATAAACCTGCCTCACCAGCCGTTAGAAAACACACTATTGAAGACCAACAAGAAAAACCTATTGCTAAAAAACCGAAGAGTACACACACCGCAACGTCTTCCGAAGCTGCGACAACTACACCATCGTCAATTAGCAAACGAAAGCAAGCTTTAAAGCTTAATTTTAGTGAAGGCAATTTGACGTCACTGGGGAGTCGGTTTATATTCGGTAAAGGAAGAAAAAGTCCAAAACAGAAATTGTCTGCGAGGAAAAGAGATTTTGGTCTGTCCATGTTGGAAATTATCGATGACGAACGCCACAATGCTCAAGTCAGGAATTTCAACCTGCAAAGAAACAACAAGTAAGCATGGCAAATTTGGGAATGGTTGATTGAAATTGAACTACTGTATAATATAAACAAACCCGTCACTGTTCAGTTGGCCGAGTGGTTCAACTGTTTGCCTTCTGATAAGGGGGGGGAGGGGTTCGTTCCTTTACCGCTTGGAGTCAATCGAGGAACGTGCAGAGGGTGTTGGTTGTGATAGTGATCCGCGCTGTAAACCGGAAACAACGACACGCGTACCAAGCATTGCCCTGGCGAACGACCTGAGTATAAACCACAAAAATTCCAAAACAGCAACAATGTAAACCAATCTATGTTTAGGCGGAAATCGATAGTTGCACTTCAACGGAACGCACGACGAATGAAGTATCCAGGAAATGTGTGGTTGCGACAAAATCGTTCTCAACTGATGATTTCAGACGCGAATAACGCGGACTACGCGTCTATGACAAGCGGTGCAGAGGAAAGGCCAGATTTCGATTCTCCGTTTGGTTCAGTCAATTCATTCGCAACATCGGTACCTTCACCGAGACCATTGAGATTTTCCTTTTTCGGGAAACAAGGAAATCGAATACATCGAGAAAGCGTGTGCTCGTCATGCATGACTAGTCCGGGAGGTGAGTATGAAAGATTACTTTCCATAGTGTTTGTCGTCATGTATTTCAATTCAGATGTATTTTACAGTGCCTTACGAAGACCTTTCTTCAATTGCTGCATTTTCAAACAGCGCGTCAGGCAAGCAACCGAAAGAGGAACCGTACGTCGTAATGCCGTATACAGAAGATCTACGTCGTCGCTTACGAGTGGTCAGCGTCAGTTCGCCAGTTTCCTCACAAACTACATCACCTCTGTTGATGAGATCGCAATTCTCCGCACAACCCTCACCATATCGACCACAAAGGTCCAGCTATTGTGAAACCGACGATAGCGGAAGCGTAAATTTCAACGTGAACACTAATGAACATACGCGGGATAAAAGATTGGAAGCTATCGGCGAAGTCTCAAGTCCAGATTTTCATAACAAAAGCAAATCGCATGCAATGAACAACGTGGGACAAAGTGGAAACGGCTTGTTGCCCGATGCAGAGGTCAGCAACGATAACAGCAGCCACCATTTCGCCAATAAGCACAATGCCAATTCCCTTCTTGCCGATGTCACGAAGCCACCAGTAAAATACGGTAGGTCTAGAGGTTATTCTTTGCCCGTCAATACTTTAGCTTTGTCTGCTCCTGCTTTGAGTCAGTCTTGTGGTGACAGACTGAGAAAAAAAATCCAGCAAACCTCAGCATCGATCCACACTAAGCAGATTCCAAATGATGCAACATCGTCTGGCTCACCAATCACGGCGGATGAATTTGAAAATAAAAAAAAAGACAGTATTATTATACAATTTTCGAGTGCCGATCCAGACGTGGCGGACATGACCATATTGGGTGAATCAAAATATACTGTTTCAGCGCTACCATCCGATAATGCAGCCTTCCTTGCTCCTGCTTCCTCAACTTCAAACATTTGCCCGACATTGACCAATGCTAGTCCTGATACGTCTGATCGCACGAGCACGGACCAACCAGAAGCCTCAAAGGATTCGCCAGAGGCGATCCAAAAACGTGAAATCGAGGTAACCGAATGCATTCCCCGCCTGCCTCCTGATTTTGAATTCCGCGACACCGCAACTGTCATAAACGAAATGAAAAGTACACCGAAACGACCGGGAGAGTACGCTATAGCTACTGAGACAAATTTAAAAGACTCCGTAAGCCAAAAATCGAGTGAGGGCGATTCCGTTGTTTTGCGGAACAAACCGCCATTGCCCGATGATGTCATCATCTGATATTCAAACGGTGAAGGTTCTGCGGAAAATGTCTCTGCGGGCGTCTCTGATAAACGAAACTCTGATATGTCCCAGTCGTCAGGCTTTCAATTCAGTCCAAATAGAGCCGTCATAATTGATATAAGTTGAAAGTAATATTCTTGCTCACTCACAGTTTCTTGCAAATGCGACTGGATTTTTAGGCCTAGTAGGCGTATTCGACTCTTCTTAGAAATACACCTAGGCCGATTGCATAGCTTCTTTTACCGTATATATGTATAACATTTACTTCTCAAAGGGACCATTTATGCAGTCATATAGGAACCAATATTAAAGGTACATAAGTATACATTTTGATATTAGGCATATTGTTCATGTGTAAACGCAAGCAATTTTTTGACTATGTACATTTCGGTACCTTGTGCGCTTTATATCATTTGCTTCACTTGTTAAAACTGCTACATAATTTGTTTCTTAAGCCTGCAGTGCGGTGTATAGACATATTATGCGTTTGGCTGCTCAAAGTACTGTATCGTAATCAAGTTTCCTATATATTAGGCCTATAGCCTACTTTTCAGCATTAGCATTGTGTCTTTCGCAATTTAGTTTCATGGTTCGGCACATCATGCAGCTCAGCAGCTCCTATTACGCTGCCTTTTCGAAGGTATCGTCTTCGTGTTTTATGGCGTGATTTTACGTACATGCCAATGACAATGTGAACGCTATCAGAGTTTGCGGAATCGATATGTGCGAACAACACCGTTTTGTCCAATAAATTATTCATCACAGTGAATGACCACATGTCTTTCAATTATGCTGACTGGTAGCTGGTAAGTGAAGGAAGCATTTTGTCACCGCATTGCGAAGCCGATTTTAGAGTTGAATAAAGCAGTGCCTGGTCTAGGAGGAATACGGTACAGTGCCTATTCACCGACAAGATTGTAGATAGATGTAGGCCTACTGGTACTACAATTTTCAATATAGCATATAAGCGGGTTCTGAAATGAACGCGCTTTGAAATCGCCCAAGGCGATTGGCTTGAAATCATCCCATTCGTGTACGTAGCAAGAACACTACCTTTGAACGTGAGAGCAAAGCGTGTGGAGATCCTACCTTTGTGTTTGA